>VDFB02105785.1:466484029-466834471 GCA_007258455.2 Sequoia sempervirens
TATCAACAACAAGGAAGGTAAAGCCATTTGTGTCTTATGTTATCTATTTTCCTTATTGTTTTGTCACTCTCTTTTGGCTAATCTTGAGGTGTCCTTGGTTTTCTTTATCATTCGTATTTTGAGTTATTTTATGCACTAGAATAGGATAAATTCCAAGGTATACACTACTAAACCATGATCTACAAAAAATGCTTGAAATTTGGTATATTGGGACTCATACGCCACAAGTGGTGATTTAGTCCTAGTATCAGGGTTGATCTGAAACTCTGATATCCTCTAGTGATCTCCTGTAGATTCTCTCCCTTCTGATCTCTGAGTTTGAAACACTTAATTCTGCTTTGTAGGTGACTTTCTAAGATCTTGCAATGTAGATGTCAACTTTGACAACTTTCTCCAATCTTCCTCTTCAATGGATCTTCAACCTAAATTTTCAAATCACACATCAAAGAGAGGGGAAAATGTTGTTTTGTTAGTGGATATAGATTTTCCTTGGTCAAACCCCATTTTGGTAATCAAACCTTGAAATGAAATCAAATAGAATGAAGGAATGATGAATGAACAAATATGATATGTTACAACTCACCAAACCCTTGAAACAAAGGCTACAATATTGCATGCAATGGCTACCATGAATGTAGATCTTGACTCTTAATTGTATGTTATGGATCTTGACTTGAATGTTTTCTTGAATCATAAGAACCTACATCACAAATGTTAGCTCAAAAATAAACACGATGCATGATTTCTTTGATATGATGCTTGAATCTTGAATGTAGCTCCAAAACACTTGATAATCAACTCTTGAATTCTCTTGAATTCTCTTGAATGCTCTTGAATGTTTGAATGCTTAGATCACACTTGCTCTTGAAAATTTCTAGGAGAAAATATGTGAAATAACCTTATATTTATACTTGTTTATGCCAAATTTCTTGAAATTACAACACTACAAGCCGACATCAGATCTAGGAGAATAAAATCTTGCCAAGAATTTGATTTTAAAATAGGTCCAAACTAAGTGAGACTCATATGCTAGTTGGGATGTATGAGTCCCAATAGGCTAAGCTCGAGACACAAATTTCAAGAAATACTTAGTTTTATGACAAATTCAGGACCAAACCTCGAAACTTAGGTGGGATCCATATGCCCAAGGTGGCATATGAGTCCCAAATCACTAAATCTAGACCATACAATCTCAAATCATTAAATTAGGATTGGTCATTTGATATGTGTTGGGATTATCCTCGGAAAGATGCATTAAATAAGGCTTGTGGATGCAAAATAGGACCAAATAAGGCATATAGAAGCCCAATTTTAGCTGGGAGGGCCCAAACAAGTGTGAAAATGTAAAGGGATACATTTTTCTACACTACATTTTTAATAATATATTATAATATTATGCAGGATTATTTTATTGACTATGAGATAAAAAGAAAAAATCTTGTAAACAATTGAATATAAAAAAATATTAGTTAAAATAATAATACATTTATAAAAAATTAAAAAAATATATATTGACTATAAGTCAATCATAATTCTTCATAAAGAATTACTAACATACAAATTAAAAAAATATAAAAAAAAAACAAAATAACAGTCCTGACTCATGAATGTTCTTGAGGCTCCCGTCTTGTTCCCTCCTCTATTTGGTGGAAGAATTCTCTCCATGAACACTTAACAGTGCTCCCTACTGTAGACTCTGCTTCTTCTAATGAAGATTCTAGGCCTCCTCCTTTAGCAAGGACAAACAATATGGGTGTGGTGGATGCTGCTACACCTGTGGTTTCTACTGTGCAGTCTCTAGACATGGTTGTTCCTAATGCTAAGTGTGCTGCCTCCCTTGAGGCCCCTACTCCCCCTGTTTGGAAAATACTATTAATCATGATGCTTTGGGATTGGTTTCAAATGCTTCACCTAAAGTATTTACTGTTCCTGTTTTTTTTTACTCTGGAGGGGAGTCTTTACCTTCTAATCAAAATTTCTCAATTTCGGTTCCAAATTCTTCTCGGACAATAGTGCATAGAAAGAAGAATTTTTTTTTCTAAGATGGTCACCAATTTTTTTAATACATCCTTAGAGGCTTTACTTGGATCAAGCTCTGTTGCTTGAAAAACTTCTCTTTTGCTATTTTTTCTACTTTGCTATGCTTTTTCTTTATTGTCATTTGTGGTTGTTCTAGACCCGTTGTTCCTGTCTAGTTGCTATGTTTGGCTAGTTTGTTTTATCAGGTTGTTTTGCCTTGTTGTATGCTTTTTATGATAAATCATTCACTGTATTTCTAGGATTAGAACCCTTTCCCTACTTAATTAAAAATAGTTCCATTATAATATTGCTTAATCACCAATCTATATTAATTATTTTAAATATAATTAATATTTCAATTTACCCTAACCAGATAGTAAATAGAGTTCACATAAATAATGAGTTCAACGAGCTGGGTGTTACGATTAATTTTTGAGGTCCAATCGAAGAAATCTAAGGTTTAGGGAAACCTAATTATTATCTAACCAATTTAACTAATCCCCAAAATAGAAATAATTCAAACAAATGTCTAGAGACTAAACTGCAAGAGTCTTCAATGGATGTCAAGATGTTTGCTTTCCATTTGAAAACTCCAACATAACTCAAAGAAAAACAAATGGTAGATAAATACTCAATTTTAAACTCTCCAATGGAGCGGTCATCATCACGAAGGTGATCGAGATATTTTAACTGAATAATGTCGGGATTGAACTCTGCTTGGCTGCTAATCTTATCCTTAACATTGTGAAGGATGTTTGAGCTCTCAACTTGGAGAAGACAAAATTAACTGCTTAAACCCTTAACAAAAATAATGCGAAGTGAAAGCTCAAGAATGGACCTACCCTTAATGTTTTAATCAACCAGTTTACGATATCCATTATGCAAATGCTTCCCAAAAAACATCAAGTTTTGAAAAACACAAGGGATGCACTCTGGATATCTTCAATTTGATCCTTCACATTGTTCACAGTATCACAACTTCCTAACTCAAGTATTATGGTTTTTCTAGTGGAAAACTTTCCAAAATTCTCCTTGTAATATTGAATTTCAACCTTTCGTCTCGTACAAACCTCACAAAGAATTGTGTGTCCATACATAGTAGCATGCAAAGAGTGGATTCACAATGGATATAGTAACTGGGCAGAGTAGTGAATCCATCTACAAACTAATTATTTTCAATTAATATCAATCTCTATTCCTCTGGAGGAATTCCTTCAATTTTGTGTAGTTTAGTCTTCACATGGCGAATCATATGATTTATATTAGAACTATAGAAATAGAATACCACGATCTCTCCTTTTAAAGTCTTAACTAAGATTTGCATTTTCTAAACTGTAACCTATAAAATATTTGATTGGATAAAAATTATAATTTAGGGCTAAAAAATCAGACATGCATTTTCTTAAGTGTAACCTACGCAATAATTGATTGGAAAAAAATTATAATTTAAGGCTAAAAAATCACATAGAAATAAAGATTAAGAAACAATAACAATATATTAAAATTTTCATAATTAAATCATTTGAATTTTATAAAGATTTAATACTTCTCATCTTTCTCATATTCATTTTCAAGGAGTATAGGAGTAAAAAGTATTCATTTTACAGATTAAAAGAAATAAAAAAATAAAAAAATAAAAAAATAAAAAATATCCATTCCATAATTTAGAGTCACACAAGAGAATGCAATGTGAAGAAGCCGGTGACTTTAACATTTGTCTTAAGTAATTCTCGGTTTTCAAGTTTAGTTAGAAACAAACTTGTTTAGGAAATAAACATTAAACTACATAATTTTTAATAATGTGTGGATTCATGGTTAAGTTATATGATGTTTTCCTTTTCTGATAATTGGATTAAGCTGACAATATTCTAATTTGCCATTAGTATATGAGCTTTACAGAGAAGCTGATCTAAATTTTACACTTCGGTTAGACAGTGAATGATATAATTAAGTAATAATTTCTGGAGCTTGGTATCTTTAGTGCAGTAGATTCTTTGTATTTTGTAAAATTTTGATTCCATCTTTTTCTTGATACTTCTAGAGAATAGAATGTTGTGTACTGTTTGATCAATTAGTCTTTTGATGTTAATTGCATTTGGAATGTCACAGAATTGGAATCATTTTTTTCAACTCAATCTTTGTAGTTTCCTTAGCTCTTTCACAATGATTTGGTTTGACCATTCTAGTATTTCTTTATTAATATCCGCGTTTTCTTAATTTTATTGATTTTTTGTTTCTTGAATTTTTTTGGGTTTGTGAAAAACTTCTTTAGATTTTTATACTTTGAACTTTAGTGACAGCTGCTACTATTTAGAATCTTCTATATTTTTTGGAATACTTGATTAATATAGATTAGTCAATGGGATGTTATTCTACAAGTGAAGTTGAATGATACTAAATGAGCTATTGGAGGGATCAAGTCTTGTTTATTACATGACCCTAACTTCATAAAGGATGACACCTAAAAAAATTTGTTCCAGTATTGCATAACTAAAAATTCTCAAGTTTCAGTGTGAATGTTTAAATCCTTCTTAAAATTATTGATTGTTTATTAAATTTTATTCATGTAATTTTTTAATTAATATCAATCTCTATTTTGAAAGAATTTCTATAGTTTATCCTTCACATGACTAAGCATATGATTTATATCAAAACTGTAGACATAGAATACCAAGATCTCTCCTTTCAAAGTCTTAACTAAGATCTTCTTTTTTTGAAGTGTAACTTGTGCAATAATTAAATAGATAAATATTATAATATAGGCTTTTAAATCACATAGAAATGAAGACTAAGAAGTACTAACAATATATTAAATTTTTCCTACAGAATACAAATTGGTTTGAATCATTTGGACATCATAAGAATTTAATACTTAGAACATTGTAAATATTTAATACTTTTCCTCTTTAAAACATTTTAGAGTTTTCATATTAAAAAAAACTGTGAATTGTAGACTATCTTTTACAAATGAAATGAAATAAAAAATAAAAAAATACATGAAATTTTTTTAAATGAAAGATTCCATAATTTAGAGGCAGGTAAGAAAATGCAATGTGAAGGTGCCACTAACTTTAGCATCTGCCTTGAGCAAATCCAGGCAAGGGAATGTAAGGCGCCACTGACTTTAACATCTTCATTAGACAATTCAGGGTTTTCAAGTTTAGATAGAAACAAACATGTTCAGAAAATAAACATTAAAATATATAATTTTTAACAATGTGTGGATTCATAGTCAAGATATAATTTTATTAAGCTGACAAGACTATAATTTATCTTAGTATATGGGTTTTTTTTTTTATTTTGAGAATCTGATTTAAATTTTACTTTCAGTTAGCGAGTGATATAAATAAGTGATAATTTTTGAGGTTCACATTTTTTGTGGAGTAGATTTTATCTTTCATGAAATTAGGATTCTATTTTTTTTCTTCATATTTTTAGACAATAAAATGTTGTTACAGATTGTTTGATCAAATGATATTCCTTTTGATGCAGGAACATCATGGTTCAAGTCTTTTGTATTACTTTCCTCCAAGGCCACATATGCTGAACCATTAAATTTTCAATTTATTTTTGTTTGTTTTCTTGGGTAGAAAATACCTAACCACATGCTCATTTAATGAACAACAAGGGGAATGACACAAACCAAGTTTGCGCATGAAATTTGAACTTAAGCAGGTAGTTGGGAATTTATGATAGATTTTTAAAGGTTGCAACGGATTTAGACAGAATTTTGGTGAATGTTCTAGAATTTTTGGGAGGATTTTGAGAAAGAGGAAGAAGAGAAGACAAAAGAGGAGGATAGAAAAGAATTCAAGAGAGTAGAAGAGAGCATAAGTATCAAAGTATAGCATAGGAACATGTAGTAGATAAGAAGAAGAAAGAGGATAGAAGGCTCCCTAATTTATTCCAATATTTGTAAATGTTTAAAATGTTTGTCCCCTCCCTAATTTATTCCAATATTTGTTAATGTATAAAATGTTAATAAATTTTTATATTTTCTAAGTTAATGAAATGAAATATCACTTATTTTAAAATTTGTTGAATTTTGAAATCGTGTGTGTTTGTGGGTGATAACTATTATGAAATCACCACTCTAAAAGAGTTGTTCTCGATGTGAACATTTGGGTGTTTATGATTTTGGTATTGTGTAGTTAAACCCTACGCATGACATATGCTTTTGTTACCTGTAACAATTATTTTTGTTTTGGGCAGCAATATAGTTATTTGTTCGCAGCGCTACAACTTATTTTGTGTCCCTTCAACCTTGAATCGAACCGTGTAACTAGTGTTTAAACTTCTATAGAAGTGGTGTGAGTTGCTTCCGACAACACAACCTCACTCTCCAACAACACGAATCTTATAATGGAAAATAGCTTTCTAATGTTATTTACAAGAGGAACCATTTCTTTAGCCAAAGACTTAGTACTTAAGTATTGTTCAAGGCCTTCTAGTTTTTTTTCTAATTGTTTAATTTTTTCTTCAAGGACATGGGAAACAACAATCTGCATGTCTACATAAATGTTAGATGATGAAGAAGACATTATAAGAAATTTAGTATTAGGAAGAGAATCAAGTATTTGAGTAGATGTAACTCCTTGAGTGAAAGAGTTATAAGATAGGCTCAAAACCATATGTGATTATAGAATAGGAAGTCATAAGTCTTAAACTATGTCTCACATGGGTATGAAATATGGGACACTAGGTCGTAAAGCTCATAAAGTTATTACAAGGTTCAAAACTCTTGAGTGCTCATATAATTAATACAAATAGATTATAGCAACAAAAACTAGATTTTTTTTTTGAAACAAAGCACATATTTGCATAGAAATCATAGAGACATGACTATGATTGAAATTTGACCAATAATTAGTTGGTCAAGGGTAGTGGTGCCCTAGTCTACATATGGAAGTTTTGAATAAATTCAAAGTCTAGAAATCATCTATAGTGTTCGAGGAATTAAAACTATAAAGGTTCAATTCTAGCAATAGACATATTTTTATAAATGCATAAAGGGTGATCCTGTAATACTTGATTACAATTTTTTGCCAAACTAGACATTGAACTGAATTTTTTTAACTAAATCTTCACTTTCAGGCACCTAGAGCGGCTAGACTGTGAGGAATTTGAAGATGATGCAAACTAGTTATTTGTGACATTTTTTCTGTAGATTCTAAATATTATTTTTTCAAAATTTTTGGAATCAAATTTCACTTCTTTTTCCATCTCTTCAAAAACTAGTTTTTAACAATACACATCATTTTTAAAGAGTGACATTACTTGCTAACATGAAACATTTTTTCTATGAAGGATAAAATTCTACTTTTTTCGAATTTAGATTTGTAACTACGATTATTGCATGAAATTGATTTCATAACATTTCATTGAATATTATTTTCTTAATTAAGTTTCAAACTCAAACCAATTACAATTTATACATGATTTAATTGCTAAAACATAAATTTTTTTGTATGTATCAAAATTCAATTTTTTTTGTTGGATCAGGGACATCAATATTTAGTGCACTGATATTTTTCAATTTATTTTTTGATAATATGATATTTTTCCACATGTGCAGAAAAGAGAGCTTGATTTTTGGTGAAAAACCTATGTTTAATCAAACTAAAAAAACATAATAAAACCAAAAAATATTAAAATTATATTCGATGGATAGCTCGTTCCAAGGACCACCATCATCTAGTTGGGTCTATGAAGTATCCTTCATTTTCATCCTCAATCCGAGCTTCAAAAGGAAAATTTTTGCAGAGATTTGGTAGACGAGGGGGAGAAGGGGGGAAAGGGGGTTCAAGCGAACCCCCCTTGAATCACTCGCTCGAATGGGGGTTCACTCGAACCCCTTTAAAATAATATTAAAAAAATCCAATTGGGGTGGTTCAAGAAAATGGGGGTTCGCTCAAACCCCTTTAAAATAATATTAAAAAAGTCTAGTTGGGGTGGTTTGAGCGAATCCTTGGCTGACGTCTGCTTGGGCCCTTGGTTAAACAACTTAATATTATGTTTTTTTATAATTACATATGCATATAAATATGTGTTTTTTTTTCATTTTTTCAATATCAACATTAGAAGATTAATTCACATTTTTATCCTTCAAGGGAGATTTTGGATATTTTTGGAGATTTTGGATTTGTGAAGTCATCTTTTGGGCTAGAGGATTTGTGAAGTCATCTTATGGTCTAGAGGATTTGTGAAGTCATCTTTTGGTAGAGTAAGAAAATGGCAAGGAAAAAAAACAAAAATAAATAAGATCGAGCGAAATTATTCACAAGAACAAGAACAAGAACAAACGATGTGAGAACAAAATTTGGCAAGATATCATAGAAAGAAATAAGGTATGCATATTTTCTTTCCTCTTTTTAATATTATTCCAAATTTATATATTTTATTTCTATGATCAACAGATTAGTATGGGCTGAGTACACTTGATCCATGAAGAATCAAAGCATATTCATGCCACTAACATTAATCCAATAGAGATCATTCAACTTAAACTAAACTAAGCATTTATCAAAGCCAACATGCTAAACTATGAAAGCTTTTAAAATTCCTAATATAATCCATTGAATCTTATTCTATTAGGGGAGTGGTGTCATGTTGATGTGGAATGATAGCGCTTTCCCAATCACATGGATAAATGAGCCTATTCCAATCAATTTTATGGAGGAAAACTAATGAAACTGATAAGAAATGTGTGTTGAAACATGTTTAAAGTTGAATGATCCTAATGCAAGCTATATTAACATGATTTTATGCTGAGATGATTAAGATTTGTGAATGCAAAGCTAATCTAAATGGATTCTAAGCTAAAAGATTCAAACCCTAATTAATAAACAAGCTAAATGCATGAATCTATGTTACCATGGAAGCTAAACTAATTAATGCAAGTATTTAAGCTAAAATGATATTAAGCAAATGCTAAAAGTGAGTGTGAGTGTGAGTGATTTCAATAGCATGAGTTTGGTCTGAAAAAGATGGATCCATTTGTCTCCAAATAGTGACCTATTTATAGGAGAGCAAATGAGAAATGGAGGGTTGAGATAAAAAAAGGATAATCAACAGTCAAGGATGGAAGAAGTTGGAAGCATGGATCATGGATTCTCATCAATAGATGAGAATCAATGATGAGATTTAATCAAGGGTTCACCTTTGTCCAAACAAACACACTTTTCACTTACACAAGAGGTCACAAGTTAACTTACATGTAAGAGGTAACAAGTTAGCTTGCTCAAGAAGTCAAGTAAGTTTGTTAGAAAAGGAATATTCTCCTTTTTCAAATGAGTGAGGAAAGAGAATTTTCTTTAGAATATTCTCATGGGTGAGGGAAATAGATACTTAGCAAATTAAAACAAAGTTTAATTGTGCAAAAGGGGAAGGAATATTCCATGGGAATATTCATTTTGGAGGAATGTGCAAAGGAGGAATATTCCCTTGGAATATTCCTTTGCAAGTGGGGGGAATTAGATTAATTAGAAATTGAGAATTAAACAAAGGTTTACTTATACAATTAGGGGAATTAGATGATTTTCACTAAATAAAGTGATTTAATGAAAGGGGGAAAGTGAAATGACATTTAATTAAATAATTTTGGGTTATTTAATGAAATAAGATGACTTAGGGATTAAATTAAAAACTTGATGTATTTAAATTAATTGGACGAAATGTTAGCATGAAAGGGGGTGAATTAACCCGATTAGATTAATTAGGCTAATAGATGCAAATGATGCAATTAATTAAATAGCTAGGTAAATTTAATTAATTAAGCAAAAAGAGGATGGGTTTTAGGAGGAAATGATGTTAGTATACCTAATTTGAGTGCATGATATCATTTAAGATATTTTTTAGTGTCTACATTTTACCCCTCTTTGAATCGAGGTACCTGCTACGTTGGTTCAAAGATTGAAACTTTTCATATAAAAACTATTTCTTCAATCAAAAAATTAAAAAAAATAATAATTTTTGGATGTCCCACTACTGCCCCAGTGGAAGGAATAAGCTCCCTGCCCCCTCAAGAAATCAAGTGGAAAATTTGAATTTTGGGTTGATTTCTCCACAAAGGAGAGATGTAAAATAAGCTTCAGTTTGGAAAGATTGGTGAAAATGGTGAAAAACCCTAGCTTCATGGTTAAATTAGGGAAAAAAACCCTAATTTGCAAGCATAATAGGTGAGGAAGGGTCACTTTCAATTCATTTGTGCATTCACACCTTAGAGAATTCTTGTATTTTGAGTTTTGACCCTTTGACAAAATGGCACAACGAGTGCTCCCACAACACATTTCCGACCGGGTTCGCGAGTACCAAAGGCCTCTAGGCATAGGACCACTAGTATGTGATTTGAAACTTGATTTGAATTTTGTCTTTTAAGCGCATTTATTGAAATTTGAAATTTGAAATTTGGCGGCATTGCTATATAGCAATGCTATTTTTAGAATTGGTGACACTATTTTGATTTATAGCAACACATATGTAACTAGTGATGCAGTTCATGATTTGATTTTAGGGTTTCAAATTTCAAATTGTGACACAGGTTTAAATAGCGATGCACCTTGCGATTCAAAATTTAGGATTAGGGTTTTCCAAGATCAAATAGCAACACATGTGTGATTAGGATGCATATCACGATTTGCAATTTGAATGCTTCTAACGTTACTATTTGGACACTATCATGAATAGTGACACTATTGTCATTTTGGGGGATAAAAACTCCAAACTTAGCCAATTTTTAGAAATTTTGACGTCATGTGCTTCATGGGTGTAGGAGGTTATCCAACCTTTGATGTCCTGTGAGCATCAGACAATTGTTTTATCCAGACTTGGTGATTTGTCTGAGTTGTGATAGGAGCACCTGGGAGAGATTGGTTTGTGGTATATTACATACATTCCCGTTGTGTGGACACATTTGGTGATGATGACAGTGCTATGCGAACAATGGCATAGCGAGACCTCATTTTTCCACCTACTTGACAACAAGGCAATAGTGACATTGGGGGATGTATGGTTGCGATTGCTGATACATGGTGAGCGTGTTGTTTACGACACTGATGTCAACTATGATTCTTGTCATGAGGTGCTTGAATAGGAGTCCATTGTCCTGGTCAACTCCTAGATAGACCTTGATATGTATAGAGGTTAGGCATTGACCTTTAGATTGATCATTGCAACAATGATCTCAAGTTTGGTTGTTCCAGATCGATGGAGTAGAGGATTCAGTCCAAGATGGGGGCTGGCTTGGCACAAGATTCTCTTTAGGAGGACCTAGTTTGCATGGGGGCTAGTGAAGATGGCCTCCTTTACCGTGATATGCATGATTTTTTTTACTATGATGGGAGAGTGATTGGTACAGGGGTCACCCTTCTTCACATTTGGGCCTGGGAGCACATTGTCATGCTTGGACCTATTTTTCACATGGTAGATGTGGATCTAGATGATCCAGTTGTTTGGAGATACATGGGTGCCATCACATTGCAACACACAAGTTACCTCGACATTCCCTATTGGCGTTGAGTGATCGATGATATGAGAGTATTTAGATGGCGGTTGTGGCTTTGGATTCCAACATGGTACGATGATGTTCAACAACTATTCTTTGCTCGATAGACCCAATATATGCAGGGTTGAGAGCATACGATTATTGAGAGGTACCTACTTGATAGGGTTGCTAGATAGTTTGGTGAGAGGGAGGACATGCTTGATGATGCATACACTGCCATTTTTTCTAGGTCAACTTGAGAGATAGCATAGTGAGAGCTTGTTCGTATAGACACTTTTTGATCATTACCCCATTTTTATACAAATATACATTCATGGGCTCCTTTTTGATAGCCTCATGGACATTGTACTTTTGATATACATACATTGACTCTGATATTATATTATGAAATTCACCATTTTTTGATATATATATGATACAAATTCGATATGATGTGATGTGTTCTTTTATTTCATGCTTTATGAATGTATGGATGCATTTGATGTTGATATGATGTCATGTGCTTATATATTATGATCATGTATGGATGCAACATAATGGATGGATGCATTTCCTTTTATTTATTTTTATGCAATATGTAATGATATATGCATTATGTGATGATATGAGATGTAATGATATGGATGCAATGTTATATTCTTTTTCAGTATTTGTTTATGATATTTCATGGGATGGATGATATGATATGCTTATGTGATGCATATGTAGATGATATGAGTGGATGTATTTCCTTTTGTGTAATTTCCTATGCAATTTATGATGTGATGATGTATGCATATGGATGTATGTATGGATAACGAAAATATTCATTCTTATGATATGATATGTGATATGATGAATGATAATGCAATGAATTAAGATGTTTCGAATAAAAAATATATATTATTTAAAACAACTTAAATGATAATTATGATACCGTGGATTATTTTTTTCTTTATTATGATATGCTATGATTATGCAAGATGTATGCATGCTGATGATTTATGGATGTAGGATGGATGCATTGATGATATTTTTGTTGAGTGTCATGATACCAGGTTAGCAGAGAGAAGATAGAAGAAATAAGATGATTGACCATTGATTTTGATGATTGATTCAAAAAGGTCCAACAAGTCTATGATCCATTGAGACTTTATTAGAGATGGTGATGATAAATGCATGATGGTGATGATTTTCTCTATCTTGGGATTGGGATTTTCCGTCATTCCTTATTGTTTGATATAACACATAGACACGATGCATGAAGGTATTGATAACTAGGATGATGTTGTATCTAGTGTAATGGAATTTGACTCTGCAAACAGATAAGATAGTTCTTATTCATACCATGACATACGAAAACCTCATTGGAATGTAAGTTAGAAGCTAAGAATATATCAGACCAAAGCATACACAATAATAAACAATGTACTTGAAACAACTTCCCTACACACAACTAAGGAAGTATGTGCCAAGATTATTTTACAATAATATCCACAAGCACAACAAATGGAAGATAATGATCGATGCCTCATTCCTTTCTCTCTAAATCATTTTGATAGACATCATCGAGTGGTCCTCAGAATGGGTCATTAAGATACATCATAAGAAAAGATCAAGGAAAAATAGTCAATGTTATCTATATCTCTTGCCAGTTTATTATAGCTAAGGTGATTTCTGATACTGATGCCCATCATAGGAAGGGTTCATCCTAGGACATGTTGATCAGATGGTTTGATTAGGATGAGGTTTATGATAATTCATTGATACAAGCTTCACTAATTTGATTACCTATGACCTAAACTTTAGATTTTGACACTTAGGTTCCTACTTTACGACTTGTTATACTTGCTTTCTACTTGTTTTTCCAAAGGTTGAGGGTGAGGATTGATTTATTATGGGTGGAGGTTTATTACGGGTGAAAACAAAATGTGATGGGTGGTTTTGATTTTTTGGAATATTTCTTGATGTTTTTGGTATTTTGAAAATGTTTTGAGGTTGTTTTTAGTATTTTTGAAATTTTATGTGAATTTTTTGGTTTTCAATTATTTGAGATTGTTTAGGGTTTTCTCTAAGATATTTGATGATGTTTAGGTCTTTTGAATGTTTTCTATTTTTTTTGTGTTTTTCTATTATCTAAATGTTTAGGGACTTTCCTAGTTTTCAATTGTTTTGGGATTTTTTGAGATTTTACAAATGTTTTGGGATTTTATGAGATTTTACAATTTTTTTGGGATTTTCTGAGATTTTATAAATGTTTAAGGTTTTTTGATATTTGGATGTTTTGGGATTTTTTGCATTTCAACCAAGAACCTAACATAAAAGACTATCTTAGGGGCCTTGGGGGCTGATCAAAGATGAGCCTTGCCTACATTATACACGCAAAGACCATGTAGTTTGATTGACTTGACTTATTGAAGATGAGATATAAATAGTTGAGGAATGTCAATTTATTATGACAGACTCTTAAAGGACTGACCTAGGGTGTCTCGGGGGCACATAAATGATGGCCTTGCCTACGTTCAAGCTCAGAGATAACGTAGTTCAAAATGACACTATTTTTTTTGGATTTTCGATGTTTTGACATTTTTAGGGATTTTGATGTGTTTTGGATGTTTTGGATTTTTTTTGACAATTTTTGAATGTTTTTGGATTTTCGGCTATACAAGATTTTGTAAATGTTTTTGGATTTTGATGAGATTTTATGAATGTTTTTTATATTTCCGATGACCTTAAGATATACAAGAACCTAATCTAATCCCTAATGAATTGTACCCTATATGATATGATAGGATACCTCGATATAGGCAGGACAAATTGACCTTTGGAATATTCCAAGTAGTACTAAGGGGATACAATTCTTCACAACATCAAACTATGATATGGACGCAAATGGGTGATGAATGAAATAGGATGAATGATACGATGATGGATAGAATGATAGGATAAAGAGCCTAGGTAGATGAAGGTTCTTTATTTACACAAGGCACCTATTTTCCAGGTTTTCACCAAGGTACTTGCTCAAAGCACCACCAAAGTGGTTTTCACTAGAGGACAATTGTTTTTATTTACTTTTTCAATCCTTTTTCTCATTTTTTTGGATTTTGATCATTTTTTGACTTTTTTTGTATTTTAAGATTTTACACCCTTCAAGCCTAGGCATAAATTTTTTTGAGATGCAAACTGTTGGTTGGTTCTTACAGGGGTTCACCTTCAGGTGTTGACAATTGATATTCTCTTGATCTATAACTTGATGTGATGACAAAGGGACCTAACCAATTAGGCTCAAACTCTCCTTTATTGTCTTCATTTGGAAGATTTTTTGATTCTACTTTAGGACAAGATAACTCTACTTGGAAAGACTAACATTTGATCTTCTTGTTATAGCTCTGTTTCAGTCAGTTTTGATATACTTTCAAATGATTAAGAGCATCAAGATGACACTCATCCAAGAATTCTAGCTCATTTAGCCAAGATACTTTGTATTCTTCATCAGTGATTAGGCTCTATAGTGACGCTCACATCGATGGAAGCTCGACCTCAATAGGAAAGATGGCTTTTGATCCATAGACCAAGGAGAATGGGGTTGCACCTATTGGCATGCAGATACTGGTTCGATAGGCCCAAATAGCAGGATTTAACTATAGATGCCAGTCATGACTAGCTTCATTGACCATTTTCATTAGGATCTTTAGGATAGTCTTGTTTGTAGCCTCAGCTTGATCGTTTCCCTGGGAGTAATATAGGGTAGAAAATCAGTGTTGGATGTTGAATCTTTGACATAGCTCTTTTACATCCTGGTTCTTGAAGGGTGTTCCATTATTTGAGATAAGAGTTTGTGGAACACCATAATGACAAATGAGGTTGTCCAGGATAAACTTAACAATTTCTTTCCCATTATGTAGGTCATAGGGATGGCTTTGACCCACTTGGTAAAGTACTTAGTGGCTCTTATGATGAACTTGTGGCCATTAGATGAGATTGGAGTAATATTTCTTATGAGGTCAAGCCCCCACTATGAGAAAGGCCAATGTGTGACCATTGGTTGCAAATCTTGAGTTGGAGCATGAATCATATCTCCATGTTGTTGACATTGGACACACTTTTGCACATACTGATGAGCTTCTCTTTTCATGGTTGGCTAGTAGCACCCCATTCTCAACAATTTCTTAGCTAAAGTCATACCACTAGAATGGGAACCACATATTCCATCGTGTACTTTTGTTAAAGTGGTCAAGGCTTCCTCTTGGTTAAGTCATCATAGTAATGTCCCCTTGATGCTTCAGCAGTATAAGGTATCACCTAGGATTATAAATTAGGATTCCTTTTTAACAATGGTCTTTTTAAGGTTCGAGGTGATCTCGAATGGGAGGGTTCCTCTTCTTAGGTAGGTAAAGATGTCATGGTAGCATAGGGATCTGGGACCAACAATGACACATAGAAATTCAGATTTTGGGATTTTGAAAGTTGGTACGAGAAGTTGTTCTACCAAGAATTCATATTGTAGGATGTTGTGTGACATGTCTAACAATGACCCAATTGTTGCCATAGCATCTTCTGCTCGATTGTTCATGCGGGGAATTTTCTCAAAAGTTCTATCAATGAAAAGGTCCTTGAGACTCTCTACCTATCATCCTTAGTTTGGTAGTCGTCATTGACTTGGTTGATAACTAGATGTGAGTCTCCATAGAATTTCATTTCTTGTATCTTCCATTGAGCTGCTATCCTTAGACCTATGATTAGGGCTTCATACTTAACAATGTTGTTAGTACATGGAAATGATAGCCTGTATGACTTTGGGATGCAATCACCTTGAGGGGTGATGAAGAGAATACCTTCCCATGATCCATGTTGGGTGAATGATCCATCAAAGTACATCTTCCACTGATTTTTTGTATTGATAAGAAATATAATTGATTCATTCAGAAATTTAGATATCAATGGATTCTCTGCATAGAGAGGTACCTCTTCCAATTGTTCTGTGATCACTTGTCCTTTGATTGCCTTGTGCTGCAAATACTCTATGTCAAATTTAGTCAAGATCATTACCCATTTGGCCATTCACCCAATGAGAGTTGCTTTAGATAACATGTATTTCAATGGGTCAATCTTTGCAATAAGTTTGATTTGATGTGACATCATGTAGTTTTTGAATTTTTGTGAAGCAAAAACCAATGCTAAGCATGCTTTCTCAATGGATGAATAGTTCATTTCATAGCCCACTAAGGTATTTCTGATGTAGTAGATAGCTCTTTCTTTTCTGTTTTCACGATGTTGTGCCAGAAGAGCACCTAGTGCTACTGATGTTGCTAAGATATACATGATCAATGGTTTGTTAGGTATCGGTGGCATAAGCATTGGAGGTGTCAATAGATAGTCCTTGATCTATTGGAAATATTTGTAACACTTCTCAGCCCACTTGTAAGTTATTCCTTTATGGAGAAGATGCAAAAAAGGGCGGATTTTACTTGATAGTCGCACTATTAACTTTCTGATGGATTGCAATCTTCCTTGTAACCCTCTCATCTACTTCAATGTTTGCAGTGGTTCCATGTCTAGGATGGATTTTTCCTTTGCTAGATCAACTTCTATCCCTCTCTATGAGACGATATAGCCAAGGAGCTTTCTTGATGTCACCCCAAAGACACATTTAGCCATACCTTATACTCTTCAAGCCTATCAAAGATGGGTCTAAAGACTTGTATGTGCTCACTTCTTTTCTTTGAATTTTCAAAAATATCATCCACATAGTCTTCAACTATTTTGTGGATCATGTCATGAAAAATGATGGCCATTGTTTTCTGATAGGTTGCTCTTGCATTCTTTAGCCCAAATGGCATCATGTTCTAGCAATATGTCCCCTATGGACAAGTGAATGCAATTTTGTGTTGATCCTCCTTGGTGATCATGATTTGATTATAGCCTGAAAAACCATCCATGAGTGATAGAATTTCATGCCCATATGTTAAGTCCACTATGATGTCGATGTTTGGAAGAGGGAAATCATCCTTTGAGCATGCTTTGTTCAAGTCTCTAAAATCAATGCATATTCTGATGCCCCTAGTGGGTTTGGAGACTGGTACCAGGTTTGAAACCCACTCAGGATAATCTATGGGTCAAATGAATCCAATGACAAGAAGCTTTTGTAACTCACGTTTGACTAAGAGTGCTATCTGAGGGTGCATTTTCCTTAACTTTTTCTTTACTAGTTTGGCTTCAGGATAGACTGCTAGATGATGCACAACTACTTCTAGATTGAGCCCTGGAATATCCGTGTATGACCATGCAAAGTTAGCTCTTCACTCTTTTAGGAATGCTACTAGGTTATTATTTTCTTCATCCAACAAGGATTCAACATAAAAAGTGATCTTGGGTGCTTCTTCTATTCTCACGTTGACTAGAGTGACCTTTTCTACTAGAACTACTGACTTTTCTGGATGCATTACACTAAGGGGGAGATTTAATTCCTCATCCTTGGGTGCCTCAAAGAGGTTTTCACCCTTAGATACGTCCCTTTTTTCACTATTTTAGGATTAGAGAGTGCCACAATGTGGTTTTCACTCAAAGATCTACAAGTTAGTTGCATGCCATCAATTTTGCGATTGAAGGATTCAATTGTCTCTCCATAGTATGCCCTTGTGTCGAGCTCTATGTCAAAACTAGCCTTGTGATCTGCCCATGGTAAGTTGTCACGAAGTCCCATGAATTATGAGATCGCTTCATCATTTTTGAATAAATCTAGAATTGGTGGTCCTTGTTGGTCCAGGTCAATGAGTCGTGGGTATACTAGGCATATTTCATTTGGTGGGTTGCTTGGGGTGAAGGATGATTTAGATATCATGAAGAGGGAGTTATTCTCAAACAATTCAACAACATTGAGGGGGAAGTCATCTAGGATAGTATCACGTGATGTTGGTAACCAAGAGGAAGCCTAGACCTGTTTAGTGGAAGTACCTTTGCCAATAAGGGTAACCTTGCTAGTTATGCAACCTAGGCTAAGATTCTTTGGACGTTTCTTAGGAATGATAGGTCTAACAAACCATTGTCATTTTTCCCCCCCACTTTGTGAAGGAAGTGGCTGCCATTTTGATAGTTTTAGGGACATTTTTTCTAGGTGTGGGTTTCCCATGAGATTTGGGAGAAATAGGTAGCTCTCCCAACATAAAAGTATCCTTTGTTAGCTTATAGTTTCCACAAGCATCATCTTGGATCACTGATTTGATGTCGGGTATGTTTTACACAATAGGGGTTTTTTGTTTTTGAGGTTGATGCAAAGGATGATGGGTCAAAAAATGAGGTAGAAGGTGTAGGCCCTTCATCATTCTTGGGTATTTGAGGGATCTTATAGAACTTGGCCTCAAGATTCTTGTAGTAGTAAAAAGGCTCAGGATCTCCATGGATAGTAACTTCTCTACCCTCGAAAGGAAAATTCACGCACTGATGGTAGGTTGAAGCTACAAATTTTAGGGCATGGATCCAGGGTCAACCAAGCAGGATGTTGTAGGGAAGATCAAGGTATAACACTTGAAATGTAGTTTCTATGACGAGGGGCCCCACTTGGATGGGTAGTGCGATGATGCCTTGTGATACGAATTCTTGGTCATCATATGCTCTGATGGTGGTGCTCTTTGTCTTCTTAATAGTATCCTCTGAATAGCCCAAATTTTTGATCAACTAGAGGGTGCACATGTTTAGACTAGTGCCTCCATCTACTAAGACTCTTTTAACCTTATTTTTTATGAATGATGAACTCAAGGCGTAAAGCATAATTATGAGATGGCTACGACGGTAGGTCTTGTTCTGAGAAGGTAAGGAGATGATTAGTGATATGCCCTACCATAGCTTGAAACTTCTTTGTATCTATATCCTCATGAACATATGACGTAGATAGAGCTTCTTCTAAGATTTCCCTATGCGCGGGGGATAGCCTCAATAGTTCTAAGATATAAATCTATGCGGGGGTCTTCTTAAGTTGATCTAAGAGATTTTACTTGCTAGTGCTTGTTGTTGGCGAAGTAGGTTGTGCCCTAGATTAAGATGGGACTCCTTGGATGGTTACCTTACCATGTTTGTGGTGACTCCACATTCCACACTAGGCCCTTTGATGGTGACAACGATAATGACGCTATCATAGGAAGTGACTACATTGGAATAGGTATGCTACACATTTGTATAATTTTTTTGCTTTCCTGTTGTTTTTTCCTTTGCTATGATCGAGCATAGGGGTCTTGTATATCTTAAGATTCTGATTACCAGCTGGTACCTCAATAGATATGGTGTCACTTTCTATAAGATCTTGGATAATTTTTTTGAGTCACATGTAGTTAGCCATCTTATGTCCTTTGATTTTGTGAAAGTCACAAAGATCTTTTTCATTGTACTAGGGTAGTTTATCCTCCAGTTCTTGGTAGTTTTTGAAATTTGGAAGCATTATCAAGTTTGACTCTACCAATTTCTTCATGATAGTCTCAATAGGTTCCGACAACTATGTATATTTGCATTTTGGATAGTTGTTCTTATTAGGTGTGTGTCTCTGTTGCATTTTGGTGTTGTTAACTTGATTGTTTTATGTTGGTGTTGTTTGTTGCACAATTGGTTGAACGTTAGCTATTTGATTATTGTTTAGCCTAGGAACACTTAGGACTAAATAAGCATCTACCACTCCATCATTTCTTACATTTTTTTTTTTTAGCCTAGACATGAGGCTTGTCGTTTGAACTAGTTGATGGATGATTGTCTTTGAAGGCTTGAGTATTTCCCTATGAGATTAGAGCTCTCTCAATGTTAAGGGCTCTATCTACAAGCTCGTCATAAGATGTGATGTACTACATTTTCAAGTGAAAGGATAGATCTGGATCTAGATTTTCTATGATAATGCCCACTTATTGTTCATCAAGAATTGGCCACTTGCTTTTACTCACTCTTTGCCTCCATCATTGCAAGAAATTGGTAAAAGATTCTCCTTTGTTTTGTTTGAGGGTGTATAACTATTCTAAACTTACATCCATGTCAAGATTGAAGGAAAAGTGATCTATGAATTTGTCAACAATTTCTTGGAAAGTTTTGATACCTGGAGGAAATTGAGAAAACCAATCCATGGCAGGACCTGTTAAACTTTGTGGGAAGAGGTGAATCAAATAGGACTAGTTATAGGCAACCTCCATACACATGATGCTAAACTCTTTGATATGGTCCATAGGGCTTCCTCTCCCTTCGTATTTGTCGAATTTGGGCATTTCAAAATTGGGAGGGAATGGTACCATTGCGATGTTTTGATCAAAGGGATATGGATATAAGTTCTATGTTTTCTTCATTTTTCCCATTCGGATGCCCTACATTTCTTGTGTTAACACCTTGAGTTGTGATGCCATATTGATTGGGTGACTAGGCGGAGGAACATATGTTGCATATTGTGGGATGGTGGATGAAGTGTACATGGGATTCTGATATGATGATGTGTTGTATGGTGTGTATGGTTGTGTAGGATATGGCGATGATGGTGTAGGCATATATGTTCCTAATTTGTTTGGGTTGATGACGTTTTGTTGAGGGTTATAGTATAAACCCTGTTGTTTCTATTATTGTGTGAGAAATTGTTGTTGTTGGACATATTATTGAGCTTGTTGTTGTTGTTGTTGTTGTTGTTGTGATGCTAAGGCTTCTTGTTGTTGTTGCTACTATTGTTGTGCAACTAAGGTTGCTTGTTGTTGTTGTTGTTGTGTGACTAAGGCTACTTTTTTTTGTTGCTACTCTTGTTATGAGTCTAAGGCTACTTGTTGTGCTTGCTGTTGTTGTTGTGCTACTAAGGCTACTTGTTGTGCTTGCTGCTATTGTACTGATTACTAGTAAGCATGTTGTGCTTATTATAAATCTAGGGTATGTGCTTGCAATGTAGGATCAATTAGTGGTTGGGACATCTATGATGGGTTTTGGGTGTTGTTGTTCTACACAAATTGCAGATTTTTTATGAGAGGTTGTGGATTCCCTTAGTTTAATGTTTCTTGTAAGATAGTGGATTGAGATGGAAGAATGTAAGTTTGCGTTCCCATTTTATTTTTCATGACTTGGGGGACAAACGGTAAAGATGAGGATGGAACCATTAAATATTGCGATGTTAAGGGAACATTAGGACCTTGGGTCCATTGATTGAAAGGATTCCCTTGAATGATGTTTTGGAGATTCCCTTGTGTTTGAGATGTGGTCAAGGTATTACCTTGGTTGATGGGGTTTGTGACCAAGGGATTATTTTGATGTGGGTTGATGGTAGATGGGATAGATGTGTTCTAGACAACCACTATGTTTGATGTATCCATAGGAGGATTGGATGAAGATGTCCCATGTGGTGTTAAAGGCTTATTTTGCATGAGAGTACTTCCTTTCCCTTTTGGGTTTAGTTGGTCTACACTACCTTGTGTGATGCTGGGAAAACTTGTGGTACTTGTAGGTATGGATGAAGAGGTGTGTCCTCGATATGTTGAGGTTGTTGTGGAGTAATGGAGCATAAGTGGTTTATATGGTTGTTGGGGATCCTTAGGAATAGGAGGATCACCAAATGTTGGTGTCCAAGTGGTTGTTTGGAATGGAAGATTGGTATCAAGGGTACCCACAAGTGTGTTGCTTTGAAATGGAAGAGTATAGCCAAAGTCCTTACCAAGACTAGTTGCAATACTAGGTGTTGATGTTTGATTTAGCTCTAATGATGGAGTTGTTGGAATAGTGGATGAAGTTAAGCCTTGTGTTAAGGATTGTGTAACAAAAGATTGGGAATTAGGAACTATGTTCTCTAAGGCTTGGTGCTCCATGATTTCTTCCCTAGTAAGTCCAAATGGATTGTTCGTGATGTCTTCTATCTCATATGGCCCTGATGGTGACAAAGGTTGTTGTGATGGAGTAACGTGACTTCTTGGATCATATTCTAAAGGATTAGGATCACTTGAGGTAAATGTGACTTTGGTTTTCTCCATGATTCTCTTGTGTTGTGATATTATTTTTTCCATAAATTTTGGGTCACCTCTGGGAGAGTTATGTTGAGATTCGTAATGTTTGAACTCTCTAGTTGACTAAAATTTAGGTAAAAGGGACACTCTAAGTATTTTTTGAGCAATGATGATGATGAGAGATGAAAAGATGAATGATAGGGGAAGTGATCTTTACAAATGTTTTGGGACAACACTTTTGACTTAATTTTGATGTGTTGATGTTTGGATAAAGGATGTTGATGAACTTGGAAATCTTTAGGGTAGACTCATGACCTTCAAGATGAACTAGTTCAAAGATGATATCTAACGTAACCAAATGCATGGGAAAGGATTCATTTCACATACATGGTAGCTAAGTTATGGGTTGGTTTGATAGATATTGAAGTCAAAAGGTGTTGGTGTATTCAAATTTTTTGCAAAGTTTAGTGAAGTGAAGGATAAAATTTGATGAAGGGGTGGATGAAATGTTTGACCCAATGTTGACCTAAAGTGAACCTTTATTTGATAAGACCATGGTAGTGAGAAACATGCTATACTTCTAAAGTTTTTGAATCCTAAAGACCCAATGATTTAGATAGGTTGAAGATCAAGAAAAAGACTAGGGTTTTGACTGTAAAAGAATGCATACAAGTCTGGGTTGTTTTGTGAAGAATGTTTGTAGAAGTTGTATACTAACTTGGTTCTATATTGGTGAAGTGCTAAAAGGTGTCTTTTGATGGATTTTTGACTAAGATGTCTAAGTTTAAAGTGATGACCTATAGACCTTCTCTTGGGGATTCATATTTTATGGGAGATCATTTAGAAAAGTTCAAGTTTATGGAAGAAAAGAGGATCTTTATTGTCACGTCACGGGTGGTGGTAATACGAGCCTTCTAGCCATAATATCAACTTGTTCCTCTTCTTTGTCTAAGAGTGTTGTTGTATTTCTCCACTAAATGGGTGTTTCCTTTGTTTCAAAAGTGAAGCTTCTCAAGATACTAATTATGTCAGTTTGTTCTCCCTCAATTAGTTAAAAGTTTGGTTGAATGATAGCACCTGTAAGGTTAGGTTTTTCAACCAAAGTGATCAGTCTCCAAATGGTCATGTGAGGTTCAATTTTTCAATTTATCTTGCTTGAGTGAGTTTGTTTTACCACAAACACTTGTATTGATTAAGTTCAAACTAAATTTCTATTTTAAAAACATCATAAATTTCACAAGGTCCATTTTGTGAAAAGGATGAAGTTCAAACCATAGTTGCTTATGTTAGCTTTGGAAAATATGGATTGAGATGTAGGTCAAGATATTTAGAAATTTCTAAGGATAGAAATCCTTAGGACAAGCATTAATATCAAGGCCATTTCAAAGGGTATTCATACTTAGACCAAAGAGTTTGAAATTTTGAGGAAGATTGTGAATGTTTGTTTACACTGTTTTGGAACCAAGCAAAGTATTAAATTGAATCACAAGCATTTACAACCTTAGGTTTAGAAGGCACTACGTGCTGAATCCCCACTTGGATTTCTCCAAGCACTAAGACAATGCGAATAAATAGAGATTTGGCGACACTGGCTCCCCTCCACAACACACACTTCTCAGGACCACCAAATATCAAATCTTGAAGATCTAAAGATCCTAAGTATTTTCCTATTTCAACAATTGTAAGGTCCCACTTTGCATGTGATTAGTAAAGTCCTAATATGTTTAATGTGATCCTAAATAGATGGTAAGATGTATTACAGATGAAAAATAGTGTGATTATTTGATAATATTCTTGCTTATGCTATCATGAATGTAAGACCCCATTTTGTATCCCCCATTTTATTTCAATCGAACAAGTAGTTAGATGATAATTATGATGAAATGAATGATAAAAATATTTTTAGGATTCATGGGCATTAACCTTAATTTAATTATGATAGATGCACATGTGAATTGTTGGATATAACTTTAAAGTGTTGGGTTATTTAGCATATTAAATTTTGGTAAATGGTTCATCGTTAATGTTATAAGAGTTTAAAATGAATTACTAAGGTGGTAAACAAAATGATGGAGTGACTATTTCATTGACTATATTCTTGTATTGGAGTATGTGTGTATTTCCTTTGATTATAATAAAAATTGAACCATTAGGTTCATTTGGTGTATTAATGAGTAAATATTTCATGAGTGAAAATTATGTGAATTGGATTAGCTAATAAAATGAAGAGATATATGATCTAATCATGCTGACTTTGGTAATGTGCAGGAATCAAATATGCAAATAGGAGGATAGATAAATGTTGGAATCAAATCAAATACATCTTTGGGAAGTTCTAAGTGTAGCCCTACTTGACTTAGAAGGGTTTGAGGTTTTATTATTGGTTGGGTGATTATGTAGAATCTAATTGTAGGACATGTGATGTGAGTTTGGTTGGGGTTGGAACCCTTGGTTAGGATCAAAATTCGTATGGATTTTTGTGTAGGTTTTGAAAAGGGATTATTGAGTCAATTTCCTTGGTTTTTGAACAAGAATAGACCCCTAGGACCTATACCTATGGGTTTGGAACCTTTTTGACATGTGAACTTGTCCTTGGAGTGTGAAAAGACCCCTCAAAAGTCCACATTCATGAATGTGGCGAATTCAAAAAGTGTTGGGGCTTGGGAAGAGTGACTTGTCACTCTCAACCTTCTACTCCTCAAAAAGTTCTTGGAATTGGCACAAGACTCACACATGTGTGAGAGCTTGTGGGAAAGAGTGTAGGTTTGGAGGATCCCTATATACCTCAAGAAGATGGAAGATTTGGGCATTGCCCACTTCTCCTTTGGAGAACTCAAGTTGAGATAAAAGAAAGGATGAGAAGAGGAGGGTTACACATCTTTGAAAGGATAGTGAGCAAGATGCATTGGTTTGGAGAGGAAGACAGTCACAAGAGATCAGTCCCTTCATCTAGAAGAAAAAAAGATAAGTTCTTCCTATTTCCATTTACACTTGTCTATTGGTTGTAAGAAGGTGACAATGTATGGATTATGTTTGAAAATAGAAAGTAGAGAACCTAGACACGTGAAAATGGTGCTATGTTAGTTTCATCCCTTTGTAAAAATGAGAAAGGACTCCATTTATCATTGTGGAGCTTAAAATGAAATTCCTTGCTCGGGGGTATGGCTAGAGCCCACGAGGCTCCATAGCGCCATTATGGTAGGGTGGAGAGCAAGCTTTATTCAGTTGTGTGTCAATCATTATATTTATTAAAACTAGAGGTAATATGGAAAGCTGGTTATTGTTGTAACCTGGAAGAAAATAGAGAAAGAACAAGCCTCATTTCTTTCTGTGTTGTCCATTAAATGCCTAAAGATTGAGAGTGGTATTGAAAATCTTATGTTTTGTTGTAGTGGAGAAAATATGGATGCCTTGTGAGTTGCAGTAAAATTCCTTCTTAAAATATAGCAAGTGTATTGTCGAGTTTTAATTGAATGGTTGTATATCCCTTGATATTTATGAATAAACAACATATATTTGATGAAAATGATTATTTCCTTTTATCATTAGGAAGGCACACAACAAATCTGTTGTAAATATGACTAGTTGTTAGCTTAAAAGACAGTATAAAGAATATATTCCTAGCAATAAAGATAGAAGTAAATCTATTTAACATATTTTCATGTTACATAAATACCATTGAAAATTACATGTATTTCAAATACTTCTGTTTCAAGAAAATATATATTTACATTCAAGATGAATATGATCAGGACTAAAACAAAGCTACAATAGCTACTATCAGCTACCCATCTACTCATTATATATATAAAAGTTGGATAACATCATAAAAAAAAAATAGAAAGAAAAGAAGAAAGTTGCATATATGAATTGTATATTAAGGTTTAATTCATTAGATATTTAAAATAAAATAATAAAAATGCTCCATGGGATGTGCAGACCCCTGTAGAGCACAACCAAGAAATGCTGGAAATAACGTTGCAAAGTTTAAATTGAATACAATACTGTAACAAATGAGCAAAGATAAATATAAAAGAGATTTTACTGAGTAAGTGATAAAAATAAATAAATAAAAAAACACCCAGCTGCATCTGTTGTTTTATATATACCTATACAAAAAAACAAAAAAAACACAAGAATTCATCGCAGGTTCCATTCCCTAGAAAAAAAATATAGCATGCCTTCCCCATCTTCCTCGCAATGACTACCAATGGTGATCACTGGGTCTACACCCTCATTTATGGGCATTATCAGCATCAACTTTTCTTATGGCAGTAGGAGGATATCAATTCTCTTTTGTAAGTTTGGAAATCTCCTCATTCACTCTATGAGCTTTGTGCTATCTGTATTCTTTGTTGGTACATACCACCCACGCCTTCCCCTCACTGCCACAAACCACAAAAAAAAAAACTGCCCTTCTGACTGAAGCATAGCGATTTGGGTTGTTCTACTTAGCATGTGATTATGTGAGACCAGCCTGCTTAATTTGATAACCTTTTTTTTTAAGTCTGCCATTAGGGTAATCGATCTACCATTAATAGAGGATTTGAAATTTAGATTTTGATTGATTTGACTGAAAATCTCATGATCAGTAGTAAATATTATTGATGTAGCTCACCTCAAGATTTTATGTTTGTACAAATATGACCAACGATCAGATTATGTTATTGAATATGATATTAAAATAACTTGAAAATTTTACACTAGTCTGTTTTGTACGGGTAAAATTCCCCTATTTGTATATTTGCATTCATCTAACATTCACCCTCCAGTAAGCCAACCAAGGACCACTTCTGCCCTATATCAGTCACCATCCCTAGGTTTTAGAAATATGGTATTTAGCATATTTAAAATAAAACACTTCTGCCCTGTATCAGTCGCCATCCCTAGGTTTTAGAAATATAGTATTTAGCATATTTAAAATAAACACAGTTATAGTAGTTGGTTTAAGAAGCTTTTCAACTCTTGAGACAAGATAGTTATATTAATGGCGTAATAATATTTATAGCTGAGCATGGGTGAGGGCTGTCAGGAGTAAGGCGCAACAACAGTAGGTCATATTAAAGATTAAAGTAAATTCAATGAACATGTCAGTAATTGTCGGCACCATGGCCCGTACGGTAAAAACATAAATGCAAAATGGGGGAGCAATAAACAATAGCATACTCTTCTTGCAAAGTTGGCGGGTGAAAGAAAATGTTAAAAGAGTCAACCAAATGCACGTATGCTTGGAATAAAATTCACTGCATTTAACCTTTAGATCTTTGGATCTTATTAACCTTTTAGAATTTTGGATCTTATTAAATATGAATAATGCTCTTGTCAAAATTGCATATATAATGATTTTATTTGAAATAAATAATCATAATCATGGTATATTCAGAGTAAAATTGAAAATTAAATAGATGGGAGAAATATTATTATAGTAAAATTATCAATAAATATTGTCAGTTAATGGTACTCAAAGTAACAGAAAATTAGAAGTGAAATTATATTGGGTAGTTGGAGCAGTTGGGGAGCTATCAACTGTGCATCGTCAATATTTTTGTTAAAAGGTTAATTAGCATAAAATGGTGTTTTCAATTTTAACTTCCGTAATAAGTGAGCTTTTATGCCAACATTTTATGCCAACAATTTTTATGCCAACATTTTAGAGGTTCTATAAATATCATTCATAATTTAATTAATGGACTTGCGTAAGGGGAATTATAAAATAAATATAAGTGATGGTTTATTATTTAAATATAATTGTATCAAATAAAAGATATTAATAACATTAGATACTAAATGAAATGAAGAGGAATATATTATTTTAGAATTTTATTAAAGTTAAGTTGTATAAACTATTAAGATATATATAATTTTTACCATATAATTTATCCCCGTGAAACAAAAATTATTACAAATATCATTATAGTAATTACCAAGCTAACTCCATTCTAGGTTAATTGAAGTTACTAGCCAAATTTACATTGAAATTACCGCGAGATTTAGATATGAGTATTGCAATAATGTTAAGACTCTTAAAATAGTAATTAATAATATAAATTTTACATTAATAGTAAATGGTAATACTATTATTCATCCGTTAGTTATTTGAAGTTATCATTTTAATTTAGATGGAAGTAATTTTACTAAGATAAATTGAAATAAATAAATAAATACATAAAATTATGGTTAAAGATTAAATGGTTTAAACTCCCCTTCAAATTATAAACTTATGGATTTAGTTATAATGTTTATAGGAGATAATTAATAATATTATAGATGATTGAATTGGTAAATTAAAGGACAATATGGTGGTCACCTTTAGAGAGTTATATTAGTAATGCCACTTATGTTAAATTGTGATTGATGATAATAATAATAATATTGTAAAGTGGGAATGTAAATATTAAAAAAGTTTTATGCAATGTATAAAAGAATTTAATATAATAATAAAATATTGGTATGTAATAATAATAAGCATAAAATTTCAGGTGAAACTAATCCCCAATTGGTATTAAGGAATATTTATATTTTTGAGTATAATAATAGTATAAGATAATAATAATAATAATAATTAAATATAATATTAGTGGTAAAATTGGTAAATTATAAATACAAAAGGGTAGTGAGTATTGGGATATAATTTTAATGGTACGAATTATTTTTGTAATATTATTTTATAAATGAATGACATTGGTAATTGATGGAATAATAATAAAATTACTATTATAATTAATGAGTAAATAAAATTGTTATTATCTTGGTTTAAGAAAAGAATTGTATTATGATGGTTGAATAGTAAACCTACTATTGCCTTATCATTTTAATATTAAAAGAAAAAAAATTGTTGCAATTTTTCTAGCAAAAACTATGGGCATGACAACAATGACTAGTAAAATGTGGGGCAGCTTCGGAACAACCATTCCTACACCAACAAGCATAAAGGTTTTTGGATTCTAAACAATTGGTTTGTAATAAGGGATTTTGTACAAGGTGGCCATACATGCGGAAAGATTAGATCAAGATTATTTCAATCAAGAGCCCCCCAAGTCTCTTCCTAAGAAGATATTTTAATGTATCAAATGGATACTAAGGGTGAAACTTGTCGGTATGACACATCCATACCTGTTGCTTATGACTTTCATCATAAACACATTATTTATATAGCAACTTGAAAGAACTTGGCTTTAGCTTGTTTCCATTTGGGTCATTCCCTCCTTTTGAAACAGGGAGGCAGGCCCTCTAAAGATAAACAAAAGTAAGGAAGTACATTTTCTGTTTGATCTCCCAGTTTGAATGAAGCAAGGAGAGAGCATTCACAATGCCCCTTCCTCACACTAGCATGGGGTTCATTTTAATCGAAATTGAAATATGTCGGTGATTATAAAAAATATCAAGGAAATGCTTTTGATTCTCAAGATCATCGAGTGGCATGAGAGAAGTGCATACACATTCAATGGAAAAAATGTAAATCACAAAACATAGCAAATACTTGTTAATTTTAATCCTCAAAGCAAGGTAAGTTCATTTTATGTACCAAACAAAGTGTTAAGTTGTATTGTTCAATTTTAAACCCAAAGTAAGATGAAATGAGGGTTTAATTGTAATTGGTTTGAGCATTTATTTTAAAACCCAATTGAAAGCTAGTGTGGTCCTAAAGTATAAAATGAAAATCATGACATGAATGGATTGTAATTTCCTGAAAAGTATCAAAACACTTGTTATAATTATAAGATGGAAAGATAAGAATGCTTCTTCACTTCAACTTTTATTTTCCAACTTGCAAAACCCAATTAGCCTAAAAAATAGAACAACGTCAAAGGCATGTTAGTGATCTAATGAAGTAAAAAATTAAAGAACATGCTAAAAATCACACTATTTTTGCTTACCAGAGGAAGAGCATCATTGTTCACAATAGTGTTGCCATAAATCAAATGAGTGTCGCTCTGTAGAAGGATAGTGATGATGATAGCATTGCCATTCTGGAGTGTTGTTGTTTGCAAATTCTTGATACCTCTAAAAAGTATTAGCATCGCCATTTATTTTAATCAGTGCAAGTGAATTAATTAGGAATCATTGTATCAGATGACGATAGCCTAACTATTTGGCGATGCCTTACAAAAGCATCGCTGAAATTCTTTGGAGCATCGTTGTATCTGCAAAAAATTAGAAAACAAACTTCGAGAGAAAAATTCATTAAATGTGATCAGTTATGCCCTCCAAGAGCCAAAATGTGACTGATGGATTAGTATGGGCTGAGTACACTTGATCCATGAAGAATCAAAGCATATTCATGCCACTAACGTCAATCCAATAGAGATCATTCAATTTAAAATAAACTAAGCATTTATCAAAACCAACATGCTAAACTATGAAAGCTTTTAAAATGCCTACTCTAATCCATTGAAACTTATCCTATTTTGGGAGTGTTGTCGTGTTGATGTGGAATGATGACCCTTTCCCAATCCCATGGATAAATGAGTCTATTCCAATTAGTTTTATGGATGAAAACTTATGAAACTAATAAGAAATGTGTGTTGAAACATGATTTAAATTTGAATGATCCTAATGCAAGCTATATTAACATGATTTTATGCTAAGATGATTAAGATGTGTAAATGTGAAGCTAATATAAATTGATTCTAAGCTAAAAGATTCAAACCCTAATTAATAAACAAGCTAAAATGTATGCATTTATGTTACCATGGAAGCCATTAATGGAAGCAAAGCTAATTAATGCAAGTATTTAAGCTAAAATGATATTAAGTAAATGCTAAAAGTGAGTGTGAGTGTGAGTGATTTCAATAGCATGAGTTTTCTTTGAAAAATATGTATCCATTTGTCTCCAAATAGTGACCTATTTATAGGAGAGCAAATGAGAAATGGAGGGTTCATATCAAAAAGTTTAATCAACAGTCAAGGATGGAAGAAGTTGGAGGAATGGATCATGGATTCTCATCAACAAATGATAATCGATGATGAAATTTAATCAAGTGTTCACCTTTGTCCAAACAAACAAAATTTTAACTTGCACAAGAGGTCACAAGTTAACTTGCACAAGAGGTCACAAGTTAACTTGTACAAGAGGTCACAACTTAACTTTCTCAAGAAGTCAAGTAATTTTGTTAGAAAATGAATATTCTCCTTTTTCAAATGAGTTAGGGAAGATAATTTTCTTTGGAATATTCTCATGGATGAGGGAAATAGATACTTAGCAAATTAAAACAAAGTTTAATTGTGCAAAAGAGGAAGGAATATTCCTTTTGGAGGAATGTGCAAAGGAGGAATATTCCCTTAGAATATTCTTTTACAAGTGGGGGGAATTATATTAATTAGTAATTGATAATTAAACAAAGGTTTAATTATACAATTAGGGGAATTAGATGATTTTCACTAAATAAAGTGATTTAATGAAAGGGGGAAAGTAAAATTACATTTAATTAAATAATTTAGGGTTATTTAATTAAATAAGAGGACTTAGGGATTATATTAAATAACTTGATGTATTTAATTTAATTGGATGAAATGTTAGCATGAAAGGGGGTGAATTAACCCGATTAGATTAATTAGGTTAATAGATGCAAATGATGCAATTAATTAAAAAACTAGGAAAATTTAATTAATAAGTGAAAAGAGAATGGGTTTTAGGAGGAAATGATGTTATTCAAGTGCATGATATCATTCAGGACATTTTTCAATGTCTACAATTTCCTATTTAATATATAAGATTTTTAGCATGTGTTAGTTAAATTTCTAGTTTAAGCAACCCCCTCTCTCTCCCTCTCTCTCTTTATATATCTCTCTCTCTATCCTTCTCTAGATCCACCTTCCTCTATCTCTATCATTCTCTCTAAGGGACCCTCTCTCTCTCTCTCTCTCCCCTCATTGGAATTGTATGGTGTGTTATCATGGCTTTTATTTTGTCTATTGGGTTAAAAAGAATAGCTTGAATTTTCACTCTTGTTGGTTTAAAAAGAACAACTTGACTTGCATTATTACTCATTGGTTTAAAAATAAAAACCTTGCATTTTCACCTCATTGGTTTAAAAAGAACAACAACTTGCATTTTCACATGAGGTTTAAAAAGACCAACAACCTTGCATTTTCACTCATTGGTTTAAAAAGCACAACAACCTTGAATTTTCACCTCATTGGTTTAAAAAGAACAAAAACCTTGCATTTTCACAAGCATTAGTTTAAAAAGAACAACAACCTTTTATTTTTACTCATTGGTTTAAAAATAACAACTTGCATTTTCACTCATTGGTTTAAAAAGAACAACTTGCATTTTCACTTATTGGTTTAAAAAGAACAACCTTTCATTTTCACTCATTGGTTTAAAAAGAAAAACAACTTGCATTTTCATGATATTTTGTTTAAAAAGTACAAAAACCTTGCATTTTTTCTCATTGGTTTAAAAAAAAAAAAACCTTACATTTTCATTCATTGGTTTAAAAAGAACAACCTTGCATTCTCACCTCATTGGTTTAAAAATAAAAGCCTTACATCTTCATATTTCATGGGTTAAAACGAACCCCAACTTGCATTTTTTGTTTTTTTTTCATGTTAATTAGGCCTACTTTGTTGGTTTAGTGAAAGTATCCTCTCCTCTCACCACTTTCTGGATCTTGGGTGTAAGAGAAATCACTCCATCTTATCTAAATTCTTTTGTAGAAGGGCCCAATAATTGTTATCTTGGTCTACTATAGAAAATTGGTTAGTATCCTTTTTCCTAGGTCCAAAAGGTTTGAATCCACTTAGTTTCATTTGGCATACCTTTTAATCTTAGTAGCATATCATAAAACTTAGCTTCATAATCTCATTTGGTCTCATGTTTCATATATCATATCCTTAAATGGTCATAAGGTCATTATCATCATTGCATAATTTTTTCCATGGAATTATTAAGTTCAAGAATCTTTGATTTCATTTACATTAAACTTGACTTATAACTCATCATCTCTCACTTTCTTTGCTTGCATATAAATTCATATATGCATTACAAAACCTAGTGAATTTGAAAATTCATTTTTCCATTTCCTTGAATTGAATCTATTTCCAATTGTATTTGTTCCATGGTATTCTTATGTTCAAGAATCTTTGATTTCATTTGAAAGTTCAACTCCACTTATAACATCTGTTAGAATTGAGATATAGCTCCAATACCATGTTAGAATTAGCTATGGTTGCCAAGATCTTGAGACCAAATGGAAAACACAAAAAGAGAGAATAGAATGTGACAAGAATAAACTATATTCTTACCAATATGATTCAATGATATGATTGTGATTGTACAATGAGAGACACCCCTTGGTTATATAGCCAAGGTGAGATGCAAGATGTCATAGGATTATGACAAATGTCTTAATCATATGACATGAGACAACTAATCACACTTACCTAGGTTCACATGTGTTACAAGTCAAAAGATAAGATAACAACTAATGACAACTAACACCTTCTAGAAAGATTCCTTCCTAGGACCTAAGTAAACTTAACATGTGTAAATAAGTCCCCTAGTAATGAATTAACTAGGTACAAGACTTTATTTACACCAACACCCCCCCTTAAGTGAAACTTAGGGAGTAGAAAATTATTATGAAAATGACACAAAGATGAGTCCCGACTACAAGGACATGTTAGGTACCCATGTACATGCAATGCAATCTCTCACAAACGGAGAAAAGGAGAAAACCCAGTGGGGAAAAACTCCTCCCCAAAAGAGAGATGAAATACAAAAAGGAATACTCTCAATGATGTATGAGAAGGTAAAAACTCCATGTGAGGAAAAACAACCCCCCATAAGAGAGAAGTAGAAGAGAGACAAGTCAGCCCCCCCTCAATGTTGAGTCTCCTGCAATGATGGTAGAAGCTCGACATTGAATGCTAAAGATGATCCAATCTCATTGAACAACGTTCCTCCCCATAGGAAGAAACAAAACCAAAAATATATGTAGGATGTCAAGAATATGGATGATGGATGATGATGTCTCTAAAGCATGCTCAAGTGTCTCCATATTGATGCCCAAAGCTAACACACTCCAAACAAGTGTTCTAGGCCACACTGCTGAAGAGGACAATCCAACATCTAGTGGAGATTAATGTAGAACATGATCCAAAGACAAGGATATCCCCTCTGAAGATAAAGAAGCCTCTCCAAATGCTGTCCAAAATTATCCACAGTCATGTCAATTTGTGAAGAATGATCATGTAGAGAATGAACAAGAGGTTCAGAGTGTTCCCTTGCAACAACTAAAGGAGCATCTTCATCAAAGAGAAGATGAATTGTATTGATGATGTCCCCCAAATATGAAATATGAGACTCCAAAAACAAGTATAAATACCTATCAAGAAGCCATCACAAGTATCCATATTTGAAAGATAATAAGGATTTTGCTGCACTAAATCACAAAGAACCCAAACTGTTGAAACACAAGCATCATCAGCCGTAACACTAGATGGAGGAGATGAAATGCACGACTCAAGAACTGGATCTGATGTGAGAACTCCCAAGTTCAAGAAGCCAAATGTCTCCTTTGAATCATGGTTCATAAGATCAACAACCAAAGGAACATTGTCACCATCAGAAGCAAAATGTGCAAAGGTATACAACCAAGATGAGTGATCAACCACCCCAATAGTAATGATATCTCTACTCTCCAAGTCTTGACTGATGACTGAATCAGGTGTGAAATCTAGAGTTCTCCTATCTCCACCATGTGTAATTTGATATATGGAAAGAAGATTGTTCGTCAAATAAGGAACACACAAGACATCCTAAAAATTGGTGTCCCCAAAACTAATAAATCCCTTCCCAATTACACTCATGTATGTATTGTTTCCCATCAAAATAGGAGACATAGTACAAGGCTGAAATAAAGAGAAGATAGACTATGAAGATTCCATATGATGAGATGCTCCTGAATCTAGAAGCCATCTCCCTAATCTTGGAATTGAAAAAGCACAAAGAGCTTGACCTTTATTGCCTGATGTAGAATCTTGACCTTTGTCCTTTTTAGACCGTTTTGAAGGAGGAGGAGATTTAGACATTCTAGAAGGAAAATCGGTCTAATTATTTTTGAGAAGATGTTTCAACTCATCAATATCCTTGTTGTAACAATAGTGTTCTTCATGTCCATCCTTCTTGCACTATGCACAAAACGACCTCTCCTTCTTGGATGATTCTCCTTTGGAAGAATATTTTTATTTTGCTTGATCTAAATGTGGATTATTCTTTACTTTCTTCTATTTCTTATCTGATTCTAATTCTTTCACCTGACTAACCAACAATTCCTGAGATTTAGAAGTATTTATGAGACCCATTGAGATAAGATTTTGTTGCTCATGTATCAACATCTCAGAAAATGATGAAAATGAAGGTGTAGTATATGCAGACCCCATTGTCAATCTATGAGTATGAAAGATAGAAATAAAAGAAGCATAATTATGACCAATTTTTTTCATTGTATTGTAGACCAATTGAATTTCCTTCTTATCAATTCCACATGCTTTACATTGCTCTCTAAGATCATTAACCTTAGTGATGTAGTCTTGGATGTTGTCAAAGTTCTTAGGATCAAGGCTCATCAAATCATTATCAATCTGATCTCATCTAATCTTATCTATTTTACCATACAATTTTTCAAAATTCTCTCATGCCTCTTTAGGCATTTTACATGATTCAATATAAAATTTCAAACCAAATGAGGCTAATGAACATATGCATCCAAGTGTTTTCTCACAATTAATCTCCCATCTTGCTAATTCTGAAGCATCAGTAGGTTGAAAAATGGTTTCCTTTAGATGACCTATTAGAAATTTCATCATGAGATAGTGCCATACTATTTTTCTCCATGTAGCATAATTATGTGGAGTTAGGAGTTCAATTTGAGATTTCACCATTGCAAGAAACCAAGCAAAAAAATGCAGCCAATCACTATAAGATTATCCCCCCAAATTACTCAATCAAGAAATCCCCCAAGCAATATTTGATTTTGGTACTTTATATTTAGTGCATTTACAGTTGCCACTTGCCAAAAACAACAAAGTGGACTTTGATATTGGTACATGCAAATGCAAAAAATAGGCCACAAAATAAAGTATAGTTTTTGGTATAAAATGAGATCAATTTGATCATACCACTGAAAAGTACACAAAAAATTATTCACTTTAAAAAAAAATTGCACCCAAAAATGTTACTGTAGGAGCAAGATATGAGCTCTCGAAGTTCTCAAAATGAGGACAAAGTAGTGACACCTGTAAAAAACTATAATTTCTGGAAAAAACAGACACCAAAATCAAAATCTGATTGCACCACTGTGAAGAATGCAAAAAACTAGCCCAAATAAAAAAAAATTGCTCAAAAGGAATCAAAATGAGCAAGTTATGGCCTTCTGAAGTTGGCCTATGAAAACCAAAATGCAAACGGTGAGGGGGGAAATTTTTTTTTAGGAACTGCTGATGTCAGAAAACTCCATGATTAAAATTGACATCCAAATGACCATCAAAAGAGAATATTCCCTCCAGCCACAAAATCTCCCATAACCTAAGCTTAAATTTGACGCCTATTAAGGCATCACAAGTCCTCCAGAATCTTTGACCCCCGCTTGGAATATTCTACTAGAATCCTATGGAGGGAATTTGCATCAAATAAAGGAATATGCTCATTCTTTTGTTGAGCTTCCTGGAAATTTTCTCCAACACCAGATTTTAAAAGGAATGTTGGGTGATTTTTCCTGGCCGGTTGATTATAAGTTGTCGATTTGACTGCCCACAGATTTGAAATGAGCACCTACTGGTGGAAGAAAATAGGCACCAAGATCTATAAAGCCGACACCTGCTAGGAAGGGGGTAGGACCTATGGGGTCCATGCCACATGGATCCCCCACAGGCTTCCCACGTACCCTTGCTAGTATAGTGCGGGTCTACAGACTTTGGTCTGCGGACTGTCCTATTTTTTTTAATTTTTTAAAAAGACTTACAACAAAATTTAATCACCGAGATTTAATTTTTGCAAAAAATAAATAAAGAAAATTTCAACCAAAATTTTTATTTTATTTTATTTTTGAAAAAATCGTACCTTGGTAATAATGACGACCTGGGGGCCGCATGACTCCTAGGCAATTTTTTTTTGCCTCGCGGGAAAACTGTTCCAATTTGGATGATTTTGTAGTTGATCTTAGGGTTTTTGGCCCTTTTGGACGTGATGATAGGATCAGATTTGACCCAAAATGCTCCAAAAATGTAGCTACCTTCTAGATCTGGCAACCACTCTTCAACTTCAAACCCTCATAGATTTGGCCTTGTATGTCTGATTTGGATGAAATAAAAGGAAAAATTGACTTTCTCAAACCTTTCAAACGCAATGGTGAGCTTAGATTTGTACTAGCAAGCTCTGATTTAAAAGATCCACAAAATGGAACACCCCCAAATTTGGTATCTTTCTTCAGAAAAAGACTCTCCAATGGCACCCAACTCGCTTTGAGACCATGTTAGAATTGGATATGGTTGCCAAGATCTTGAGACCAAATGGAAGGCACAAAAAGAGATAATAGAATGTGACAAGAATAAATTGTATTCTTATCAATATGATTCAATAATATGATTATGATTGTACAATGAGAGAGACTCCCTTGGTTATATAGGCAATGTGAGATACAAGATGTCATAGGATTATGACAAGTGTCTTAATCATATGACATGATACAACTAATCACACTTACCTAGGCTCACATGTGTTACAAGTCAAAAAATAAGATAACAACTAATGACAACTAAAACCTTCTAGAAAGATTCCTTCCTAGGACCTAAGTAAACTTAACATGTGTAAATAAGTCCCCTAGTAATGAATTAACTAGATACAAGACTTTATTTACACCAACAACATCATCTCTCACTTTTTTTGCTTACATATGTAAACTCATATGCAATACTCAAGTTCTTGACCTAGTTCAAAGTTTTAAATTCATTTTTCCTAAATTCCTTATCATCTATTTCCAATTGCATTTACATTCCACAAAATTTTTAAGTTCAATAATCTTTGATTTCATTTGTTCAACTCCACTTATAGCTTGACATCATCTCTCACTTTCTTTTCTTGCACATGTAAATTCATATCCAATTTACAAAACCTAGTGACTTTGAAAATTTATTTTTCCATTTCCTTAAATTGAATCTATTTCCAATTGTATTTGTTCCATGGAATTATTAAGTTCAATAATCATTGATTTCATTTGAAAGTTCAACTCCAATTATAGCATCATCTCTCACTTTTTTTGCTTGCACATGTAAACTCATATGCAATACTTGTTCTTGACCTAGTTCAAAGTTTTAAACTCATTTTTCCTAAATTTCTTATCATCTATTTCCAATTGCATTTACATTCCATGGAATTATTAAGTTCAAGAATTTTTGATTTCATTTGTTCAACTCCACCTAAATAGCTTGACATCATTTCTCACCTTTCTTTGCTTGCATGTAAATACATATCCAATTTACAAAACCTAGCGACTTTGAAAATTCATTTTACCATTTCCTTAAATTGAATCCATTTCCAATTGTATTTGTTCCATGGAATTCTTAAGTTCAAGAATCTTTGATTTCATTTGAAAGTTCAACTACACTTATAGCATCATCTCTCACTTTTTTTTCTTGCATGTGTAAACTTGCATGCAATACTTGTTCTTGACCTAGTGAAGTTTTAAATTCATTTTGCCTAAATTACTTATCATCTATTTCCAATTGAATTTACATTCCATGGAATTCTTAAGTTCAAGAATCTTTTATTTCATTTGTTCAACTCCACTTATAGCTTGACATCATCTCTCACTTTCTTTGTTTGCATGTAAATTCATATGCAATTTAAATACAAAACCTAGTGACTTTGAAAATTCATGTTTAACCAAATTTCCTTAAATTTAGTCTATTTCCAATCATGTATTTATTCCATGGAATTCTTAAGTTCAAGTTCTAATCTTTGATTTCATAAATTGAATATTTGTTCCATGAAATTTTTAAGTTCAATTTCTAATATTTTATTTCATATGTTCAACTCCACAGTTTATATAGCATCATCTCTCACTTTCTTTGTAATATTTTGTGACATGTAGAAGGGGGTAAAAAAAAAGGAAGTTCTCAAGTAGAAGTCAAGCCAAATTTAGACATTGGATCAAACGAGGCTGAAGAACACATGGTTGAAGATAGGGAGGAGGCCCAAGTTCAAAGAATGCATATTGGAGAGGGTTCAAGATCACTTCCTTCTATTGGTATGGATGAACATATAAAGCTAGCTAAAAAGGCAAGGAAACAAATTTCTTATAGAAATTTAGATCATTAACTTGAAATGGATATGGAGAAACTGAAATGTTATGCCAACCAACCTACAAATACTAGTAGAAGGTCAATGACTAAATCTATAAAGGAAATAATCAATGATCATTTCAATCATCTTGAAACACTTGAAAAATCCCAACTGTTATCACTTTTACTTCTTCATAATGAGTTGAAAGAGTCATTACAATTTTTGGGTGTACATTCAACATCGAATAAGAGGGAACACATTAGACTACAAAAATATATTGTTGAAAATGTTAAAAAAGTTTAGATTCCATTGGGAAAGGATCTTGATTAATGAATAAGGCCATTACAAGAAGGGTGATGTTGACATCTATTTTAAATCAAGATATATCAAGAAAAAGAAAAATGTCTGCACTTTCAACTTAAATTGGTTATAGTAGAACCACACTAATAAAATATGAGAAAAAGAGAAAGGTTTTGGATGATAGTTTAGAAGGAAATTGGGCAATTATGTGTAGAGCTCCCCGTTCTGATAGGATTGAAGATGTTAGGAACTTGATCTCAAGTTTTTGGAATGATCAGACCCATCCATCATCAAATACTAGAGATGTTATGAGACACAAGATTGGGCCCAATATTTATGAAAATCATATTAAACATTGGATCTAGACATAACAAAACTTGAGATGTATATGAAATTTTGTAATATGTATCCTCGTATAAAGATTGGGAAAACAATGTTTGAAAGGTTAAAGCATATTATGTGAAGATAAACAAGTTTTTTGAAACTTATTGTTGTTGTTGTTATCATATTGAATTTGATCTCTACTATCAGGTGTTTAGAAAGATGAGAGAAAAAAGTTATGGTTTTCAAAATGCACCTCCTAAATAGGTCAAATTTGTGAAACATGTGGAAATTTGGCTAAATTTCCTTCGAGAAATGAAGATACTGACCTAACAAAGACAATAAATAGCAAGAGTTACAAGTATGTAAAGTTCAAATCAATTTTTGGAAAGAATCCACAAGGTTTTAAACTATGTAGAAGAGGAGATACCTATTGGAAAATTTATTGAAGATTTTTGAAATTTGATACAACCATACATACAACATGACTTTTTTGCTAAGTGGCAAGTACAACAATTTCAAACATTAAGAGTTACTTTCCCACTTGGAATAGTTCTATTAGTAGTTGACTTTAAACAAAAAAATACTCTTTTGTACATCAAAAAGAGATTCAATTAGAATATTACTTTTCAAAGTAGATCACTATTATGGTTCATGTGTGTTATCAAAATGTACAATTGGAATTGGATGGTGTTGAGAGTACAAATGAACGAGTCATTAAGAAAGAATATCACTTTTATATTAGTGATGATAAAGAGCATGACACACTTTTTGTATAACATTGCTTTACAAATTATTTTGAGAATTTGAGAAGCAAGGGTGTAAAAATTGAAAAGAATTTTGTATGGTTAGATGGATGTGCGACACAATTGAAATTATGGCCATTTTATGCACTATCTAGATATCATAAAAATGACAAAATACCACATGTTTGGAGTTTCTTTGAGAGTGGGCATCGAAAGGGTGAACATGATGGCGCAAGAGCTTGCATCAAACATGCTCTAAGAAAGTATCAAATGAGCTATTCGGGAGATCGTATAGATGATGCACATGATGTTGTTGAATGGTGTAAGAAATACTTTTCATTGAACGAGGTTGGAACATCTTCAAGAATGAACCAAAAAATTCCATATAGAGTGTTTTGGGAGATATTGAGTATGTATAAATTACATTTGAAAAATTGAAAATTTAAATTTAATTTATAGATACATGTTTTTTCACATAATTTTTGTTTTTACACGTATCTAGGTGTGGACATAATATTGATGCATGGATGTAAGAGGATAGACAAAACAAGATCTTTGCATTGTGTTATGAGTTCAGATAATCACCTTGGATGGACATTATACACGAGGGATTACTCTTGTTTCCACACTGAGTGCATTGTGGGAAACTCTAATGCATGCAACAACCAAGAACTTCGATATGTTAGTAGATGGGATATGGTGGAATTATTATTTTTAGACATATACGACGGAAATGAGGATGAAAGATTTGAAGACATTCCTTTGATTTCAATTGATTATGACCATATTTCAAGATTGGTTAGAAAAGGTACATGTGTAAGTTTTTAATAATTTATTATATAAATTTAATGATCTTTAAAGTTTAGAAAATTCTAATTTTTTAGAAATTTTGTATGTGTAAGTTTGGTGTATAGGAGATGCTTTTGTAGTCATAGCAGGGCTTGGAAACATAGAAGGTGTTAGCTATTATTTACTGTGTTGCAAAAAAGAGAGGAATAAGCTAACAAAACCTTAAACAAGTGATGGAATGTTGTTTCCCACAGGTGAGTTTGAATTTAAAATTGTATATACATTGTGTACATGTACATTACCTTAAAAACATTAAATATATTGTACAAATCTTGAGTGAAAATGTTGTACACATGCACATGTCTTACCTCAGGTTCATGTTTACTATGTAGGTTATGTTGTAGTGCGAGGGACATATCTCAAACAAGTCAACATTGTTCAACATGGGATTCATTTTATTGACTATCAACCTGATAACAAGGTATATTAATATAGTCACCTAATAATTGCTACCACCCTACATCTTCATGCAGTTCCACATGCACGTGGATGAAAAAAATGGAGATTGGATCTAGTGATGATCATTGGAAAAGTTTACATGTTAATGAAGAGCGGGCTGAACCAAAACGTTTGAGTTAGATTATATCCATGATTTTCAAGTTCATTTGTACATGTATACATGTTCAAGTGAGAACTTATAGTAACTTGTTTGAACTCTAGATTGTTTTAGTTACTTATAATATATGTTGATGACAAGTATTTTAAATTTGGTTGGACACAAATTAGTGGTTGAAACACATTGGTCCTTAAATTGAGTAGATATTTCCAATTACATATGTGTTCCATGGAATTCTTACTTGTTCAAGAATCTTTGATTTCATTTGAATTTTCAACTCCACTTATATCATCATCTCTCACTTTTTTTGCTTGCATGTAAACTCATATGCAATACTTGTTCAATCCTCCAATTGCATTTGTGAACTTAGGATCTATTGATGTAAACTTAGAAACTTGAAGTGTACATACATGAACTTAAATTGATGTTACAAACTTTAAAAATTCATGTTTTGCCATTTCTTTAAATTGAGTAGATATTTGCAATTACATATTTGTTCCATGGAATCCTTAAGTTCAAGAATCTTTGATTTCATTTGAAAGTTCAACTCCACTTATAGCATCATCTCTCAATTTTTTAGCTTGCATGTAAACTCATATATGCAATACTTGTTTGAAACCTAGTGAAGTTTTTTAAAATCATTTTTCCTAAATTCTGTATATCATCTATTTCCAATTGCATTTGTTCCATGGAAGTTCAAAAATTACTGATTGAAACACATTGGTACATAAGTTAATTAAATTGATTTGATTGATGCTTAATTTTGTATGTATTTAGTTCGTGCAATATGTCAACAATTGAAAAGTTTGTAGATCTATTTAACAAACTTTGAAAATTCATTTTTCCATTTCCTTAAATTGAGTAGATATTTCCAATTACATGTTTTTTACATAGAATTCTTAAGTTCAAGAATCCTGATTTCATTTGAAAGTTCAACTCCACCTATAGCATCATCTCTCACTTTTTTTGCTTGCATGTAAACTCATATATGCAATACTTGTTTGAAACCTAGTGAATTTTTTAAACCATTTTACCTAAATTCCTTATATCATATATTTCCAATTGCATTTGTTCCATGGAAGTTCACAAATTACTTATTAAACACATTGACACATAAGTTAATTAAATTGATTTCATTGATGCTTAATTTTATATTTATTTAGTTTGTGCACACTACATGTCAACAATTGAAAATTTTGTATCTATCTATTTAATACAAAATTTGAAAATTCATTTTTCCATTTCCTTAAATTGAGTCTGTTTCCAATTATATATATTTGTTCCATGGAATTCTTAAGTTCAAAAATATTTGATTTCATTTGAAAGTTCAACTCCACTTATAGCATCATCTAGTTATTTTACTTGTATTACTTTTGATGGGGTACATATTAGGGCTTGTAGTACTTTTGATGGGGTACCTTTAGAATCTATTTTTATGATTGTGATTCATATAAACTATAAACCACTTTTAAATAATTATTCATATTATTTTACCAAATAAGTATTCTCTTGTATGATTAGGGCCTCATCTTGCTAAAACTCTTATCTCATCTATGTCTTATTAAGTGTACATAATATTTTTTAACTTACTATATTCTAATGATATTCCACTTGACAAATATATTTTAAATGATTTGAATTCTTGGTGTATTTTCCAAACATATAGGGAACTTCTATTCCCATTTGTAACCATCATTGTAGCCCATTTAAGTGTGATATTTGATTTATTTATTTACTTTCTAGGGATTATCCTTCCACCTAATGTGACTACTATATTGGATCTCTTTATCTTTTCCTTAACTAACTTATGCCTTATTTTACTTTGTTGTTTTTCTAATCTTTCTCTTCTACCATTATTTCTAGCTAATTGAATTATGAAGTATTCACATGCCTAGTATTTTGTATGATGAAATATGAATTATGTTGTTTTCCTAAAAAAATTGTACACTCTCTTAACCTTTTCCAGGTATTTCTATCATAAGCAAGGATTCAATACTTAAATTTATTATTTTCAAACTAAATTATTCTTATGCTTAGATTAGACAATAGCTAGTTTTGTATATGAATTTTATTTAAATTTGATAACATTACATGTGTGTGTACATGTGTAGAACTACATACATTTGTACATAAATAATGTATTTAATGTACATGTTTAACATATATGAACCATAAAGATGTGAGTACCAGTTCTCTAAATCTAGAAATAATGTATAAACACTAGATTGAGTGTAAAAATGTACATGTACACATGTAGATTAATGTATAAACATTTAAACATAAGCAAACACATGTACATGTAGATATATGAATGTATAAACATATAAACATTATAAGAAAAGAGGTACATGCATGTAGATTGAATGAAAATAAACATATAAACATAAGAAAATGAATATTTTTAAGCTCAAACACATGTATGTATATCATATAAGCAAGTACTAGAGATCATCAAATATAGGTAATAATGTATCATCAACCTAACAAATGTACTAGAGATCATGAAATGTAGGTAATAACATGTATCGACAACCTAACAAATGTACTAGAGATCATCAAATGTAGGTAATAACTTGTATCAACAACCTAACAAACATGTACTAGAGATCATCAAATGTAGTTTGTCATATATAATGTTCAACAACTCAAAGATCTAGTGCAACTGAATAGTCATGTTGACTCCTAATCAAACGACCCTCTAAATGAGAATCTTGCTCCAATGGATATGTCGAGCCTTGGAGATAAAATTGTACACAATGTGTTAAATGCATATGATATATATAATGAAAGTTATTTAAGAATGTATGTTGTATTTTTAAATATCTATCTAGATATATATATATATACATGTATGTACACATATATATATGTATATAAAAATTTAAAACTCACACGTCCATTGCCAATAGTATCATCCACCAAATCACGTCGACGTACACAATCTGAACCCAAGCTAGGAGTAACATGAGGTATGTCCATCTACAGTATACATATATTATGAATAGTTACAACTATAATTTAAATAATTTAAAAAAAAATTGAATTGAACATGCACATGTACACATACATATAGATCTACACATGTACCTGCACATCAGCTGGCATTAGATGATCTGATCCCTTTGCAATGGCCACCTCCACCAAATTGACCAAATGAGTTGTCATAGTTGATGTGTTAGGATCTAAATTTGTCTGAGCCATCACATGTTGTGCTAGAAAGGATGAGTGAAGTGGGCTAACTAGCTGATATGGCATCAACGATGACAAATTTGTACCAACCAACATGTCCATATAACCCATGGTTTGTAACCTCTATAGGTCAACTAAATGATCAGTAGCTTGTGTTCCAGCAACAAAATGATCCATAGGTGGATCCTGATGTGCACTAGTGATGGGCTGAGTGATGAGAATGATGGGATGGTGGATGTGAATGAGATTCTACACCCAAAGGACCTCTAACCTGTTCTATAGAGATCCCTTGGTCCGATGCGATGTAGGAATATGCCTCTAAGAGGTCCTTAGCCAACCAATGCAAAGTATTATGTGACATATCTCTTGTAAGTTCATCCAGTTGTGTGTATTTAGGGATTCCTATTGCTATAAAAGGATCAATGATGTGTTGTGCTAAAAATGGTGTGGATTGTGAACGTTTAGACATAAAATATTGACCCACATGATTAGTAGATATCCTAGTGGTTGCAGATGCAATATCGCCTACACTGTCAATTACTTCCTTTTGGGAAGCAATGACAACTTGATCCGCGAAGGGTGCTAGAGCTGGGGTGAGAGAAGTAGACCTCTCGCCAACCAATACCCTAAACACTAGGGCTGGTTGACCTACTTGACAATAGGTGGGCCTATCGAAAATCCTACCACCCCCTTGACCAACATATGGTGGAATGTCTAGGTATTTGACTTTGAGGCCCAAATGGGCCTTAACATACAAATATTGAACAAAATATAATGGAAGTTGATCATTGTTTGGATATTGACCATGTGTTGCAAGAAATCATGGGTAGATCAAAGTGGCCATAACAACATCCACACATCTGGTGACTTGGTATGCCCTCACCTTAGGTTTATTTTGATAGAATGGAAAACATTGGTTTTTAATCATATCTTTGGTCACAACATCTTTTATTTTAGAAAAGGGAACCTCACCACCTACTTCTTCTCACATATGGGAAATAATAGTAGCTACTTTCTTAGGGGAAACTACATTAGTATCCAAAATTTTATCTCTAATTTATTCTAGGCTATGTAATATGGACATGCAAGTGTCTGCATATATGCCTGTATTTGTACCATCAGTTAATGAATCTCTCAATATCTTAATCTAACTATTAGTACTTGCAAATAGTGTGGGAAGAGGTGGAATAGGTGCATTTTCCATGATGTTTACACCTAAAGGAGCAATGGGACCTTGCTTTAATATATCTAGATCTAGAGAATAAAAATAACATGAAACATGTACATGTTCAATTTAAATTTAAAATAGTTCTAAATTTACAAGTGCACATGATATAGAATGTATTACATTCACTAGATATCTAGATAATAGTTCTCAAGTGCATACATGTGCAATAAATTTAATGTAACTTCTAGAAATTGCTAAACACTTGTGAAACAAGTAAATTAATTTGAAATATTAATAAATCTTTAAATTCACATAATTCAAAGTCATGCACAAACTCATTTCACCAAAATGTAGAAACTTCTAACTATACATTTAAATATATAAAATGATCTTAAATATATGATCCACATGAGTAAATCACAAGGGACAACAAGTGCTTTTAGCTTGAGATTTGAAAGCATGCATAGATTAGGGATAAGGTCTAGTGAACTATATAATAAAATATGTTTCACATTTCTTATAGAAGTTTCTAGCTAACACATGTAAATTGAAATTATCTATGTTCAACAAAACTATATTTGAACTTCATAAAATCAAAAGGCATATCAAATTTAGATAAGAAATTTATCAAATATAAAACTTTCATGTCTGATGCCTTAAGAGATTTATTGGTCAATCCACACTAGAGTTTCAACAAAAATTCCTATACTAGGTGAGGAGGGGTCCATTTTTTTTGGAACTAAATGTGAAATTAAATAAGTCCATGCAAAGTAACATTATTTAATTGTGTCATTAAGGATTTTTGGTGCAATGGAAAGGAATGAAACCTAAATATAAAAAGGTGGGATATATCTAACATTCTATCCAAGCTTTGAGGATAAATATTTTTTTATCTAGAGGAAGAAATTGTAAGAACTCTCATTCCAATATATGTAATTTATGACACACTAGTTATTATTTACTTGGGAACATATGTCTTGAAATCCAAGTGCTCAATCTACTAAATTAGAGTAAAATTATTTAGATCTCATATGTATGGGTACCTAGTAGTAGTTGACTTAGACTCTATATGAACTATAATGATCTAGTAAGTGTAAAGAATCTCAAGAATATATTATATTTGGATTTTTTATTCTATTGGATGATTTCCCCCTCAAAGTGGTGCCAAAAAATTAATACAAATTCTAATTTTATTTTTATGTGTGCAATTATTTTCCTTTTTAATTGAGATCTATTATAACATATTATATACTCTAGATAGGGTCTTATTTATATTGCACATGTTCCTTGTAGGTTTTAATTATATGAAAGTTATAAGGATATCACCAATGATATGATTTTGTATTTCAATGAAAAAATACAATAAACCATGTAATGATTATTTTTTAGGATCAATTCATATAAAAATATGATCAATGGACTAGAAGGAGAAAATGAAGTTTCTCTAAATTGTATCAAGTACCCACAAAAGTATCCCTACATGTGCATGTGTACATATATGAGAATCAATATATAAAATTCATTTGTACTTGATATCTCCATCAACATGTGTGCACCCCATATGAAAAGTGAAATGAATAGTCAAATGAATAGTAGTTTGGGAATTAGAGTCACAAAAAACCCCTCACCTAGAGGAGAGTGGTGAATCTCTTTTAGTTAACCAAGAATTAGTTTGCAAATCATAAGAATTGAAGATGGAGAGATGAATTTCTCTTGAATTCAAGCAATGAAAATAAGAAGCTTTATCACATTCAAGGAGACAAAGAACAATGATGGAACCTCAAAAATAGCGGTAGGTCAATTCTAGACCTACTTATCAGTATTTAGTGTCAAAAAATATTGAGTAGAGATAGATTATGTATAAGTGTTAGATAAAAATACTTATATACTTCTTAATACGTAACCAATAATATAAATAAATTTGTGATGGTCTAATTATGAGGTGAAGATAGAAAATATGCTTATCAAGAGAAGAAAGGTACATAAAATGATTGATGTATATATAAAAAGTTGTCTTGTAGTACATAAATATTTGATAACATATTTTGATGGCCACCATGCCACCTCTCTAGAATATATGAAATGTAGATATACAATTGAGTAGGACAACTTGCTATGCTACCTTAAAGAGGAGGTAATGGATCTTTTGATAGTAGTTGATTCTTAGAAAGTTCATATACAAGATTACAATATGGTTATTAGTGGGATAAATATGGATAAGATCCTTGATAGAAATCTACAATATTATCACATGTCTATATCAAGAAATCACTAGCCAATAGCCCAATTCTCCAAGTATGTCATTTAGATCCAAGATTAAACATGATGAGATGTTATATCACATGGAATAAGAGAAGTAGTTCAACAAGTCTAACAAAGACTGAATTGTAGGAAGCTTAACTTTCTAAATTAAAATGTTCAAAATCCCTCTTAATGAGTGAAAGAAAGAGCTTCCTAATGAGGAAGATTATGCTCAATACTATGAGCATGAGATGAGTAGTATGATGGATCTATATATGAATTCATGGAAGAAGATGAATCTAATGATTATGATGCATTTGATCTAGTTTTTGGATTCACTCTTTTTAGGTAATTTATTAAGTGTTCTAAAACTACCAAATATAAAAGAGAACATATTCTTGTTGGGTTCCACCTAAAACTCCTTAATCATTGATTCACTTACACTATTTACTAGGTAAGAGGAACCACCAAGTTATAAGACAATAAATACTTTCAATATGAGTACAAGTGTGTGTATTCCATTAACAAGATAAGTTAAGAAAAGATAGATGTTTGAATATAGGTCACAAATAAAAATGGTATAGAAAATATCCTTTTCTATTTGTATGAAAAGGTAAGGAATATTTAAACTAATTTGGAAATAAACTATTGATCTTTAAGGATATAAATCTATTTGATTTATAAATTTAACTAAGGTAAAGGAATGATTGATTCATTTGAACTCCAAAGTATTATTATTCTAGACACATAAAATGTACTGATTGGCATTACACACTTGATCCTAATTACTAACACTGTTTCAACCTGAATCATCCTCTTAGCTTGTCATTACTCTTTGTACCTTAATTAAATAAATAATCATTTATCTGATTAAGTCATTCTCTCTTGTTAATTAAATCAATCAATCTAATTTAATTAACCCTATATCTCTATTTAATTAAATAATTCATTTTATTTGATTAAATCTCTAAAGTCACTCTATTAAATTAAATAAATAAAATATTATTTGATTTAATCTAACATCATCCCCTTTAATTAAATAAATCAAAATCTTTATTTAATTAGTCTCTAAATCACATTCTTCTCATCTTTTGATTTAAATCAACCCATAAATCTAAATCAATTAGTCACATCATCAAATCCCTCATTAAATTAATTAACCCTTGATTAATTTAATATTAATCCATGTCCCATCCTCTATCTTTTGCCACTTGCACATGAAAATACATTTAATTCATTTATTAAATCTCTATTTTCTCTCAACTTGGCATCTTTTAGAGAATATTCTTCCAAATTTGAAATCCATGCAAGTGGATTTGTCCTTCCAACAAGATATTTATTCTTTCTTTCATGTCCTTGTGCATTGAGCTAAATGGCATTTAAGTCATTATTTTTCCCTCTTACATGTCATTTCACTATTTTCAAATTCCACCTAATTGTATTTATGAGCACATTCATCAAAATGTGCACATCCTTTTCCCATTCACATCCTGACAAGTGGCACCTCCTCATTGGGTGTTGAATGATCCCACATTGCTTCATTTTGGGAAATTTTCCATCTTTTCTTTCTATAAATAAGAGGCTTCTCTCCTCGTTTTGATCATCCACAATTTGAGCAAAATTATTATACTCAATTTCATTCTCAAGCATATCCATTTTCATCCATTTCATCAAGTTTATAGCTAGGTTATATATATTTTTCATCATGGATCTCAAGTGAATCTTCAACAAAGTGGATCAACTTTCATCACTCATCAACATTGCATCATAGAAGTTGGGAAAGGGCCAATTTTCACATCAAATGGGCACCAATTCCCCCATGGGTTCAAGAGTTTGAATGATTAATTATGATTTCATTGCTTTCTTATTGTGTTCTTCAATTTATTTCCTATTTTGAGCATTGCTAATGGATTTCATGGGGAATCTTGATTCTCACTTGCATATGATCTAACTATGTGTTTGTTTCTTGTGTTTTGCAGGTGCTAGGATTGGGGTTCTACATTTGGCATTAGAAGGATGGTACAAAAAATGTGAGTATGCCCAGCCAAAAGTTTGGGACACCTTTTCCTATGGTATATTTAAATCAAAGTCCAAACCTACAAATCTATCAACCGAACAATCAATGCACGAGTCTTCAAATGAACAACATTATCCCACCAAATCGATACATGCCAAATGTGAATATAACAAGTACAAGTTTACCAAACATGAACATTTTAAATCCACACTTGGAAAAATTTGGGATAGATATGTTTGCAAATCATACGAATGTTGTTTAAAGTACAAACAAGATGTTAATGGCTCCATGTATTAATCCAATTCAAGGTAACACCATGCAAAATCAAGGCAATGTGATTCCCAAAAACAACAATGTTCAATTCCAACCTATCATGCCAAATCTAAGGATCACCCCAAGTCAGAAAATTTTCCAAAATCAAATTGTCCATGATCCCATGAAAACAACACAAGTGTACATTCCAAATCTTCTTGAACAAAAGCCAAATAAACTATATCAAGGGTTTCTAGATCAAAATCAAGATCAAATTGCTTCACTTGCAAAACTAATTGAATTATTGAGCCAAGAGACATTTTCACTCCAAAATCAATACACTCTACCATTGGTTGAACCATGTCATAAAAGCATTGAGTTGTGTCCACAAGAACATCAAGAAAAATATCTCCAATGTCAGGAAGTCGGATATCAAGATCAACAACATCAACAACAAACCCAATCACCACATCTCAAAGATCAATCACCACATCTCCAAAATCAATCACCACAAGGTCAATTTAAAGTGAAAATATCACAAGGTAATAAACAAAAATACACACCACTGGGGAGACCAATTGAATTCGTCATGCAAAAATTGGTACAAAAAAATCTCATCAAAATCCCTATCTATGAGAACTATCAAGAACCCCTAGTTAAACCACCAGGGTATAACGAGAAGCACCTATGTGAATTTCACAAAGTAAAGGGGCAGACAACATCAAGTTGTATTCAACTCAAAAATCTCATCCAAGACCTCATCAATCAAAAAATAATAACTATTGGGGACAATGATGAAGATTCAACCACTATTGATAGCATTGACAATCTCCCCACCACAATAGTTGAAAACAATGATCACAATCTATCCATCAATGAGCACATTGAAGATGTTTCTAACTCATCTGAAGATCAAATCAACATATATGAAGAGTCACTTTTCAATCATGATCAAAATCCACCAACAATACCCAACAATGATCTAATTCAAGAAATGTCAACATCACTTGACCCTATGGTTGAAGACATTGACAATCTCTCTGCCACAATTGTTGAAAACAATGTTCAAGATCTCTCCATTAATGAGCACATTGAAGATGTTTCTACCCCATCCGATGATCAACTCATCATACATCAAGAGCCACTTTTTAGTGATATATTTCAAGGAGTGTTAGAATTATTTGATCCCATTGACATAATATATGATCCATCGACCAATGATCATATTGAAAATGTCTCTACATCACCTTATGAGTTAGAGGACATATCTCAAGAATTAATTCCAAAGCATGATCAATATATTTCACCAAAGTCTAGCAATGGTCCTTTCCAAGACATATTGACATCCTTTGACCTCATGGTTACAGATACTGAAGGAATCCTCAACTCAACATTTGACCTAAGTCCACCCAAAGATCAAGAGGATATTGAGCTTCTTCCCATGTCTAATGATGAAATCCAAGAACCCTTTATAAATAATCCATTTCCTCCAAGCACTTGTTCATTACTTTTCTCTGATGCTATTTTTTAGTAGTGAAGTATTGATTATTCGCAACCCAGTGAGTGGTTTTTATTAGACAAAGAAATCACTCATCATTCTAGTAAGTGGATGGTTTTGGATCAAGTTATCAAGGAAGATATTTTATGGTTCATCTCCTTAGTTGTAAAATCATTGAGGTGGAGGAATGTTGCAATAATTAATATCCACCTTAGTTTCCCAACATGAGGAAAATCTGGGGCAAGAGGACTAATCTAAGCTCCAAGAAAATAATCATAGAGATTGAATGAAATTGAACATGAGTTTTGGTGGTTGATTAAACATGGAAAATTAACACTTTAATTGTTTCCAATCAAATTTATTTTGTTTGAGATTATAGAATATGGGAAAATATACAGTGAATTCCATGATTGAAAGATATGCACAAAATGGATTTGTTGAAAATTATTTAGAAAATTTCAAGCAAATACAATTCATTTTGAAAAATGTATGCGAAATGTGGAAGCATTAACCAACCTAGAAGTTGTCACACTAGAGGGTGATGCTCATAGTTGATGGGGTGGTGAGTTTGTCACCTTGCAAAGTTGGAGTTCACCCAGGAGGTTCATATGTGGGTTCGTTGCTACAACACTGCTCATAAAAATGATAGTTGAAAGTGAATGAAAGTGAAATGTTTTTTATTAGGTAAGAATGGAAGGGCCCTGATCCCTTAAAAATTGAAAAATAGATCCAAAAATCTTAGCAAAACAAACAGGCCAAACATAGCCAACTAGAGAGAAACAACAAGACAAGAACTACAAAACCAACTAGTAGCAAAGAAGGAGCTACCGACAAAAGACTAGTCAAAAAAAACAAACAAAAATAAATAGAGCTTGAACCTAGCAAAGCCTTTGAGGGAATGTTAAAAAATTCATGAATTTCTTACAAGAATCTTTCTTCTTTCTATGAATCGTTGTCTAAGAAGAATCATAAACTGAATTGAGAAATTTTGATTAAAAGGGGTAGACTCCCCTCTGGAGTAGTAGAAAAGAGGAACAAATAATACTTCAGGTGAAGCATCCAAAACCAAGCTTGAAGAAAAAATATTTACAATAACATTTTCCAATATAGGGGCCTCAGGGGAGGAAACACAAATAGCATTAGGAACAACCATATCCAGAGACCACACAATAGTATCCACAGAAGGATCAACAACCACCACAACCAAATCAGGTGGAACAGAATGAACCTGCACTAAAGGAGCAACAACCACCTCAGTACTCTTATTACATCTCATAGAAGGAGAAGGAGGCCTAGAATCATCATCAAAAGAATCAAAGTCAATAGTAGGGAAAATTGTTAAGTGTTCACGAAGTGAATTCTTCCACTAGGTAGAGGAAGAAACAAGGAGAGAACCTCTAGAACAGTCACGAGCCAAGTGACCAATAGCAAAATAGTTCTTGCATTGAAAATGAATACCCTCATAATCCACAAGCTGAGACCAAGACCAACCATTAATTTGTACCACAACCTCACTAGGTAAATCCTTCGACAGATCAACCTCCATCTGAATCCTAGCAAAGGAGGTATGAGTAAAATTCCTGGAAGCCTTCTCCACTTTCAGGATTCTACCAATAACATTTCCAATGCCCTCATAGGTAGAGGGACACTAGAACTATAAGGGAAGATAGGGAAATATTACCCAAACTGGCACCGCATCTAAAGGTTCCTTCAAAGGGTTAAAAAATGAACCCAAGGCCTATGGAGAGGGGATGAGAATCCCAAACCCAAAAATCATGATCTAAAACAACTTTTCTATCCTCAAGAGAACTAAAACCTACAACAAAAAAAACCCTTGTAGAAGGGTAAATTTCCATCGAACCATCAACCAAAGGAGACCAATGGTTGGTGATCCAAAGATGTAAATCTAGAAGAGAAGGCCACAAGTAGAAAAATTTGCAAATAAGAGTAGTCTTGGAATAAAAATCAATATTATCAACAACTTCCTTACCAATAGAAATAATAGAAGCAACCACTACACATCGAAAAGGATGCCCAACACCATCTCCAGGTCTCTTAGACTTCATGACATCAGCAAAAGGTAGAGGGAAGACATTTTTCCCCACATGAGAGAAAGGGGAAACCCTAGACACACCCACATTAGCTCCAACAATAGCTCCAACTGTAGGAGCCTTTGAAGCAACAACCATCACCACATGAGGGTCTCCATACACACACACAACTTGAGGCATCCACCATAGTAGAACCCACAACACACTCATCCGCAAAAAGGTCAATGACTAAATCGTACCCAAGTGGAGATGGAGGCGACACCTTAGAGTAGCAACAATTCAAAATTTCATTTGGGTGGGAGGGGGTACGGTTACAACCCATAATTGAAGTAACGACAGTGAAATGTTTTATTAAAAAAAACCCTAATTTAGGGGTTCGAGTGAACCCATATTCGCTCAAACCCCATTTTTTAATTAAAAATAATCTACGTCCAAGGGTTCAAGTGAACTAGGGGGTTTGCTTAAACTAGGGGGTTTGAGCAAACCCTAAAAGTTCACTTGAACCCATTAGTTTGAGAACCCCCTAAAATTCTTCAAACTCTGAAAATGCCTTTTTCCTTCCTCAATGGAATTGTAAACCAATTTTGTGGGTTTACCTTATTAAAACCCTAATTTTTCTTTATGTGAAACAAAATCATGTATGAAATTTTATATTTTTAAAGTAATATAATATAGTAAAAAGATAATTTCCAAAATTTAAATTTTGTAATTAACTAAATTTTCTTGAAAATGCAATAAAAGTAACACTTTTTGATCTTTTGAAATGAAAAACACTATGGAGATCTTTACTTTTTCAATGCTTTCCACTAAAATATACATGCACTTTTTCCAAATGAAAACAACTTAAGATTACACTTAGATTTCAAAATGACAAAATTTAGATTTCAGAAGCTTTGCAATGTAACAAGCATTAGGTTTAGGGTATGTGCAGGATCATGATGGGCCAAAAAGTGGCAATATGATGGGTATGTGGCTAACGACTATTTTTTTACCCAAAATTGATGAAATGAAAAGGGTTTTAAAGGATATTCATCTTTCCATCGATATAAATTATGCTTTACTTTGAATTTAATAAGTAATTATTATTCATTTTCTATTCAAATTATGACTAAAGTCCTAATTGATAGGCTGATTGAAAAACATCTATAGCTTTCAAGCGGTATCACATTTTTGAATCCAAAACATGTGTCACATTCTATGCTTCACATACTATAGGATTTAAAATAAAAAAATTGAATTTCATGAATTTTTGGCCAATTGGTGAATAATGATTTTTATATTTTTAAAAATTTGTAATAAAAATAATAATTAATTATTTACATGGAAAAAAAACAAAAAAATATGCATCACATCGGGGCATGAGTCCTCTAATTATATCTAAAATCTTATAAAAAATATTATCATTTTATTGTGGTTAGGGTGGTCATGATTACCTACTTCTTATTTTGCCACAAAATTTAAGTACCACTACATTGAAATTTCAAATTTTCACCAAATAGATTTTTATTTTTAAACAAACCTAGTAGTTTAGAAACTACATTCAATTTTCTACAAATTCTATTCTTACATATTTTTTAGATAATATAGATAAATTATTCAAATTTTTACGTCAAGTTGCCTAACTCTAATTTTTCTGAATTTTTTGCCACTTAAGGGCCTATTTTTTCCATGATGATCCTGCACATACCCTTCACCAAAATGTGATGTGGGAAAAATGGATCTAAGGTTTAAATCACACTTTCCCCTACATTACATTAGAGTGAATGAAAATTGATCACATAAACCCACTTTTCTACTAACCTCAATGAAAGAGCTAGAATGATGGATTAGGGTTTTAGTTCTTTCTTTGGAAGGGAATGACATTGATTTAACTGATTAGAAGTTAAATTTATTTTATTGGAAAAATGTATTTCTAGTTCAACTATATAATTATAAAAAACTAATGTAAATATAAACAATTGTAGAATTGGAACACAAAAATGAATCACAAAAAAAAAGAGTATAGAGGAAGATGAACCTCACATATAAATTAGAACTCAAATTGGATGGATAGGGGTAGTAGTTCCCTTGTCCAAAGAATGCATAAGTCTCAAGAATCGCTGAATACATCTCAATAGATCTCAATTTACAGGCTCGTCCTTCTTGGACTCAACTTTGAAATTTGTATGTTGATGATTAATTCCACTTTCCTTAATTTTTTGAAGTAGAAGGCTTGAATGCTTGATCTTGCAATTAGTTCTTTAATCTTCACCCAAATCCACATTAGATCTATCACTTTTACACAAGAGAGGGAAAAAAGGTTTGTGTCATATAAGGACTTACCTAATTCAAACCTTATTTAGTGTTTCCACCTCCACAATGACTATGATGATGTAAAGAGTGTTTATCCTCAATTGGGAAAAGGAGAAATAGATAAAACCAATGATAAATTCACAAGTACTGTACAACTCACCACTCACATCTACTTTCATTTATGGATTGAAGTCATTGTGCTCATCTCATGCAAGGAGAATTTATTTCTTGATTAAAAAACTTGAATGTGTTAGTACTCATAAGACAATTGAACACAAAAAACATGGACAATCTTACTCCAATGATAACTTTAAGAAACCCACCTCAAGAAAACATATAAAATCTTGACGAATCTTTTATTTTTTATGAAAAAAAATTCTATTGGCAAAATATTTCTTTTTTTTCAAAAAAATATTAATTTTATTGGCAATTTTTTTACATCACTAATATTTTGTAGAAAAATTTCCATGGAAAATTAGGCACTTGAGGGTGGAAATTATCAATGGGCTTAAGGGGTATACTCTATAATGTTTAATTACCACCATTGATTTAAAATATAATCTAATGTACCTCATTGTATTCTACAAGGTAAAATTTAATACCTACGATATGTAATGTTCATGGGTCTCAAAGTTTCTTTTATTTTAGGCCCCATAAGCATTATAGATTGTAGGTACATTTTACCTCATAAAATCCAACAAGGTCCATCAGATTATATTTTAAATAGTGGAGACAACTAAAGATTTGAAATATGGTGTCCTAAAAGAAAGTAATAATTATGATATACTATTGGTGAATTATTTTAGATTTCTAAGTTATAACTTATAAAATTTAGGCTAATCTAATCATAAATTGAATACTGTGGATAATTTTTGAGTTAAATTTTTTAATAAAATAAATTCTTTGGCAATTTAAATAAGACAAAAATAAATTTTGTAAAAATATGGTGAATTAGGTCTTGCTATAGCTTCAACTATTAGCCAAGTTTGGATTCCTAATTTTAACTATTAGCCATTTGGTGAATATTAGCCACTAAAAAAATCACTCTCTTACTCATAAAATTGATGCATTGTTAATAATGAAACTTGACTAAAATAATGATGTAATAATTTTGCTTATTATGTTCTTGACTTCTTTTTACGATGCTCAATTTCTTAATTATTTCTTAAATGACCAATGAAAAAGACTTGTATTTTATATGCATTAATTTTTTCTCACAAAATTAATTATCAAAATCCAACAAATTAATTTAAATTTATAAATGTTAAAAATTTGACAATAACACATTTTAAATTGGTCCATGATAGGCTGGACAAAGGTGGTAGTTCCCTAGGCTAGACCTAATTTATATATTTATATATTGTAAATATATTAAACTTTAATTCCCAATCTTATTCTAATTTCTCAAAAATAACCATAGAAATAGGAAAAACTAAGAGAATAATTAGGTCTAGGCACATAGGGGGGACCTAAACCTAGTGTAAAATTAACAAGGGTAACCATTTATGTTGATACAAAAATTGAAGCACATATTATAATGTATGCCCCCACCTTAAAGTAATTACTAACACTAACCAGGAGAAATTGTCTTTAAGGTAAAATAAAAATGATATTTGATAAGCTATGAGAGCTTGTTGGGATACCCTATGCAAAATGATGTGTTCCTAACAAATATGACTCATGACAAGGGGTTGCACCTATGAACATGGAAAATAATCAAGTCAAATATGTTAGGAATCAACTAAGAAACAAATAAATTAACCTAGTTAAGCCACATTCCCAATGAAATTCTTGCAATTCCTAATTAAGAAGCCATTAACATGAGATAACATTACAAATTGAATGAAACAACCTAATTAAGAAAGCAAACCTCATCCCAATGGGAGATTAGTGCTAAATTGATGTGGAATGCTTAGCCCTTCCTAATCCATGATGAATTTGTAAAGCTTTGATGTTCTTCAATGGTGAAATTGATGGAAAATGGGATAATTGATCCACAAATGGATAAATGCTCTCAAAAGGTGAATATGAAATTGGCTATAATCTAATTTCTCAATAATATTCACATAGAAATGAGGACTATTTATGGGATTTTTAGATGAATAAATGACTAGGATCAAATTAGCTAATCAATGGATAAAATTCAAATTTAGAAGGTGGCATGGATCAAGGATCAAATCCATGGATGAGATCGAATATTGAGATGGATCAATGATTCTAATCAAGGGCTCAAATTTCTTGAGACAATTGTAATCCCATGATTTTAGGGTGATGGAGAAGATATTTCCATTTGGAGGTAAATGTTAGAATTCAAATTAGAGAAATATTCCATGAAAATATTCTTTCAGTGACGAGGAATTGGAAGATATTAGTCAATTAAATAATTAAGAAACTATTTAATTGTGCAAGTGGAGATAATTTAGAACTTTAATAAAAAAAGAAGAAATCATTTAATGAAAGTGGGATTTAGGACATTTAATTAAATAATTTGGATTATCTAATCAAATAAGAGGACTTGCGAGATTTAATTAGATAATTTGGATTATTTAATCAAATAGGATGAAAATTAGCATGAAAGGGGTGAATTAACCAAATAAAATTAATTACCTAAATAATAGAGGGAAATGGTGAATTTAATTAAACAATTGACATTATTTAATTAAATAGATGAAAATGGCCAAATCAGGGTAGAAATGGTGTTAGTAACTCAAATCAAGTGCACAATGTTGATCAAGACATTTTTGGATATCTACATTTTTCCCTTCTTTGAAGCAAGGTACCTTCTACATTACTTCAAAGAGCTAATACTGCTTGGATTGACGATGCTGCTCAGATAAAAAATTAACTATTTCTTGCTTTCGTCAAATGCCCCACTATGCCCCAACTGAAGGAATGAATGTTGGTATGTTTCCCCCTTGAGAGATTGAGTGAAAATTCTGATTTTTAGGTTGAGCTCATGAAAAAGCTGATAGATTTGTTCTATTGTGACAAGGACAAAAAAAAAGCCCTAGGACACAAAGAAAATGACCATGACAAGTTTCCAAGTGAGAAAATGGAGATTTAGGGCCAAAACCTAGGTCTAGCAATGCATCTAGGATACAAAACCTAGGTTTACCATGCATATATAGGAGTTTGAGTCACTTTCAAGCTCATTTGCACACTTGGATTTAAGAAATTTGAGATCTCTTAGAGTGATTTCATGAGAGAACTTATAGAGCACTCGACAAAATTGTAAACCATGTGCTTCCCTTACATCATGCAAATCGAGTTCGAGAGTTCCAATGACTAGCTGGTGTAGGACCACTAGTATGTACCTCGAGAAACTTTCCTTTCATGCTTTCCTATATAGAAAAGTGTAGGCTAGAGTAGGACAAACAAAGGTGTCAATATTTCGGCAACACTATTGTCATAATCCATGATACATTTTCTGGCTACAATGGTGCCTTTGACACAAGGAATCACTCTTGAACATTTATGTTGGGGTTTATAATACTTTGAAACTTTTGTAGACACACCCACGCTTTCGGGTATGTGCAGGATCATCATGGAAAAAATAGGCCCTTAAGTGGCAAAAAATTCAAAAAAATCAGAGTTAGGCAACATGACATAAAAATTTGAATAAGTTATCTATATTATTTCAAAAATATGTAAGAATAGAATCTGTAGCAAATTGAATGTAGTTTCTAAACTACTAGGTTTGTTAAAAAAAAAATCTATTTAGTGAAAATTTGAAATTTCAATGCATTAGTACTTAAATTTTAGGAAAAAAAAATAAGAAATAGGTGTCTGCGACCACCCTAACCACAATAAAATCATAATATTTTTTTATTATATTTTAGATATAAGTATAGAACTCATGTTCTGATGTGATGCATATTTTTTTGTAATTTTTTTCCAAGTGAATAATTAATTATGAATTTTTTATTACAACTTAAAAAATAAAAATTGTATGTCTAACCACCTTAACTTGGTCAAAACTCCATGAAATTCAATTTTTCTTTTTTTAATCCTATAGTATGCGAAGCATAGAATGTGACACATGTTTTGGATTCAAAAAATGTGATATCTGTTTGAAAGCTATAGATGTTTTTCAATCAGCCTATCAATCAGGACTTTAGTCGTAATTTGAATAGAAAATGAATAATAATTACTTATTAAATTCAAAGTAAAGCATAACTTATATTGGTGGAAAGTTGAGAATCTCCTTTAAAAACCCTTTTCGTTTCATCAATTTTGGGTAAAAAAAAGGTCGTCAATCACATACCCATCATATTGCCACTTTTTGGCCCATCATGATCCTGTACATACCCTTTCTCATGTGATATATCAACGCATTTGCATAGTTTCAGAGCCGCACTTTTTCCAAATACATTCACTTATGCATTACCACCATGCCTTTACATTTTGGAGACACAATTATCAAATAGTGATGTATATGCTAATAATATAGAGTGATGCAATAACATAAAGGCTCACTTTTGCATTTTAAGGTTTTGAAGATAGAATTTTTTCTCAATTTTTAGAAAATCGACATTGTACGCATTGTGTGTGTGGGAGTTTTTTTTTCATTTATTTTGTGTGAGGGAAGGCTAGGGATTCTAAAATGGATGGTAAGTTTCGATGATGAGGAGGATAAGCTCCTGAGTGTCATCATCCTTGTAGTGCCCCGCCACGCAACCCTAGGGGAAGTTGCAAACTACAACCAATTCACTACAATTTTTTTTTTTTTTTATTTTTTAAAAACAATTACAAGTATGATAACAACACAATGCCAACAATTCCCTAAGGTTGCGAGACAAAGATTAAATAATTCATAGATTAAAACAACATGCATGAAATGAAACGTAACAACATTCACTTAAACTAAATTAAGCACATACATTCCATACATGAGATTTCCATTTAGACCATGAGATCCTTCTCGGATTCAAGACAAAAGTGATATAATTACATTTACATCTCTCATTCCCAGAATGAGGTAAATCAATGACATAATTGTTTATTACAATTCCCACCTCGATAAAATGAGGGGTAAATAAAATGCAAAGCACTAACATAAATGAAACCAAGGTAGCAACTGGAATCCCACGAGCTCTCCAACACGAAAGTCTCGCCCACAAAAGATAATGCCAACACAACGGAGTATGGTGCACGTTCCACCCAACCATGTGATACCCGAAGGCTCACCCCCCATGCTAGGAGATAGTAACAAGGGTTTCAGATCAAGGCCAACAACCTCTAAACATAGGCAACATGACTCAACTGGGAAAGGATACGAACATGACCGCACAAGACATAACGGTAACAATGCTTCCAGATTCTAAATACATGAACACACCACGATTACAAACATAATGCTGACTTAGGAGAAGTGTCATCGCAATGTCGCATGGGATATCCTGGCAAGTCTTCCTAGGTCCCGGCCCCCATCTCGGGATATCCTGGTAACCTCTAACGACTCCCGGCCCCACATGCAAACCAATGCGGAATCAGTTATCTTTCGAAGGGACAAGATAACGATCTTGCCATTCCAGGCCTTCTCGTCTCATCCCAAGCCTATGCAAGCACTTGCGTCCATGAGCGAGGCAAAATTAATCTTTTTAAATGTTGGTACCACCTATGCTAATTAATTGGTTTAAGTTATCACTGAATTAACCAACTTACATTGAGATCTCCTGGCACCACTTTGTGTGCCGGCCCTCAATTCAAGCCACTTCTCTAAGACAACACGTGGAACTATGCCACCACAAAAGGGTACTCAAGTGCAACCTAGGGATAATGAATCCCTAAACACGACCTAAAGTCAACCTATCCCGCCCAAGGTAATCAGATAACACGCTGAACTCAAGGACGCACTACCCATGGCGAGCGGGGTTGAATGACATGCTGACAACCCCAAAACACATAATGACGATTCAACTGGAAGACTTACGAGCTCCAACTCAAAACTCAACAAGAATAAGCACCCCTCGACGAAAGAAAGTTGCAGACAATATAAGGTAATCTACCTTCGGATTTCGTAAATCCAATCATTCATCGCATTAGTACATTTAAACAATTTAAATCAGCTATGTTATTGCACAATCACATGAGGGTTTGAATGTTCGTGTGATCCTTGTTGACACAATTTAAATGATAAATTAAATCAATCGTTCTTTGCTAAACCATAATTTTCCTACATCTAGTTTTCGTCTATTCCTTTACAACTATCTCGTACATAAATTAAATACTCCTCTTTTAAGAAATATTTCCTTTTTTTTTTTATAACACACACATATCTAATTACATAAAATTTATATATATAATTAATCTTTAAATTCAAATGATAAATTATTTAACTCTTTATTAAAAAACAATATTCACATATTATAATATATATATATATATTATATATATAAATAATATAAAATTATTATATATACTATATATATATATTAAATATATATCCAAGATATATTTTAAATTCATAAAATAAAACATTAACCTATTATGAAATATATATATTATAACATATATTATAATATATATAATATAACATATATTAAAATATACATTATATAATAAATAAATTATAACATATATTATAATATAAACAAAATAAACCCAAAAAAAAACAAAAAACAGAATAAAGCAAGGCATGACAACCGAGGGAAGGCTGGGACGCAGCTGTGAGCTATGCCCAGCTCAACCCTGGGCGACGCTGCCCATGGCAGCGCCCCCCGGGGTAGGCTGGGCCGGCCACAGTGCCACCTATTCCCCTCAGTAACAAACAAACAAAAATTTTATTTATTATTATTTTTTTATATATAAAACCTCCTTCAAATACAGCCGGATTTTTTTGACGAAAGACAAAGAAATAAAACCCAAACCCTGGTTTGCTCTGTATTTCAACAGAAAAAAGAAGAATCATAAATATATATAAAAAAAAACTAAAAGATAAACTTAAACCAGTTCATTCTTTTTAATCAAAACATTTTCCATTTTCCCTAAACCAAATTCCAAGGGAAGAAAATGGAATTAAACCAATCTCACATGAAATTTTATTTTGAAAACCAAAAAAATAAAAAAGATCAGAATACCCAGAATTTTTTTTCTTTTCATACCCAAATAGAAATTTGCAAATTTCTCAAAACAAAATTATAAAATCATTGAAATCTCTTGATTTATTCCAGCCATAAGAAAGTTTTCATTTGAATTCACCCTGTTTGGTTTCAATTTTCTGTTGCATGTATGATAACAAAATTTGGATCTCTTGTTTCCAGAATTTCAGTTCAAGTTTAAATGGGGATTTTTTATTTTATTTTTTGATGGGATTTCAACCAAAATTTGAATTCCATTAACAGATTAAACCATTCCAAACAAGAAAGAAAACTAAAATAAAATGGCATAAAAAGGAAAGCATGGAACCTTTGTTTTTCTCCAAGCTTTTTTGAATTCTTCAATGGAGATTGTGCTCTTTCAAATCTTCTCTTCCCCAAGCTTTTCCAAATCTTCTTCAACAATTTTTCTCCAAGCTTTTTTTTTAAGTTTTTTTTTCTTGCTCTCTCTCAAAATTACCCAAATTCTAAAAAAACAAGTTAATTCAAAAAAGAAAGCATTTTCCTTATGGCCTCCAAAAAAAAAAAGTCAAACCCCTAATTTAGCCACCCACCAAAAGTTATTGCAAATTTGGATATTTTGGATATTTCATTTTTTTGAAATTAATAAAACTTCATTTTCCTTTCCAAATGCATATTACTCATTTAAAATTCAAATTCAATTACCCCCACCATACTAACTAAATTTATTTTATTTCACAAAATTGAATCCAACTATTACATTTAAAATAAATCATTCTTAAATTTTATTTTTCCTACATGAAGAAAGCAATACAATCTTCTAATGTATATATATATATATATATATATATATATATATATATATATATATATATATATATATATATATATATATATATATATATATATATATATTTGTCTCATTATTTAATAATGCTAACACAATTGGACTAATTTACTTAATCCACAATAACTCTAATTCACGGTTAGATTATTCATCAATTGCATTTAAATCAACTAATAAATCAATGAGCACTCTATTATGAATTTTTGCAATAAAATTAAGTAAAGCAACACCATTCACTAGAAAATTTAAATCATGTAAGCAAGGAGAGACAAGGTGACACAACAAATAGCTTAACCCAACTGACAACCCGACGACCCACTATGGCTAGGGTGATGTCACGACACAGAAACCCAAGCTACTATCTCCCAATCATTTCCGTTGAACAAGGGACATGCTCAGACCTGTGAAATCAGGTGGAGTCAATGCCCCGGTACCTGCATCCTACACACAACCCGAGTGTCGAACATGCATTCATATATATATAAACATCAAAACACACCGTGAAGAGGAAGTCGCGGAATCACAGGGCACTCGCGTGCGAGTGATGTGATCCCGTCCCCTTCACCAATACAATATCGCTAACTGACATCTCTAATCATTAATTGCAAAATCAAAACATAAAGCATCAATAATTCACATACATGATAATTTAATCCACAACATAAAATAATAACATCATCTGATAAAAGTACCATCACATCAAAACATAATGTTTATATCGCTTAATAATTAGTGATCAAAGTAACCAAGTTTATAACCAACGTGCTGACAAGGAAAAATATACATACGAACACTGTTCGATCAAAATAACAAAATGAAGGGGTGTTACAATCCTTTACCATATATGTTATATGCCAAAGATCATTGTTGATGGTGTTTTCTGCACAACAACAACTCAGACATAATACAATATCCTATCTCTCTTGAAAGGTAATCTTCAACAATAAATTACTGAAAACCACCCCAAGGTCTCTCGGGTGTCAGGTCATGACAATGCATAAACAACTCAGATAATATGTGAAAATGCTGGTAATCACAAAGGGCCTTACAAATGAACAATGCTAGAAGTGAATTTTCATCAGATGCAACAATATGGTGATGCTTTCAACCCTAAAACTAACCCGGATTCAAAATAAACAGCAAAGAGATAAAGGTTTAGAGAGATTCTATTCTATTCTAACTCCTAAGATTAACAATGCAAATGATAAAACACTTGAAATGGACCAATCCCAACGAAACCAATCTCTGCTTGACCAAGATTAATCTGCAATCTTACAGAAACAATGCAATCTTCTAAGGTTTTAAAGGTTTTCAGATCATGAACATTCACCCAAGACAACCCTATTGCAGCTGAAATGAATAAATCTCCATAATTGAACCAAGCACAATGAATATAAAGGTCCAGGTTGACTTTACAAAGCAACTAACAATCAGCTAGCTGCAAAAAGTATGGACCAGGGATTGCTACAAACACTTCAAACATTAAATCATAAACATCATTGAATCAGATTTAAATCTAAATCTAACAATCCTTGAGCAATTTGAAAGATAGAACCATAAGAACTATGCAAGATAAGTCAATACAAAAGAGATCACCAGAGAATCACAATGTCTACAATTGTATTGAATCGCCAAATTTCAGCAACAATTCATGTGTTCTGTTACATCACTTGCTCAGAAATTGACTAACTTCTACCTCTGTTCTACCGCTAAATTCACTCTCTATCAAACCTTCTCCTAATCTTTTCCTCTCTCCTTACAAATGAGGCACAAATGTCATTTATAGAGAACCCCCAAACATGTCGGTCTAATTAGATTTTACAACAATAACTGGCTCCAAAATAGGTCGGCCAGGAGAATTTTAAAATAGGACAAGATTTGCATTAAATGCATGAATATTATCCATGTCAACCCACGATCTCCAGCAAAATCAGATTCACGTGTTTTCCAGAAAGTCCTCCAGCTGTAGACAGTTTTGGCACGGATTCCTAGGCAGGTCCCACTTTGAAAATTTAAATTAAACATTTCTAGATTTCCCTCTTTGGCACGAATCCATATGCAAGTCCCCCCTTTCAATTTTTTTTTATCTCAAGAAATTTCCATTTTCAGGATCATTTTTTAAAAAATTTCATTTTTGGAAAAATAATCATTTTCGGAAAAATTTCCATTTCGGGAAACCAAACCAAGGGGAAAATCTGGGAAAATCTAGGTCAGGCGGACTCCAAACCAGAATCCGAAAAAAACCAGCCGGACAGGATTCTACCGAATAAGGGAAAAATTTCAATAATAGATCATCAAAACGAACCAAGAATGCGCGAAACATCATGTAATATATCAAATTAAGCATGGGGTGTTGAGCATTTATCATCAAATTCATCAATTTAATCTAGTATTTCAATTTGCACAAAGCCTGGCAAAAAATCCAGAAAAATCCGGGTGGACTGGATTTCCGCGGACGGCATAAAATTCTGGACTTTGGCACGTACCCGGAAAACTGAAGAAATCCGGGAAAATCCGGGTCGGGCGGAAAATACCGGACGTAGGAAAAGACCCAGACTTCGCTCGGATCTAGAATTTGAGCAGAATCCAGGAAAATCCAGACGAACCGGAAAATCCTGGATTGGGATAAAAGCCCAGATTTTTGCACAGAGCCGGACTTTGAGCAGAATCCGGGAAAATCCGAACAGACCGGAAAATCCTGGATTGGGGTAAAAACCCAGATTTTGCTCAGAACTTAGTTTTTTCAAAGGGCAACCTGGGGAACTCACTTGGGCAAGCAAGATGAACATCTAAGGACCTCCAAAGGCAACCAAATCAATAAAATTAAGGGGCCAAAAGACACCAAAAGCCAGAGCAAAAAGAGGGTCCCTACTTTCAGTGGGGCGTGTGTGCAAAACTGCACAACAATCATGACTCACTTAGGTATGATGACTATGCTCGTAAAATGATGGCATTCAAAGACTTCTTCATTTCACCTCCTAATAAGTGAGGTGATTGTTACACTTCAAGATGTGTGGCACATCCTGCGAGTACCCATTCATGGAGCTAGAGTGATCTATGATGTAGACCTCAGTGTTGATGCCATGTTTAGAGTATTGGAAGTAGATGAGCTTGAGGTAGAGGGTAGTCAGATTGACTTAAGGAGGTATCGTGGTTAGGTTAGTAATTTGACCTTAATGATTGCAAGGCTCATAATGGAGTCTTAATGTTGGATAGACATAACCAAGGATTTAGTGTTGGCTAGGGTGTTGTACTAGAGGGAATTATAGAGGATGTCTAACTTATACCTAAGGACCTTTCATTTTGGCTACCTTATACCACGATATGCATCAGGTGGTATACATGAGGGATGCAAGCTTTTCAATTGGAGTTACACTACTTCATATCTAGGCTTGGAAGCACATTATGGTGCTCAGATTGATTATTGTGTTGCTAGTTATTGATGAGGAGGACCCTATGGTTTACAGATCTATAGGAATGACCATACTCCACCATACTAGCATGAAATATATAGCTTATTGGAGGAAATCCATCAATAATATGGTAGTTTACAAGTGGAGACCCTAGATTCAGGCATAACCATAGGATGATGAATAGGACTAGTTGTTCTATGCACGACAGACACAGTGGCTCAACAGTCACTAGATCCATATCGTTGAGAGGTACCTCCCTAAACGTGTTGCAAGGTAGTTTGGAAACTAGAAGGATGTCCCAGGAATAGATTACAAGGGGTTATGTGTAGACATATAGGGAGATCATAACTTGGAGACCTCAAATAGTCATTAGGTTGCAATCAATGACTATATAAAGCTTGTTCCTCTTTTGCGGGCTTACACAGGAGGCCATTATGATCCTGGTATGACATTGACTTATGATGTGTGGTTTTCACAATATTGCTCCATCATATTGATAGACCCTGCAAGGGTTGAAAGAGAAGGTTGTGGGCAGGGGGAGAGGGAGGGGACAGGTTCAATAGGTCAAAAAGGTTCTAGGGTAGGTGGGATAGGTCCTAGGGTAGATTCCAAGTAGCCACCATAGGGTCCACTACCCCATGTATAGGTTTCATAGGTGGCAATAGATCTAGGAGGTCTAGATCCTTATGTTTTACTTCATTAGAGGACAACTAAGAGAGACAATCATTCAAGAGAGGGACATGTCACTCCTCAAGAGCGAGATAGGTATAGAAAAGAGTGGGACTAGGAGCAACAACAATGGTAGCACCTACAGTTGTAGTTGGCACAAGACACTGCCCACCCATATTAGTTAGAGGTGGAAATAAATACGCATGCTCAAGGATAGAGTACCATCATCACTACTACACTATATGGACAAGCCATGGTAGAGGCCTCATATTATAGGAATATGTACCATTATGCAACTCCTCAACATTGATGATAGGTTTTTCACACATGAGTGCCCTTTCACTGAGTGGATTGGTAGGTGGGCCTTCTATAAGCCAACTAGATGGAGGGGGTCCATCAGGTGGACATCAGTTACCACCACAAGAGGAATATAGGGCGAGAAGAGGATAGCTCTAATATATAGAAATTTTCACATAGCTTGATTATATGATATATATTCGTTCATTGGCTCATTTTTGGTAGCTTCATGTATATTTGATGGATATCACACACAATTTGATATGTATAATGATAATCATTTTTTGATATATATGAGATGATCAGATACAACATTTATGCTTATGATATCTTATTTCATGCTTGATGTATGCTCATGTGATGTACATATATGGATGCATTATGATTATGTATGGATGCAGATGTTATGAGATGCTTATATGATAGATGATGATTCTTTCCTCTATTATGCTCATGATATATATGATTATGCTTATGATGTGATATGGATGTATGTGTATGTGATATGATGTGATGCAATATGGATGCAAATACAATAAAAAATTTCTTTTCTTCTCTTTTCTCATATGATGTGCGATGATTATGCAAGATGTACATATGCTACATATGAGATATGTATGTTGATAGTTTATGGATGCAGGATGAATGCATTTATGTTATTTTTTTATGACTATCATGATACCAGGTTGGAAATGTTAGTATGGAGAGTAGATAGATAGAAGAATGAGATGGATATTGATTAGCCTTTATTTTTTTGATTGATTCCTAAATCTAACAAATCTATGATTATTCAAAACTTTATTGGATATGTGACGAGATATGGTAGATGATACTGATTTGCTTCTCAGATTAAGATAAATTCATCATAGAATTCCTTATTTTTGATATAGAAAATAGACATGATGCACCAAGGTATTGAAATTTAGAATAACATTGTATCTAATTAATCTGATGGACTTTGACTCTACAAACATACATGAGTATCCTTGTTCATACCTGACATACAAAAACCTTGTTTAATCATGGAAGAGAATGAATCCATTGAAGTAAAGAAACTAACACACAAAAGGTATGAAGAACCTGATATTTCCTAGCCATTGTTTTACTTGAGACTGTCCCCACATATGTAAGACAAGTATTCACTTTGAATTCATATTACAAGAATATCCAACAAGCACAAAAAATGAAAGTAATGATCAATGCCACATTACTTTCTCCCTAAATCTCTTTGGTAGACATCATCAAGAGATCATCATAATGGACCAATAAGATAAATCATAAGAAAAGATCAAAATGAACAAATGATAAATGTTATTCATATCTCTTGCCAAAGTGATGTGATTAAGGTGATTTCCAATGATTTTTTCCATTGTAGGAAAGATGTATCCATAGGACATGTCATCAAACATTTGACTAATTCTAACTATTTTATAGGTCATTGATATAAATGTTAACTGTCATACTTATCCATGATCAAGAATTAAGACTTTTACATTTCAACTCACCTAGTGAATATTGAGCTTCACTAGCCCATTTTATTTCTTATGAATATCACCTAGTGAATACTTGACTTCACTAGCCTATGATTCCTTTTATCTATTCGTGGTCACCTAGAATATATTAGACTTTGCTAGTCTATGATTTAGAAATATCTTGGGTATGGATCTTGGTAAGTAATCTAAAGATATTGCTAGTCCATGGTATCATACCCCCTATTTGTGTGTTTGCATTATGTTTGCATCATTTTTGCATTATATTTTGTATTTGTATCTGTGTCTACATAGTGGATACTTCATGTTTGTTTCATTGCATCTCATGTGTGTGTTCCTTTGTATTTACATTTTTTTTGTAGGATATTGAGCCTAGGGGCTAATGCATACCCTAGATTTGGTGTTATCCTATAGTTCCAATATTTTGATAGATGAAATCTTCTTGGTTTATTCTTACTTTAGTATGAGCATGAGCTTAAGTTCATACTCTCACTAAAGTGGGGGCTAAATATACCATTGAAAATTTAGCACTAAGTTTAGCTCCCCTTATGTTCTTGAACATAATTGTATAATTTTCTTATTTTATGGTCATTTTTAGAAAAACAAGAAAAAAATGGGAATAAATATTAAATATTCATTTAATGACATCAAAATCCCTAAAATAGGTCTAGTCTAGGGCAACCATGCCCTCAATCAAACTATTTTGGCCAAATTTAAATTTTTTATTGTCTTCATTTTCATATTTATGTATTTAAATTTATTTTTTGGCTCTTCATAATTAATTATGTCGGAAATAAATAAATGATGCATATAAGTAAGTATTTTGAACATTTAAACATCTAGCAATTGGAATTCAAAGTTGGAGCATCTTAAAATTATTCAAGACTAGAATAAACAACATTATTACAACATTATCTTAGTCACGCATCATGTTAGCAATTCATTGAAAGTTTATGAGTAAGATTGTTCATATTTTGTGTTCATATATATTTTGTGAGTACTAACACTTGCAAGACCTTTAGTCAAGCATCTAATTATTCTTGAATGAGATGTGCCCATGACTTCAGTCCATCAAAGAGCTCAAATCTAAGTGGTAATTTGCAACACGCCAATTTATCACTTATTTTATCCATTTCTCCTTTGGTTGAGGGTGATCCCACAATAATGGGTTACACTTTTTGGCCAAACTTGACATTGAAATCAGCATTTTTCACCAGATCTTCACTTTCTTACACCTAGAGCAACTAAACAATTAAGAATTTGAAGATGAATCAAACTAGTGATTTTTGAGAATTTTTGTGTAGATTCTAATTATAATTTTTTTAAAAAATTAAAAAATAAATCGTGAATCCTTTTATGTAATTTTTAATAACTTATTTTTCTACTAAACAACATTTTTAAAAAGTGATGTTTACTTCAGACTGCATAACTTTTATTATAGAAAGGATAAAATTCTAATTTTTAAAATATAGATTTGTCACACCAATATTTAGTGCATGGATATTTTTTCATAATTTTTTATTACATATATTTTTTAATTAATTTTCCAAGTCAGGGTAATTATAATTTGGACAGAGGTGTACTTCAGACTGCATAACTTTTTTTATATGATTTGAATTAACTTACATTTTGGCTCTTCATGTGAGGATAGTATCCAAGTCGTATTTTATGATCATTTTTATGCTCCTAATTGTTAGATGGGAGAAGGTGTGATTTAGACCCTAGATCCCCCTTTTCCCAATCATATATACAAATGCAAATAACTGAAAAAAGCATAAATATGGAATATAAAAAGAAAGAAAATAAGAAGAAGAAACATAAAGCCATATGAGGAAAAAGCTTAGGCTCTATCTTGGGATAATGATGATGTATTAGACCTTTTGAATAAAAAATACAAGTTACTAAAATAGGCTAATTTATATATGATCTAAACTTGTATTTTTTCTCTCATTTATGTCTACCAAATCTTTTACCTTGTTTTTTTTTTACATCCAACTTTATTTGTTACATCCCCCACTTGAGGTTCATGTTTGGTCACATTGATCCTCATAGATATTTCATCTCTTTTTTCCCACTTGGGGGATATGTTGATTTTATTTATATTCATATCTATTTCATATTTATTTCCCCCACTTGGGGGGCATGTGTGGTTATATTGATGCTTCATTTATAAATATATTGTCTTTAGATCTTACTATAAGAGTGCTATCCTATACTTATGTACTTTTGTGATTCTCAAGATTCTTTTGATCCTTTTTTCCTTCTCCGTTATTGAGTATTTTGATCCTTTGGTCCTTTTCCTTTATTCATCATATTTATGCCTTTGCTCCATAACATTATCTACTTGATTTGATCTTATATTATTATTTCATGCTTCTTAGAGAATTAATCTATCAATCTTACAAGGCTATATCTTGCTATATCTTCAAGCCCTTATATCATGATCCTATATTGACATGCCTTATTTCAAAAGTCTTATATGATCTTATTTATAAACCTTGCTTCACAAATCATTCATATCTCAATCTTACATTGATATATCCTACTTTTATATTCTATTATTGGTCTAAGTTCATTAATATATCTAAATTTTTTATTCCATTGTTGATTGCACATTGCCATATTATTTATATCATGATCATGCTATCTTGAGTATTATGTTAATTTATATTGTAATGTCTTACATGAGGAGACATTGATCATTCCTCACTTATTTTTTACATGTCTTTTATATTTCATGCATGATACCTGTGAAGGGGTTTTTTTGTTATATATGAACTTCATATTCACTTATTTTTATCATAATCTACAACAACTAGAATAGTTTTGTTTACCACCATTGATAAATTTGATCATTTCTTACACTTACATGAGTTTTTGCTCTATTGAGGTCTATCTCACCATTATCTTCTATATATTGTGAGAAACTCTCTCTTTCATTGATTAGTTTATCATGACTTATCATTAATAGATATATTCATGTTTCTATCACAATGCATTTTAACTATTCATTTATTGGATTGTCTTAATCTTATGTGTACATGTCTCTATACATTCAAACTATCTATTTGATTAGTATGCCTATCAATAAATTGTTAAAATAGTGATTTCCTATCATGATTTTTTTGATTTTCTTATTCTAGGTTTGGTTTATGGTTGCAAGGTCATCTTCACAAGGGGAAAATTGACCCTTTTTAAATCATATTCAAATTTTTAAACTTTGGCCAACCAATTCCACTTACCTTTAATACCCAAGGTTGACTAAACTCATATTTTTTGTAATTTGGGACATCATGTTCTAGTATAATTTAAATACATTGAAATAGCATTCCTTCTAATCATTAAATAAGGAACTCTCAATTCACATGGCTTTTATCATCCTTCAAGACTAAAGTAGCAACCAATAGTTCAAAAAACTTGGATATGGTGCACTAAAAGGAGTAACAAATCTACATTCTATACAATAGTTTTTTCTCTTCAATCTTGTGTATTCTCAAGTGCTTGTATTGCCCAAAAAAATTCAATATTACAACCACCTATCAAATGTATTTTTCAATACCATCTTTCCTACATATTGATAGAATAAGTAGAGTAGAGAAATGAATATCAAGCAAGTAGAAGAGGAAGATTCCAGGATTAGGCTACAATGAATCCAAAACTAGAGAGCTATTCTTTGTCATGATTCTCTACCAAGCTTGCAAATTTATCCTTTGATAGAGCATATATCAAACACAAAACTAGAGACTAACACCAAATATGGAGGCCACATTCCTTAAGACAAATGAGTTGAATATTTAGTCTTCATTAAACTAATATCATTCTTGGGTTACAAAACTAAATACTTTTATTCCCCTCATCTCATTTGTAGACACTAAAAAATGTTCTAAGCCCACGAACGCCACTTTTCACATTAATTCTTTCTCCTCCTTGCATAATTAAATAATTTTAATTATTTGATTATCTCCTAAGGTCATATTCTCCTATATTAATTAAATAATTCTTAATTATTTAATTAATATATTTTCTCCTTATTCCTCCTTGATTAATTAAATAAATTATATTTATTTAATTGCATCACTAATCAATCCTTTTCCCCCTATAATTAAACAAATTCCTATTTATTTAATTATTCATGTTCCTATTTTTTGTCTATAATTAAATAATTATTATTAATTTTTTGATTAGTCATTATATTTTTCTTTCACAATTAAATAGATTCTATTTATTTAATTATTTTCCAACTTTCCCTTCACTAGTATTAAATAATTATTTTAATTATTTATTATTTTTTCCTTTTCCTCCACTTTTAATTAATTTTTATTTTCATTAAAAGTCAACCTTTTCCCTTTCTTCTATAATTAAATAATCATTATTATTTAATTATTCACTTTGCCTCCTAAATTAAATAATTTTATAATTATTTAATTTACTCCAACAACCTCTTTTTCCATGCCATTCTTATCTCTTCATCTCATTTAATTTTCACCCTTGATCATGTGACATTACCTTTTAATCTCCATCGTCCATCCTTAACTAAACCCTATTTTTTCCCTAACCCAATTTCTCTTTGCTTTTAAGCAATCCCATTCATTGATCAACATCATTCTTCTTCTTTCAATCCTATCCCTTCATTTGAAATTGGCTTTCTATAAAGAAGAGGCCTCCCATTCCATTTTAGATATTGACATCTTCTAGGCTACTTCCATTCTATTAGATTCATGAGAAACAACATGAAAATCTGTAACAATTCAACATACTACATTCAATCTTTTTAGGTTTGCATGTATTTGATTTGATGTAAGTTAGATTTATGCATATTTTTATTATATATTCATTTTACATGCATACATTTTGGCGAACCTGATGTGAACCCCCTAATTGATTTTTGGACAAATATTTTGAGAAATTTTGAGGAATTTTGGAGTTGGATTCAGTTCACTTGATCTATCTTGATTTTTTGCAAGTTTTGCTAGCATTTTGTTGCAAGTTTTGCATCATTTTTGGACAAAACCCTAGTTTCAAATATTTCACCATAAATTTCAAATGGACATGAATTTTTCTATGAGATTTTAGGTGAGGTTTATGGATCATCTAAGGAGGCCTCACAAGAAAAAGTAAGGTTATATCATTAATTTTGGGAAATTTATGATGATTTTAGTGTTTTTCATAAATCCACATTTTTTGGGGAATTTTTTTTTTTTTTTTCAATTTTTTAATATTTTCATAACGCTCTTAACATTTTAGGGGGGTCTGTTCTTTGCATATTTATTTTTGAGCTTAAAATAATTATTAAAAATAAATCTTTGTTAATTAGGATTTTTTCATAAATCTACATTTCTAGGTGTAAATCAGAATTTTTTTTGGATTTATTTGCATTTTTAGAAAGCTCTTGAATTTTTAGTGGGGTTCTATTCTTTTTGTTTTTATTTTTGGTGCCAAAAACATTTCCAACAATCAGATTTATCTTGACTAGTTAAAAATTAAAAAAAATGGAATTACAATCTAGTGATCAACATATTTTTCATATACATCTATTTTGTTGCATCATAAATTATTTTCTAATTTTTTGTAGTATTTTTATTGTCATTATCAGATCTGATTTCTTTTTTTTTTTGGTTTTAAGCTAAACCTCTAATATTAGTGATCAATTATCTTGTTAGGGTTTTTCTTTGTTGTTGGTTTTGTTAATGTATAAAAAAAGTAAACTTTTCAAAGGGAAAATTGGATCAAGTGGACAAAAATTTGGAGCTAAAGAAAATATAGGTGCACACTTTCAATTCATATCTTTATCTTAATCTTGTTTACAACATACTATTTCAATTTGGATCTAAAAATAATAATTTTCTTCTTAAAATCACACTTTCAATTTGGGCTTAAAAAGAACAGGTGTCTTCTCAAAATCATACTTTCAATTTGGGCTTAAAAAGAACAATTTTTGGCATTGCTTGATGATCTTGTTTGTGTTTGGAGGTTGTATGTGCTTCCCTCACATTTTCATATGATCTTGGGAATCGAAAGAACTCTTCAACACTCTCATTTTCACATCACACATTTTAATTTATAAGGTTAATGAACACTAGTTGTGTGATCAAATACATGTGTATGCTCTCTCCTCTAATTATCATATGATCTTGGAGATCAAAACAATTATTTGTGTCACTTTTGTGTAACCTTCTTAGGGGGCCTTCCTAGTGTAGTGATCACTTTAGGGTTGACATCAACTCCAGTGTTCCGGTAGAGTATAAATAGTAGGGGGTGAAAGTAGAATCTTTTCAATCTTGGATAAGCCAAAAATAACTTTATTCCTTTGGGAAGTGAAGGTGGAGAGTGGGTTACCCTCTCCTCTCAATTGTTTGGCATTATTCTCCTTCAAATTTATGGAATTGGGCCTCACATACCTTCAAGATATATAGAATACATCCATAGATCCTTTTGCATCCTAGTTTAACATTGTTGGTCAATCTACCCACTTGAATAATTGCTAGGTTTTTCTTGTGCTTGGAAGTGTCTTCTTACCATAATCATTTGTATTACATCTTGCATCAAATCTTGTCTTACGTGTGTGAATGTGTATTCAAGATTTAAATATTAATCAAGCAATAAAAACCATAAACCAAAAAATAGAAAACTAAAGAAACCAAAAAGATTGAAAAAGAAATTCAAAAACATTAGAAAAAATTCAAAAATGAAAAAATCTAGGTGTCCTCCAAGTCAAGCTATTCACATCATCTCCAAGTCAAACTTCCAATCCTCATTCTCCATCATAATCATCCTATCCTATTCATCCAATTCAAATCAATTATCTCATCCTAGTCATCATAACCCTCCATCATCTCAACTTATTCACCTCATCCAAACCAATCCTTTCCTTCCTAATCATTCCTCCTCATCATAACCATCTCATTCTATCATAATCATCCCTTCTCGTCTTAATCCCTATTAATCATTTTAATCACTTTCGTAATAATTCTAACCTTTCACAATCATCCTAATTATCCCTTATAATCCTATTCATCCTTCATCTTATCTTAATCATTTATTTCCATCTCAATATTGCATACCTAATCATCATAGTTGTATCCTTTCAATCATTCCATCCTAATCACCCCCTTCCAACATTATCATCATTCCTCATCCTAATTATCCCCCTAATCATTGTAATCATCCGTTTTCATCCTAATTATCCCCCCCTTCATCCTAATCATTTTTTCCTAATCACCCTTCATTATAATAATCTCTTATAGTCCTAATCATTCCTTTTCATCCTAACCATATCTCTTCATTCTAATCATCCTTATCCATCATAATCATTCATTTTCATCTTAATCACCTTGTCCTAATCGTCCATAACCATTCTATACCTAATCACCCCATTATAGCTAATTATAATCATCATTATAACCCCATCCTAATAATTCATAATCATGCTAATTATCTCAGGCCTAATCTTTCTAATCTTCCATCTTATCCTAATCATACCTAATCATCTAATCCACATCATTCCAAGTATCTCAATCATCCACATACATTCTTAATCCATCATCTAGGACCCTAAGATTAATTAATTTTCCTAATACAATTAAGGTCCTAATCATTATCATAACCACTCTCTATAATCTACATCAAAATCCTTCTTTCCTAATCCATTTTCATCATCTATCTATTATCATCCTTAATCTTCATCCTTTATTATATCCATAATCTCCATCATCATCCTTAATCCACATCCTTTATTATCATCATCCTTCATCATAATTTTAATCTAATCACATTATCAACCTAATGCCATTCCAACCATAATCATCCCATCAAATCAATCCTTAATCGTCAACACAAAAAAACCATGGATCAAGATGAGCCTAACATATCCTCCATCTTCCATCTCATACCTCAAGATCTTGTTGAATTTCTTCTTCCCAACTACTTTAACAATCATATAGCAACCATGATCATGTGTCTTGTAAGTAGATTCCAAGAGATTCTAAACGCCATCCAAGATTCCATGTCATCCTTTCCTTCCATTGACAAGGGAAACCAAAATGTCTTCCATGTTCAACCAACACCCATCCATAATTATATATCATGAACTTCACATCCTAGACAACCCGAGGAGCACCAAAATTCACCATCCAAGGAGCACCAAAATTCACCCTCAAAGGAATACAAGAACCCATGCAAAATCCCATTTCACAAAATGCAGGTTCTAGTCTTCTAGTTTCACCCATTTCCACCTCATCCATTTCATGTTTTTCAACCTTCATAGCATCTATACAAAGTCAACCATGTTACTCACTTGACCTCGTTGATCCAAAGCATGACATCATAGATCCCCCTTTATGACAAGATTAAAGTACTCCTTGTGATCACATTCCATCTCATGATCCTATCCTTAAGTCCAGGAAAAACCTATCTTTGATCGAGATCCTATCTTTGATCAAGATCCTACCATTGATCAAGAAATGCAAAATTATCCCCTTTCATATCAAGATCAAGCCATCCCTTCCATACCCCCACATGATCCCATTTCGTATCAGGAGAAAGGTATTCCTTCCATACCATCTCATGATCCCTCTCTAAATCAAGATTAAAGTCCACCTTCCACCCCATTTAATGATACCCCTCCCAATAAAGATCAAGATGTTTCATCCACTCCATCACATGATACATTTCCACCTCATAATCCCCTTCCATATCAAGAGCAATATATACCTTCTACACCATCCAATGATCCTACCCCAAGTCAAGATCAAATTTTTTCTCCATCTCCATATCATTATCCATGTATCCCTTCATCTTCATGTCATGATAGTAATCCTCCACAAGATCCCATCACCCCTATCCAAACTACTCATGAACCCTCTACTTATCAATTGGGTTCCTCAACTTTCATCCAAGCTGGTCTACTCCAAGATCCTATCATTCACTCCATGCCATATCCCCCTCAAAATGGACTAGCATCTTGCTTCCAAAATAATAAGTATCCCATTGGGAAAAGTATTTGTCAAACTATGCATTATCAAGGCAAAGGTTTAGCCCTTTATGAGCAAGGTATCTTAGAACCCCTTAATATCATTTAGAAAATCCAAAATATCATGGCCTTGAATACCAAGCTCAAGACATTGGCACTCCTTCCACCCATAATAAATCCAAAATCCATCTACTTAAACCCAAATGTCCATATTCCCCATTCTCAAAATCTATCTTGGGCCCTTATGTGGACCAAAAACCAATCCATCTTCCCTTCCATCCATTTTGGGTCCTCATGTCCCAAAAAAACATCCTTCATCTCATCCATCCATCATGGGTCCTTACATTCCACCGCCTATCACTCATATTTCAAGATCCCATTATCCTCTCTATGCATCACCTTATATCCCTAATCAAGATCAACAAAGGCACACACCCTTGAACTCTTTCCAACATACCTAGACCAACCCATTCATAAGACCTCCATATCATTCATTTCCATCCACCAATCCCATTTCTCTTGGAAGCAATTTGGATGCTAAATCTCAAATGCATAAAGCCAAAAATCAACAAAAATTAAAGGATCAACATGTCCCATCAAAAAGACATGCAAAAACAAAGAAAAGTATGATCCAAAATTTAAAAACTTAATTCCCAAAGGCCACAAATTCTCGTGAAGAAAAAATAAAAGTAAAAAACCATGTGGATTCCAAAAATACTCATAGAATCAATTCATCCCAAAGAAAAATCAAAATTTTTCTCGCTCTGTTTACACTTCTCAATCTTTACCGGTTGTGGAAAATGAGTAGCTTTTTGAAAGGTCAGATGAAGTCCATGATGAATACGACCAATTAGATCCGATGGATATTGAGATATTATGAAATTTAATATCTAATATAAGATTTTTGTCTAAATTTTGTCTAAAAATAATATGCCTAAGGACACGGGTAATGGAGAGAACAGATGGATTTCACTAGCATGCAAATTGAAGCAGAAATTGAAGGATATTTTGGGTATATTTTTGAGGTGATGATACTGTAATGTTTTAGCAAATTTTCACTCTTGGTTTCAAAAGGTGCAACAAATGGAAAATGTATCATGTCAAAAAATTGTAAATAGGCATAAAATTTTGTTGTATCAAAGCATAGAGGGATGATATGTGTTGTAATTATGTAATTATTTGGGCTTTGTATTGAAACTATGCAACTTTTTGGGCTATAACTGGAGGTTTTCTTCTTGATTCTTTCCTACCGGTATACCCTATTGAATCGGGATTTTCTATAACTTATTTAAAAATGGTATCGAAACTTTCTTATCCAAAAGATTCATCCAATTCTATGTCCTCCATCCATTTTGGGTCCTTATATCCCAAAATTCACATCCACTCCTCCATCTAACCTCAAAATTCAAAAACCACTTCTCTTTCACAACTCCACCACCCTTCAAGGTGTGTGCCAATGTTGATCTTGCAAAAATTTCCATCCACTCATCTACAAGTCATCCATCAACCCATCCATTATCCAACATCCATTTTTCACACTTCCATCCCAAGCTCTTATTCGATACTTTGCATAAATTTATATCCCTCACCTTCTTCCCATCCATTTCATTCCCCTTATCATCATTCTACCAATGTTTATGAGCATAATTCCAATTGTCCATGGTCTAATGGAGCACATATTCAAGGGATACCATCCATGAAACTAGATTCTTGAGTCCTCCATTTATCTCCCTATCATGCATCCACTATCTTCCAAATCCCCTTATCCATATCCTTATCCTTCTCCATCCATCCTATTCTCCAAAAAAAAAAAAAAAAAAACTAAGTAAAGAGAAATCATTTGTCCAATAGTGAAAACTACTTTTTGGTGGCACCTTGAATAGGTACCATGATGAAAATCTGGCAAACAGATGTCATGTGTAATCTATTACTCTCTAGCATTCTACACTTGGGGGCAAGTTTCATCCATGCTATCCTACCTACCACACCCCACTTTATTCCTCATTTCCTATCCATTATCCTATCTAAATCCATCCCTCCTTTCCCCTCCTTTGATCTTGACAAGTCTAAGGATATTCATATACATCATGCATTATATCCTTCCATACTTTTTATCCTTCCATATCATTCATTTCATATCCCTCATTCTATACAAATCCATCTTCCCTTCCCATATTTGATCTTGATGAAGAGCCTAGAGGTCAAATATCAATGCATCCATATCTTATCCACTTGATATTGATCATCCTATTCATATCCTCCATCCTATATCCCCTATCCTACTTCCATCCTCATATCCTATCTAATTCCTCCCCCTTTTTTAACCCTTGATCTTGATAAAACTAGGAGTCAAATATCAATGCATTCATATCCTTTATGCACTATCCTTCCATATCATACATCACTCATCATCTTCCATTCATGATTGCACTACCTCTAGTGTGGGGCATCTTAGCTCTTTGCAACTAGTCCTTGGAGCTTCATCTTCCTATCCTTTATCCACCATCATCCTATCTCCTATCACCATCCATTATCCAAAGTCCTCTCTCCTATCTATGGAATTCCTCCATCCTTCCATCCTTTACCATGTTTTGGTTTACCCTTGTCATTGGATGTCATTCAATTCTCCATCTAATCTTATCATATCCAATCCATTTATCCTATATCCTTCTAATACAACCATCCCAATCGTGTCCATCCAAATACAATCAAGGCTAATCAATGCAATCCAATCTTGCAATCTAGTGCATCATCCATAAGCACTCCATGATCTTAATCCAAATCAGTTGATAATCTATTGACCCACTTTAATCCATTATTATCACAAGGATATGTCTTTCCCAAGGGTATGTGCAGGATCATCATGGAAAAAATAGGCCCTTAAGTGGCAAAAAAAATAGAAAAATCAGAGTTAGACAACTTGACTTAAAAATTTGAATAAGTTATCTATATTATTTCAAAAATATGTAAGAATAGAATCTATAACAAATTGAATGTAGTTTCTAAACTACTAGGTTTGTTTAGAAAAAAAGAAATCTATTTGGTGAAAATTTAAAATTTCAATGTAGTAGTACTTAAATTTCAAGGAAAAATAAGTAGGTGTCTGCTTGACCACCCTAACCACAATAAAATAATAATATTTTTTATAATATTTTAGATATAAGTAGATGACTCATGTCCCGATGTGATGCATATTTTTTGTAATTTTTTCCAAGTAAATAATTAATTATAATTTTTATTACAAATTTTATAAAATATAAAACTTCATGTAATACCACCTTAACTTGGTCAAAACTTCATGAAATTCAATTTTTATTTTTTAATCCTATAGTATGCAAAGCATAGAATGTGACTCATGTTTTGAATTCAAAAAATGTGATACAATTTGAAAGCTATATATGTTTTTCAATCAGTCTATCGATCAGGACTTTAGTCATAGTTTGAATAGAAAATGAATAATAATTACTTATTAAATTCAAAGTAAAGCATAATTTATATTGGTGGAAATATGAGAATCTCCTTTAAAAACCCTTTTCGTTTCATCAATTTTGGGTAAAAGAAAAGTCATTAGCCACATACCCATCATATTGCCACTTTTTGGCCCATCATGATTCTGTATATACCCCCAATCCTCATGTTGTTTCGAGATGTGTCCTTCCCATGTCAGACAATGTTGTCATCATCATCAATAATCTATCAATCAATTTTCAACTTAGCTTGAAGCATAGTCCTTGTTTGCTTTTGGTTTGTTGTGCATGCTTGTTTGTTGCTTGTGTATTTTATCATTATTTGCATTTCTCATGGTCTTTTGCATTATATTGTCACAAGGGCATCATGGTCTTCCATATTATGGTGTTATGGGGAATATATTTGCACTTGACCTTTTTCTTTATCATGTACTTGGCACATTGTCATCTTGGTTCCTTATACCTTGGTGCATAATGTCAAGTAAAATATCAAATCTAGGTCTCTCATATCATTGTAGCATGATGATCTTCCATCCTCCTCGATCCATTTTTTCATCATCTTTATCTATTTCATCTATGCTTTTATCCTTCATCCTTTAGTCCTCTCATCCATTTCGAGAGCACACTCGTGTTCTTTGAACCTGCATGTCCTCTTGAGGGGATATACCACTACCTCCTCATCTTCCTAGTGACTGGGGCATCATGAATCTAGTCCTAATCTCTTTCCTACCCACTATCTTGTATTCTTTAAAATGATGTTACTTCTCTTAGTTGCAACATCATCTCAAAGAGGGGAAAAATGTAGACATTGAAAAATGTCCTAAGCCTGCGAACACCATTTTTCACATTAATTATTTTTCCTCCTTGCATAATTAAATAATTTTAATTATTTGATTATCTGCTAAGGTCATATTATCCTATTAATAAATAATTCTTAATCATTTAATTTTCACCCTTGATCATGTGACATTACCTTTAAATAAATTCCTATTTATTTAATTATTCATGTTCCTATTTTCTATCTATTATTAAATAATAATTATTAATTATTTAATTAGTCATTAGCTTTTTCTTCCATAAATTTTCCACCTTTTCCTCCACTATTAAATAATTATATTTTGTCATTTTCCTTCATTTATAATTGAATTGTTATTTTAATTAAAAGTCAACCTTTTCTCTTTCTTCTATAATTAAATAATCATTTTTATTTAATTATTCACTTTGCCTCCTAAATTAAATAATTTTATAATTATTTAATTTACTCCACAACCTCTTTTTTCAATCCATTCTTATCTCTTCATCTCATTTAATTTTCACCCTTGATCATGTGACATTATCTTTTAATCTCCACCGTCCATCCTTAACTAAACCCCATTTTTTCCCTAACCCTATTTCTCTTTGCTTCGAAGCAATCTCATTCATTGATCAACATCATTCTTCATCTTTCAATCCTATCTCTTCATTTGAAATCGACTTTCTATAAAAAATATGCCTCTCATCCCATTTTGGATATCAACATCTTCTAGCTACTGTCATGTTTCTAGATTCACGAGCAACCATATTCAAATCTTCAACAATTCAACATACTACATTCAATCTTTTGAAGTTTGCAAGTATTTGATTTGATTTAAGTTAGATTTATGCATATTTCTATTATATATTTATTTTACATGCATACATCATTCTAATAAATATACATATACATGCCAATTGATCTCACACTAACCCATTGTTAATATACAACTATTTATGCTTATATATATCCATGTTGTTTTGCTAATATAGAATAAAACTTAAAAATTATTAGCCGATAGACTATTATGTGTGGGGGAACCCCACCGGCATTTCCCCCAGTCTGACGCTGGCGGGAACCCCACGAACTCCTGTATACTAGACGCACGTTTGATTTGAATGCCGGTACAACGGAAAAAAAATAGACGGTGGCCCTGCAATTTATAATAATGGAACAATGCTTCCCACTGGTCTTCCCTAGGCGACCAACATTAAATATTTGAGTTGACACTTGGAATTTGTTGGAAGGAATATAAATGGATTTTGCTGGGTCGGATGGTGGGATGAAAGCGCAAGATTTTGGTATTATTTGTAGTTGCAAAGAATTACCTTACGATAGAGCACTTCGTGGAAGACAACGAGGCATTTGATCGGGCACGTGGAATTGATAATGGAGAGTGGGGAGAAACTTCCCTTCACCCTATGCGAAGGCAATCAGAAGCCCCCACTGCAATTGCCCATATATCTCCATCTTTAGGGAGCCTTTGCATGTTTAGGGTATCAGTACAATTTAGTTTCCAAATTAAAGCTGAAATGGCGGTCACGCCCAATCCCCCTGAAGAGAGTGTAAAGATCTCATTCGGCGTATATAAGCCCACTGACGGGCACGACATCGACAATGCAGTCACTCATTTGAGGGCTCTCATTTCCTCAGCTGAGCATGCAACGAATCTCAAAGAAATCATTCTCAAGAGCGTCAATGGCTCCCGGGTAGGAAAAATATAACAAATTTGGGAATTAAATTCCTAATTAGTAGTCTACTTGTGTTTCTAGTACTCATTTGCCCCTCTTTGTGTGAATACAGGTAGCAGTTTTTTGTGTGTCGAGCGTGAGCTAGAATCAAACTGAGGCTGATGAGGTAATCAGAGTTGCGAACTGAGGCTCCTTTAAGATGATCACGAAAGAGAAAAAGGGAGATTATTCGACGGCGAGGCTTTCAGTGGGAGACATTGTTAGTGTGAGGAGAATATATAAGGACTTCAAGAACCAGGAGCTGGCTGCCTGGCGGTGCTCAAATCCTACTTTGGTAGACGAAGGTGCTTAATTCGTATGCCTTCTATAAATCCAAAGATGAGAAGTTAATACTGGGGCTAGGCATATGGGACAACATCAACTTCACATCCGCGCTCTTGGATTCGTGCAAAGGCATCCCCGGGGAGGCCTACTAGAAGGACCTCAGCGCAACCAATCTGAAGACGAAATTTGTCTGATTGTTTACATGACCAAGGATAAGTCTCCGTCAACTGAAGCTTTGCCCCAACGCCTCCTTTCCATCGACAAACACACCGGAAGAGACTAGACACAACATTCAATGAAGAACATCCGTCAGATGGGGGTTGGAATTGGTAAACTGAATCGAATTTTTCCCCCACTGCAATTTAGAAAGGGCGTTCAAAGTTTCCCCTGTCCAATGACTTAAGTCGGTGATATATTTTACTTTATTTCTCATCACACTCTTAATGGACACAATTTTAGAGCCAAGGCTCCACTCAGTGATGACCTCCATCACAAGAGATTTCATGCTAATTTGACTTCTATACCTATGTATGGAAATTATTTCATCGATTGTTTGATTGTTCAGCAACGTTGTATTTACAGGTCCCAAAAGCTTGAAAATTGTATTTATCAGGAAAATCTCAACCAAATTATAATTCCTTTGGCTTTCTAAGCTGTGTTCCTAACATCTTTTGAATTAATAAAATAAAAATGATTCTTCAAATAAAATAATATAATAAATTTTTAATAAAAATAAAATTTGTTCTATGTTATAAAATTCAAACAATAAATAAATAGAAAATGAAAAGCTAAAGTTGTATAGGAAGTGTTGTTTTTGAAATGAATTGGAGAGGGTAAAGAAGTAGAGGGAAGGATAGAGAAAGAGAGAGAGAGGAGGGAAAAGAAGTAGAGAGAGAGGTGGGATAGAAAAGAATTAGAGAAGGAAAGAGAGAGCCAGAGAGAGTGAGAGAGAGGGAGGGAGGGAGGGAGAGGTATGGGGAGATATAGATAGAGGAAGGAGAGAGGTGAGGAGGAATAAGAGAGGGAGAGTAGAGAGGGAAGGAGAGAGTGAGAGAAATAGGTGGGATGGAGGAGGGATAGGTAGAGGGATATGTGATATGAAATAGAGAGGGAAGGAAGAGGGAGAGAGAAGGGAGGGAGGGAGGAAGAGGTAGAGAGGGATAGGTGAGATAGAAGAGAGAGGAGGAGGCAAATAAGTAGTGAGAGAGAGAGAGAGAGAGAGAGAGAGAGAGGAGGGAAAAGAAGTAGAGAGGGAGATAGAGAGAGAGAGGAGGGAAAAGAAGTAGAGAAGGAAAGAGAGAGCAAAAGAGAGAGAGAGAGAGAGGGAGGGAGGGAGAGGTAGAGAGGATAGGGGAGATATAGAGAATTAGAGGGGGAAGGAGAGAGGTAGAGAGGAATAAGTGAGAGGGAGAGAAGTAGAGAGGGAAGGAGAGAGAGAGAGAAATAGGTGGGATTGAGGGAGGGATAGGTAGAGAGGGATATGTGATATAGAGAGAAATGGAGAGGGAAGGAGAGAGAAAGAGGGAGAGAGAAGGAGGGAGAGGTAGAGAGGGATAGGTGAGATAGATCATTGGTTTCTTCATGCCGTCCACTGCTTTTCACAGCCGTAAATAATGTGGGCTCAGCCTATCGGCCTAAGTATTGCACCTTATTGGGGTGCAAGTGCTAGTTTATTTCCCTTTTAATAATTGTGCACGCACACGCACACGCGCGCACACACATATATATATTCATACACTTTAACTTACCAAGTAAAATAAAATATAATTGTTGGACAAGCTACTTAGGATGTTGGATCGCGAACTGGTGTGAACGTGGGTGAAGTAGTTACGAAGATTTTGAAGAAATGATACTCGGACTCTCCGCTGTGCATTCCCAATGCTACGTTGAAAACTGAGATTGGGTTCGCCATTGAGAATTTAAGGTGCCAAAAGTAATTAAAAATACATTTATACTAAGTAAATATTTAATAGAATAAATATTTTTAGTTCTTAAACTTCCAAGGCTATAAGAAATTAGAGAACCCGTTTTTACGGTGTACCGTCAAAAATTTAAGCAGGAATCACAATTTTTTAGGGTTTGAGGGCGCATTGGAGACGACCATGTAGTGGGACTCACCCAAACCGCATTGAAATCGGTTCATATCTCACCAAGGAAACCTGCTGATCTGCAACCTACCTTTCGGGGTAGAGACTTAATTTATTATTTTCCCTTTTGAAGTTCTGCAGCTCGAGAAGTAACCAGGCAACGAAATATAACTTTGAAATAGAAGCATTATAATATTTTTTGTTGGTTTTCTCATCTTTATTCGGACTATTGGAATACATTTGTATAGATAAATTGCTGAAGACTTCCAACTCCGAGTTTCTGTGTGAGCTGTTTACCGATTTCCTATTCGAGGAAGCCTCGAGAAGTCTGGCATAAGCATTTTGGTCATTCTTAATGGAAATTGCAGCCTTTCGGAGGTGAGTCAGTTTTTGTCATAAATGAGCTTAAAAGCGGAAATGAAGTGACTGCTTATTCGTATGAGAGGTTTCTGAAAGCTATATAATACAAATAGGTTTTCATAATTATGTCTTTGTTTTATTGCAATGTATGGTTTATATCTGATATTTTTATTGAAATAATTGTGTGTTTTCATGTCTCTTATACATGTTTTGAATATTATTCTTTAAATGTTCGAGAATTGCAGTAAGAAAGGTTTAATTCAATAGTGATTTGCCTATGACAATGTTGTTTTATTATAAAAGAAATTTCTTAATCAATTTGTTAAGAATATTTTTCAATGAGTTAATTAAGGATCAAATCTTATGCGGTGGAAAGTTCCTGCAATAAGAAATGTGGATGAGGTTGGGATCTACCCAGTGTGATTTTAGTGGAACGAATACCCATTAGACATACATAGAAATATCAGCTTAGGCACACCTCCCTATACAAATAGAATGCAAAATATCAAACTAATGATGGTTAGAAATCTTAAATAGAAAAAGAAAATTTAATTTAATTGCAAAGCAATATATCACACACAAATTACTGTTCATAGCCTTGAAGCATCAATTTTTTAAATAAATGACACAACTTTATGGTTTTTAAATTTTTTAAGGTTGAACAAATTTTATGTAAAGCATTCCTAATACTTTAATAATTTGAATTACACCATGATACTAGTAAGAGTTTAAACAACTATAATATTGTTCTTTTATTGAGAGAAAACTTGCATAAATTGTTTTATGAATAAAATGATAAACTGTTTGCATTTTATGCTTTTAATTGAGAGAACTCGAGTAAATAATCATACCAAGAGCTTAACCAACTAATATATTGCATTTTTATAGAGAAAAAGAGTGCATAAATAATATTAAGAAATATATAATAAACAATGAGGACTTTGTCCTTTTAGTTGAGACAAAAACTAGCATAAATATTCCTAAGAATAATTTAAATAGCTAATACATTAAGCTTTTAGTGAGCAAAATAGTGCATAAATAAACTTAAGGAAAGTTTAATAAGTAGTCAAAACTTTAAACTTGAGTGGAGAAAAGTTTATTGAGGTAAGACTATGGGACATTTTGAATAAGTTGTCAATGTTGGTAATTGAGAGATTGTCATCTAAATGTTATCAAGTTATATTTAATTTTAATATTACTATTTATATTCAATCTTGTGTTGACATCATTTTTAATGATTTTGATAGAAAAATATTTTTTATTTTCTAACAATTAAAAATATTTAAAAATATTTATTTATAAGAGTAATAGTTAAAATATTAATACATTTTTTATTACTCCTAGAGATATTAATTACCATTTATAAGCACTTTTGAATAAAAGGTCAAAATGCTTAGAGGTGGTCCACAAAGATTTTTAAATAGTAAGGATTGTTACTAAAGTTGGAAGGATAAAAAACTAAGAAGGTTTTTCACAAACCCATAATTTTGAGGAAATAAAGGAATCAAAAACTAAAAGAACACAAAACCCTAATGAAAAGGGATTAGAATGATCAAACCAAATCATTGTGAAGGAGCTAAAAAAATCTTAAGATTGATTTGAAGAGAAAGACTCTAAATCTATGGCATTCCAAATATAATTAACATCAAAGGTGATGACCCCACCTCCTCATAGACACCTAAAAACCCAACAAAACTGAAGCTAACAGGTGGCAAGTGAGGTTGTGTTGTTGGAAGAAAATCACACCACCTCTAAAGAGGTTTAAACACTAGTTGCAGGTTGATTCAACTTTGAAAGGACACAAAATAAACTTAAGGAACAAATAACTATAGTGCTTCCCAAACTAGAAAAGATTGTTGCAAGTAACAGAAGCATATGTTGCAAGGTTTAACTACACAATACAAAAATCATAAACACCCAAATGTTCACACTAAGAACAACCCTTTTAGAGCAGTCATTTCATAACATTTATCACTCACAAACACACAATTTCAGAAGTCAATAGATTTTGAAATAAGTGACATTTTATTTCATTAATTCAAAAAAGATAAACATTTACTAACATTTTACACATTTATAAATGTTGGAATAAATTTGGGAATCTTTTTTCCTCTTTCTTCCTATCTGCTCTTCTCTTCTTTTCCCTTCTATCCTCCTCTTTTGTTTATTCTTTTTCATCTTCCTCAAAATCTTCCCAAAAATTTTGGAACCTTCACCAAAATCTTGCTTAAATCTGTTGGAGTGTTCAAAAAATTCTCTATAAGTTCCCAACTACTTGTTTGAGATCAAATTTCCCACTCAATCTTCGTTTGTGTCATTTCCTTTGCACTTTTCATTAAATGAGCATGTGGGTAGATGTTTGCTCCCCAAAAAATACAAACAAAAATAAAATAAAATTTAACGGTTCAACATAGGGTGGTGTTTGAGGAAAGCAATAAGAAAAAATTGAAGTGTGATGCCCCTGCATCAAAAGGATCTTTGATCAAACAATCTACAACAACATTCCATTGTCTAAAAATATGAAGGAAAAAGATGGAATCCTAATTTTGTGAAAGATAGAATCTACTCCATAAAAGATATGAACCTTGAAGAATTATTACTTATTTATATACTAAGATAAATTACAATCTTATCAGCTTGATACAATTATACCTTGACTACACATTGTTAAAAACTATATATTTTAATGTTTATTTCCTAAACATATTTTTTTCTAACTAAACTTCAAAACCCTGAATTGATTAAGATGTTAAAGTCAACGACACCCTACCATTCAATTGTCTTTCCTAACTCTACTCAAGGAAGATGTTAAAGTCAGTGGCCCCTTCACATTGCATTCTCTCGGCTGGCTCTAAATTATGGAATCTTTCATTTAAAATTCTTTCATTTATTTTTATAATTTTTCCTTTCTTTTTAATTTGTAAAAAAAGCCTACAATTCACACTTTTTACTCCTTATACTCTTTGAATATGAGAAATTTAAGTGTTTTAAAGATGATAATTATTAAATCCTTACAATGCTCAAATGATTTATCCAATTTGCATTTTGTAGGAAAGCTTTAATATACTGTTATTGATTTTTAATCTTCATTTCTATGTGATTTACTAGCCCTATATTATAATTTTTATCTATTCAATTATTGCACAGATTACACTTAAGAAAATGAAGATCTTCGTTAAGACTTTGAAAGGAGGGATCATGTTTAGATGTGAAAGCTAAATTAAAGAAATTCCTCCTGATGAATAGAGAGTGATATTAACTAAAAAAATGGAAGAAGGGTTTAAACATTCAACATGGAAATTAGAACATAAATATTAAAAGGAATTTAACATCATACATATAAAGAATTTTAAGCTATGCAATATTGGACCAAAAGTTTTTAGGTCTCATCCCTTATGATGTTAGGATCTTATAATCAGCAAAACTTGATCCCTTTTGGGTTCATTTAGAACCATCCAACTTCACCAACAAATCAAAATCCCATTGACTAATATTTATATTAATCAAGTATTCAAAAAATATAGATGATCCTAAATAGTAGCAGTTGTCACTAAAGGTCAAAGGATAAAAGTCTAATGAAGTTTTCCACAAACCCACAATTTCTAGGAAACAAAAAAATTAATAAAATTAAGAAAACACAAAATATTAATAAAGAAAGACTAAAATGATCGAACCAAATCATTGTAAAAGAGCTAAAGAAACTATAAAGATTGAGTTGAAGAAAAGGATTCCAACTCTATGATATTCCAAACACTATTAACATCAAAAGACTATTTCAACATCAAGGGGGCAAAAATTTATTAAATCAAGGAAACGTTACAAAGCAAGGGCATTAAATGGCCCTATCAATATCAACCAAGTGATCCAATTGATGAGACAAATCCGGGGGTAGTTGACTCCGATCCACCAAATTCCAATCATGAATATGATCAAAAGCCCATTTAGCCAAGCAATCAGCAACACCATTCCATTCACGAGGAATATGATTGAAAGTAATATACTCCAGAGAGGCAGAAAGAGTGAGAATTTGTTCCACAATCAAAGCCAACTGCTAGCTCACATTATCCAAATAATGCCTTTTCAGTAAGTTCACCACAACTTGGGAGTCAGACTCACGTATGATCCTGCACCATCCCAATTGACTGCTGTGCTCCACAGCCAATAAAATGGCTTGAGCCTCCATAAGATTATTCGTATGAAGACCCTTATACACCGAGAAAATAAACTGAACCTCTCTAGAGCTATCCCGGCCCACCCCCCCAATGCCAACATGACCAGGATTTCCATGAGAAGAGCCATCCGAGTTGATTTTTAGGACTCCAAGAGGAGGAGGGGCCCATCTTCCCTCCCTATTCACCTTCGGGGTAGGATGCCTGCATCTGTTGCGCATGAGCTGATGTTGCAGATGAGGAAGATGAAGACGATTATAGCAACCAACATCACAAGGGTCCACCAGGACAGTCGTATCACACTTAGCAGCAATAGTTTCTCCTAAAGAGTGTAGAATTTTCCACCAAAGGTGAGGAGCCATCAACATCGAATCCTAGAAAATCTACCTATTCCTCTCCAACCATAGGTTCCAGATAATAAAGGAAGGCCCAAGAGCCCAAGCAGCCTGAAGAAAGGAAGTAGAAACAGGGGCCCTACCCCACTGTTCCCTAAACTCCACCAAAGAGGAAGCATTCCAGCAAGTTGTATTCCACACCCCCCACCAAAAATGCGAAATCTCCTTGGCATAGGAACATTGGAAGAATATATGGGAGACACTCTCTTCACAGCCACGACACAAAACACACATAGAGGGGCCTTGGAAACCATGCTTACATAAATTATCCCAAGTAAGACACCAGTTTTGAGCCACTAACCACATAAAGAAGTTGCACTTGGGCCAAGACAACTTGTGCCAAACTTGCTTCCACCAAGGGACCTCAATGTCCCCAAACAACTGCCTACCAACTTGCCTATAACCAATGGCCACAGAGAACTTTCCAGACAAGTCAGAGCCATCCCAAGCCAAGACATCAGGTCCTCTCAAAGAATTACAAGCATGGGAAGCTAGAAGTTGGGAAAGCTCATGCCTATCCCCCTTAGACCCTCCAAGTGGCCACTCAGAAGGATGCTTCTAGCGAAAACTAACAACCAAACCACCATGCTGCGCCACCTTATAATGCTCTACAGTATCCCAACCACCCGCAATAAAAACATTAGAAAGGGACTGGAGATGAGGAAGAGAAGAGAGAATAGGAGGGTGACCATCCCAAGAATCTGACCAAAAAAGAGCCTGTGACCCCGAATGACAGATCCAAAAAATAGCACACTTAATCAACTGTGCCCCCACTTTCAAAGTATGCCAAATCATAGAACCACTCCCTTCCAGAGGATAGCAAGGAACCTCAAAAGAAGCAACACCCCGAAGATATTTATGGTTGAGAATACGAGCCCATAACTGGTGCTGATTGGTACACCATCGCCAGTAAAGCTTGGTAGCAAGAGCTTTCCCATTCAAAATAGCAGAGCGTAAACCAAGACCACCCTCCTGCTTTGGTCTACACACTGATTGCCACTTGACCAGGCTCCATTTTGAAGACAAAAAATTACCCCTCCAAAGAAATTGATGAGAAAAAGCATCAAATTCCTCAAGGAAATACATAGGCACCGCTTGAACTAAGCACCTATAGATGGGAAGGGCCTGGATAACTGACTTGAGAAGAATCACTCTAGTAGCAGTAGACAACCAACGATGAGTCCAATGATTAACCTTCCGCCTCAGCTTATCAAGCAACAGCTGCCAGGAGGACCTGAGCTCACGACCAACAACAAGAGGAATACCCAAGTAGACAAAGGGGAGAGACCCAATTTGAAACCGCAGAATAGCTGCAATCCAATGCTGGATAGCGTGAGGAGTATTAAAGAAGAATATAGAAGACTTTTGCTCATTGAATCTCTGGCCCGAAGCCGCAAGGTAGATGTCCAACGCTTTCTTGAAGGAATCAGCCTCCCTAATATGAGCCAGTCCCATGAGAGATGTATCATCCACAAATTGGAGATGAGAAAGCGTAGGCAATCCCATCTCCCACCGCCAGCCATGAATCAAACCATGTGAAACCTGAGAATTAAGAAGACGGCCAAGCCCCTTAGCCAAAATAATAAACAAATAAGGAGAGAGCAGATCTCCTTGACGAAGGCCTCTAGTAGCCCCAAAAAGCTCAGAAGGTTCCCCATTCACAATAACCAAAAAGGAGGAAGAAGTCACACAACTCAAAATCCAGCTCACCCAATCAGAGGAAAAACCAAAGGCCAATAGAATCTTCTGAAGAAAACTCCATTTAACTCTGTCATAGGCTTTGGCCATATCCAACTTGATAAACATAGACCTATCCTTAGAGGTGGCCATGGAATGAATGGCTTCAGATGCAATCACCACCCCATCCAGAATTTGATGGCCAACCACAAAGCCACCTTTCTCCTTAGAAATGATCACAGGCAAACAAGATTTAAGCCTCTCAGCAATCAACTTCATAATAATCTTATACACCACGTTACAGAGCGCAATAGGTCTAAAGAGATCAAGTTTTTCAGCACCTTCCTTCTTAGGAATGAGTACCAGAAAAGTAGCATTCAGGGCACGAAGCATCCGCTTACTATGAAGAGACTCCCGAACCACCTCCAACAAATCCAGCTTCACAATATCCCAAAACTCTTGGAAAAACTCAACAGGGAAACCATCAGGGCCAGGAGCTTTCCCCTTGTTCATCCCAAACACCACCTCCTCCACTTCCGACAAAGTCACCGGACGAATAAGAGAAGCATTCAACTCATTAGAAATTAAAGAGGGAATGCAAGCAAGGACCCTATTTTCATCAGCCTCTGCAGGTAAAGAATCCTCAGTAAACAGATTAGAGTAGAACTGACGAGCCTCTCTAGACAAAGCATGTTGAGCAGGGATTGAAATACCCTTAGAGTTAACAAGAGAAGAAATAAAACACTTATTTCGACGAGCTTGCACAGAATGATGGAAAAAAGCTGTATTCCTATCACCCTCTTGAAGCCAATCAATCTGAGCCTTTTGTTTCTAGAAAATCTCCTCACGAAGCTCCCACTCCACCAATTTTAGAGCCTGGGATTCAGCATGCCCAAGAGCCTCCGAGAAACCCAAATCTCGAATCTGGCAAGTAATAATAGCAAGGCGATCCAATGCTTCCCTTTTCCTAGCCCGAAAATTACCAAAACACAGCCTATTCCATCGCTTAAGATGAAACTTCACAAATTTCAACTTCTTAACTAGGGAATACATAGCAGTACCATATGCAGGGGGGCCATCCCGCCACCACTGAGCCACAAGATCACCCAAAGACAGATCACGCAACCACATAAGCTGGAATTTGAAAGGTGGATTCTTAGGATTTGGAAAAGCTGAAGTCGAAAACTTAATTGGCCAATGATCAGAGCCACACCAGTCAAGAATCTTAGAGCAAATGACCAAGCTACCTCTAACCCAAGAGAAAGAGACAAGGAAACGGTCAAGCTGTTGGGCAATCGCTTCAGGCCCACTCTGTCTATTATTCCAAGTGAATATACCATTAGAGGGTTTTACATCCATCAGAGCAAGAGAGTCCACATTAGTCTGAAACCGATCTGAAGCAGGACCAAGTCTAGGCAGCCCTCCCCTTTTCTCCTTCATGCTCAACACAACATTGAAATCACCAACTAAGATCCAAGGCAAAAAGGGAGCACAAGACCTAACATACTTGATATGAGCCCAAAGCTGGATTTTACCACGGATTTCAATCGGGGCATAAACATTACTAACCAAAATAGTCTCACCAAATTCCAAAACCGAAGCCACCACAGAAATAGCAGACATGCTTGAAATCCACCAACGAGGAACAACCTTATGAGGATCCCAGAAAAGAGCCAGACCCCTAGAGGTTCCCCTAGACCCAATACACTGACACTGGCCAAAAAACCAAATACGAGGGGCATGTTGAAGCATGAGGTCCACTTGAAGCTTAGTTTCCTGAACACAAAAGATATCAGGAGAATGAACAACAATCAAATCTTGAATAGCCTTTTGACGGGAGGTGCTATTCAACCCCCTTACATTCCATGAGAGAATAATCATGAGGAAGGTTGAGAGAAGTGGGCCTCAAGGGTCTTAATAGCACCATATTCTACCAACATATCCCCAGTAGATTTAAGCTTGTCCGCATCCTTCTTATGACCAGCTTTCGAAGAAATTTCAAAATGCCCCTTCTTGAGAGGGTGTTGCAGCACCCCCAAAGAAAGAGATGATCCCTGACCTTTACCTGAAGAAAACACTACCTTAGCTAAATCTTCTAATACAATATCATCCTCCACATCTGCAGAGGCCCTAGGAGGCTCCGACATCCCTTGCTCCCATGCCGGAGAAATATTCTGAACAACAATTGCTTGCTCCAGCCCTGTATCCATCCCGACATCCATACTAGTGGCCCTAGAAGAAAGCTCAACAGGAATCCCTTCCTCCAAAGACTGATTGTCCAGGACCTCAAACCGATTGAAACCCTGATCACTCTATCTATCCTTATAGGCCCACTTTTGACCCCTCCCTCTATTTCTCTACTTAACAGGGATAAAGCCATCCTTATCAGGCCCACCCTCAACCACAGACGCCTTACCTTTATCCCCCTTCTCCACCGAAGGCCCAAAAGAAGGAAAAGAGGATACCCCTGCAGCTTTAGGTTCCCAAGGACACTAGCGCTGAAGGTGACCATACTCGTGACAAAAGTGGCAACGAAAAGGAAGGGACTCATAATCTAGCGGTTGAATCCACGAGGCAGAGCCCATACAAATTTCCAAAGAATCGGGCAAAGGGTTATTTAAATCAATTTCAACACAAATGCGAGCATAAGAGAATACCTTTTTATCCAAAGTATTCTAAGCAATGGCAGCCGGCTTCCCCAACAAGGCAGCAATCTGGTGCAAAATATCCTCCCTCCAAAACTCCAACGACAGCCATGGAAGACAGACCCACACAGGAACTCGTGTAGGAAGATCCTCTGTTGCATTAAAACCTCCATGCCAGGGCTTAATGAACAAGCCAACATGATTATAAAAATATGGCCCTCCCTCAAAAACACGATTATGATCTGAGATGCACGAAAAATCAACCATGAAATAACCATTTGCAGCCACCAAAAGATCAAAATCACCTTCAACCTGCCAGGTCCAACGGATCCAAGACTCTAAGGCCGACGAAGGGACACGAATACCCAAGAACTTACAGATCAAAACATGTTGGCTCCAATAAGCTATGTCCTCCTGAACCGATTCAGGAGAGATAACCAGAACAGGGCGATCTTGACTCCGCAGCAAGCATCTGTTTACTTTTTTGAGCTTAGAGCTCTCTCCCACAAAGGACGAATCTGCCTTTTGTGAATGCATGGCTGCCAAAAAATTCTAAGAAGGCTTTGGCCCAGCAAGCACCAAGCTTTTGGAGACCTCTGCCATACCTCCACACTGAAACCCAACACCCAACCCACACTGAAACCCCCACTCTGAACCTACACCGCTTCCACCTCCCACTTCCCTCACACCACACAGCCCCCAAACCACTGCACCCAACACCTCACAACCCCCTACGTAGCAGAAACAAAGCCCCAGCCTGTTACAGGCCGCGGGCAACTAGCAGCAGCAGGGGGCGCATACGCATCAGCAACATTCACAAGGTTTTCTTTATCCAACATCAAGACTATTTGATTAAAGAGTCTACAACAACATTCCATTCTCTAAAAATATCAAGAAAAAAGAATGAAATCAAAATTTTAAAAAGATTAAAAATTGCATTAAAGCTACCAACGGCCAAAAATTATTACTTAATTATATCATTCACTCTCTAATCGAAATGTAAAATTTAAATCAGATTCTCTATAAAGCTCATATACTAACGGTAAATTAGATTATTGTTAGCTTAACACAATTATCAAAGAGGAAAATATCATATAAATATACTATGAATTCCCAAATTATTATAATTTTTATTTTTTCGCGTGTTCCTTTATTTTATACAATAAACATAAAAGAAAATATTTAAAAAAATATATATTATACAATATTGTATGATGAAACAATGGAAATTTTTCTTACTTTATATAAAATATTATATATACATTTTTTTTATTTTTCCATGTGTTTATTTATATTAAATTATTTTTTTATTTTTTTTATTATCATAAATTTTTCTATGTGTTTATTTATGATATTAAAATTAAGTTAATCGATTTATTTTTTATTTTTATTATCATATATTGAAAATAAAATATATTGAAAAATATTTAAATTTTTATTATCATAAATCAAATTCTCTAAAGTTAATACAATTTTTTTTTATTATCATAAATCAAATTATTCTTTTGAAAAAAAAATCAAAGTTTTTGAAATATATATTAAAAAACATTAATGGCGGTTAATTTTCCACCTTGGTGAATTGCTGGCGGTGAATTTTACTTGGCAGCAAATTTGTCATGGCGGTGAATTTTCCCACGGTGAATTGCTGGCAATGAATTTTCCTAGAGCCTTATGAAAGAGCTAAAGAAACTGGAAAGATTGAGTTGAAAATAATGACTCCAATCTTTGATATTTCAAATATAATTAACATCAAAAGACTATTTGATCAAATAGTCTACAACATCATTACATTCTCTACAAATATGATGAAGAAAGCTGAAATTAAAATTTTACAAAAAACAAAAAAATCTACTCCACTGAAAATACCAACCTCTATAAATTATTACTCATTTATATCATTCACCGTCTAACCGAAATGTAAAATTTAAATCAGGTTATCTATAAAGCTCATATACTAACGGTAAATTGAAGTATGGTCAGCTAAAGGAAAATACCATATAAATTAATGACGAATCCACACATTATTAAAATTATATAATTTAAAAGTTTATTTCCTAAGTTACAAGTTTGTTTCTAACTAAATTTGAAAACCCATTGCATTCTATTGCTTGGCTCTAAATTATGGAATCTTTCATTTGGAATTTTTTTCATTTATTTATCTTTATAATTTCTTTTTGACTGTAAAAAAGATAATTTCTTTTTTACTGTAAACAATAGCCTGCACAGTTTCACACTTTTTGCTCCTACATGAAGGAAAGAGTACCTAGAGGAGTATAAAAACAAAAGATATCAAAACCAGAAACAGAAATAGGGGAAAACAAATAATAGATTATGAATTGCAAATAAACACCAAAAAAAATTAACTATTGCATTAATGATTTAACTTCTTTCCAATTTCATTTGAATGCATACAGAGCTGCTGCTCTTCCATACTCAGAAAATTATAAATCCCCTGTTTTTTACTTCTGTTGCTGCAACCATACATATATCATTTTCTCATACACACACTTTTTAATGTATCTTCCTTCTTTTTAACCACCATATAACCCATTAAAGAGGAGGGAAAAACAAACATTAAATGCAATTAATTATACATTGTATGAGGATCAAAACTTTGAGATTTGACAATCAAAATTTTAATTTAAAATTGTCCTGAATGCTGAAGAGTGAAGGCACTGAGAGTTGAAGATAGAAGGATGAAAAGACAGTAGGTGGCGAAGGAGTAGAGAATGATACAGAATAAATAAATGCTGTAGATGTAGATTAATTCCAACACTCCCCCTTAATCACAACTATTGCATTCTATGATGCCCAATCAATCTTTTTGATAGAAAAAACTTTCTTTCCCCAATACCTTGGTGAGAATATCAACACATTGATCTTCTGCAAAATTCCAAAAAGATTTCTCCATTGCTCATTAGTTCTCTAATCAAGTGATATCTTGTGTCTATATTTTTGCTTCTCTTGTGGAAAATTGGATTTTTTGACAATGCTATAGCCGAGTTGTCACAATAGATCTTTGTTGCCTCTTCTTGTTCTTGTTTCAACTCTTTCAACACTCTTCTCATCCAAACTGCATGACATGGTGCACTTGTGGCTACTACATGCTTTGCTTCAGCTGATGAAAGAGTAACAATTGGTTGTTTCTTTGAAACCCATGAAACTACACCAGTACCAAAGTGAAAAACATAACCCGAAGTGCTCTTCCTATCATCTACACTCCTTGCACAATCACTGTCAATGTATCCTATCAGCTTGAAATCACTTGTCTTTGAGTAAAGAATTCCATAGTTCCTTGTTCCACTAATATATTTCAAAATCGTCTTTCCTATTTTCCAATGAAAAACTTTTGGAGACTTCATGAACCTTGAAATGAGACTAACTGCAAACATTATGTTTGGCCCTGTCGTTGTTAAGTACATAAGGCTGCCAATAGTTTTTTTGTACAATGTTGGATTTACATCTACTCCTTTGTCATCTTTGCTCAATTTCAAACCTGTGACAATAGGTGTTGGGGTTGCTTTGCAATTCATCATATTAAACCTTTTCAAAATTTCATTTGTATACTTAGATTGTGAGATGAACATACCATTACCATTTTGATTCACCTCAATGCCAAGAAAGTACTTCATTAAACTCAAATCAATCATCTCAAATCCTTCTTCATAGCTGATTTGAACATGTCAATTAATAAATCACCCATGAATATCAAATCATCAACATATAAGCATACAATTAAAATTTCACTTTTTTTATTCATCTTTATGTACAATGTAGGCTCACTGTTGCACCTATTGAAGCCATTTTGTAGAAGACATGAATCAATTTTGTTGTACCAAGCTCTTAGGGCTTGTTTGAGACCATAAAGTTCCTTTTTCAGCTTGTATACTTTATCTTCTTGACTCAAAATCTCATACCCAAGTGGCTGCTCCACATAGACCTCTTCTAAAATGTCATTTAAGAAAGCTGATTTCACATCCATTTGATAAATTGGCCACTTATTTTAAGCTACTATGGAAAGTATCATTCTAATGGTGTCTAAACATGCTATGAGATCATTTATGTCTCATTGTAATCAACCTCAGGTTGTTGTGAATAACCCAACTAGACTTGCCTTATGTTTTTGTACATCACCATTTGCATTCAATTTGGTTTTGTAAACCCACTTCACTCCAATCATCTATTTTCCTTGTGGAAGATTCACTAGTTCTCCCATGTTTGATTATTTTCAATTGCATCAATTTCGTCATCCATTGTATTTACCCATTTTTCATGTTTGATTGCATCTTCAAAATGAATTGGATCATCTACATGTGAATATAAAGAAAAAAGAGAAGTCTAATCTACACTGTTTTCACCTTCATTTTGTTCATAAATCTCTCTTAAACTTCTGATTTTTTGTCTCCTCAAGCTTGCTAGTGTGGGGTTTGACATATCACTTGAACTTGTAGAATGTGGACTTGATGCGCCTGCATTATGAGTGCCTATTGTTGATAGTGTTTGTTGTCCACTTGTATGAGTGATTGTTTGAATGTGTGAGGCTTCCCTTACACTTGATGATGGCGTCACTTGTGGACCACTTTGTTGAGCTTTTATGGGTGTGGAAGGAGTCACATTAGGAGTACCTGCTGGTATAGAAACTTCATTTTCTTCTTGTGGTAAGCTTGTTGATAGGTTGACTAGTTTTTCTACACTTCCATCCCATGCTTCCTCTTCTATGAATTGCACATCTTTGCTGATTGGATTTTATAATTTGTAAGCTTTGGATTCATCACTATAACTGAAAAATATGCATTTTTCTCATTTGTTATCTAATTTATTTCTCAATTCATCTCACACATGTGCATATACCACACATCCAAATACCCTCATATGAGAAACATTATGTTTTCTTCCACTCCAAGCTTCTTCTGAAATCATATTCTTGACACTTTTTGCTGGACATCTATTCATTATATAGGTTGCACGTGATATGGCTTCAGCCCAATATTCATTTGACAAATGTTTTTCTTTCAAAATGCTTCTTGCCATTTCCATGATTTCTCTATTTTTTCTTTCAGCTACCCCATTTTGTTGAGAGGTGTATCTAGTGGCAAATTGCTTGTGAATTCCATGGTCTATGCAAAATCTTATGAATTCATTTGTAATGTATTCACCACTTCTATCCGTTCTCAATGCTTTGATATAATGCCCACTTTGCTTTTCAACAAGAGCTTTGAATTGACAAAAATATTCATACATCTCACTCTTATGCTTTAGAAAGTAAACCCATGTTTTCCTTGAGTAATCATCAATTAAAATCAAGAAATAGTAGCTTCCACCAATTGAATGTGTTTGCATAGGTCCACACAAATCCGAATGAACAATCTCCAATAATGTGTTTTCTCGAATTAATTTTCTTGTTGGAAATGATTCTATATGTTGTTTGCCCAAAATACAACCTTCACATACTCTTTCTGGTTTTTCTATTAAAGACAATCCCTTGACCATACTTTTCCTATGAAGCAAATTTATACCTTTAAAGTTTAAATTCCCAAATCTTAGATGCCAAAGCCCATTTGCATCTTTAATTTCTACTTGAAAGATCACTTGAGTGACTGTTGTAGTTTTCTCTTCATCCTCTTGTGAGTTTGTTGAGGGGGGTCCTTGAGAAAATTCAACTTTCAAATATGGTTTTATCCTTAAGGGAAACATCCTATTGTTGCTCATTTGGACTTTTTCTATAAGTTGAATGCTTGGATATTTGTCTAAAATTGTGCATTCTTTGTTTTTGAAAAATACTCTATAACCCTTTTGAACAAGCTGCCCAATACTCATTAGATTATGCTTCAACCTAGGACAAAACACACACTAGAAATAAACTTTTTCTCCCCCTTCTTAGTTAGAATATTGATGTTCCCTTTTCCTTTAACTTCTACTTTGTTGTCATTTCCCAAGGTGACATTTGATTTTACACTTTCATCCAAACTAGAAAACATTTCTAAATTCCCTGTCATATAATTGTTGCAACCTGAGTCTAAGAACCATATATCTTTTTCATTTGCTTGTGCAATATTGCATGCCAAAAACATAGTTCTTTGTTCTAATTTTTGGTTTTGGTTTTCTTTTGTGAAATTTTCATTTTTTTGTCTAGAATCATATTGTTTCTTTCTACATTCATTTAATTAATGCCCATATTTTTTGCAATAGTGACATTGGACTTGAGATTTGTCATACCTTTGGCCTTGAGGTTGATTTTGAGATGGGTTTTGACTTGGATATTGGTTGCTACCTCTTCCACTTGAACTTGATGGGATGCTTCTTCCACCTCTATATGAATTTCTTTTGAGCTTCCTCTAAAACTTGATCTTCCCTTGCCTCTACCATGGTTGATTGAAACTTGTGTTTTTAAAGCATGCTCCAATGATGAATTTGCTGATTTTCTCAACCTATGCTCATGAGAAATGAGTGATGCATGAAGCTCATCCACTAAAAAATATGAGAAATTCTTTGTCTCCTCTATGGCAACCACTATTGATTAAAACCTTGTGGGAAAACTTCTCAAAATCTTTTCAACCACTCTCCTCTCTTCAATATTTTCACCATGTGATATGATTTGGTTTACCAGTCCAATCATTTGAGTAAAAAATGAGTCTATTGTATCTAACTATTTCATGTAAATGGTCTCAAAATCTCTTCTTAGCATTTGTAGCTTAGCTGTCTTCACCTTTGCCATTCCTTGGTAGGCAGTTTGTAGAGTATCTCATGATTGTTTCAATTTTGTTGCACTTTGAATCCTTGGAAAAATGCTCTCATGCACTCCTTGAAAGATGAAGAAGAGAGCTTTTGAATCCTTCTTTCTATTTTTCTTCAATAATTCTTTATCTGCTTGAGACAATACATTATATGTTGTTGCATCTACTAGTTTTGGGTAACCATTCTCAACAAAATCTCATAAATATTGAGCACAAAACAATGCCTTCATTGTGATTGCCTGGAGTAGTCATAATTTTTCCCATTGAACTATAGGATCTATGGATTTTTCAAGATTGTGCTTGGGGCTGCCATTGTTGACTGTGAAAAACTTGTTGGAACTTTTTGTTGATGAAGTCCTTTGAACTAAAAACCTTCAAATTTGCTAAACCTACTTTGATACCACTTTGAAGGAAAGAGGTAGAGGAGTATAAAAACAAAAGATAGACAAACTAGAGACAAAAATAGTGGAAAACAAATAACAAATTATGAACTATAAATAAACACCAAAAACTTAACTATTGCATTAATGATTTAACTTCTTTCCAATTTCATTCTAATGCATACAGAGTTGTTGCTCTTCCACACTCAAAAAATTAAAAAACACCTATTTTTTACTGTTGTTGCTTCAACCATACATATATCATTTTCTCACACACACTTTTTTAATTTATCTGCCTTCCTTTTAACCACCGTATAACCCAACAGAGAGGAGGGAAAAACAAACATTAAATGCAATTAATTATACATTGTATGAGGATTAAAACTTGGAGATATGGAAATCAAAATTTTAATTTAAAATTGTCCTGAATGCTAAAGAATGAAGGCACAGAGAGCTGGTGATAGAAGGATGAAAAGAAAGTAGGTGGTGGAGGAGTAGAGAGTGATACATAAGAAATAAATGATGCAAACATAGATTAATTCCAACACTACACTATTTGAACTTGAACTAATCTATAAACAAGAGCTTGCAATTCACACTTTTTACTCCTGTACTCCTTGAACTTGAACATGAGAAAGATGACAAGTAATCATTATAAAGTTCAAATGATGTAATAGTTTAATATATTGTTATTGTTTCTTAATCTTTATTTCTATGTGATTTTTTAGAATTATATTATATTTTTTATCCAATCAATTATTACACAGGTTACAATTTAGAAAATGCGGATCTTAGTTAATAATTTGAAAGGAGAGCTCATGGTATTCCATCTCTACAGTTCTGATATATATCATACAATTAGTAGTGTGAAGGCTAAACTACACAAAATTGAAGGAATTCCTCTAGAGGAATAGAGATTTATATTAATCGAAAAGAATCAATTTGTAGATGGATTCACTACTCTACCCAGTTACTATATCCACGGTGATCATGCTACTATTATGGTGACACAATTATTTGTCAGGTTTGTTCAAGAGAAAGGTTGACATTGAGCCTGCATAATTTTGTTCAGCAGGACAAAATTCAATATTACAAGGAGATTTTTGGAACTAGAAAAACTATAACACTTGAGTTAGGAAATCATGATACTTTGAAAGATGTGAAGCATCAAATTGAAGATATGGAGCACATCCCTTGTGTTCTTCAAAAATTAATGTTTTGTGGAAAGCATTTTCCTAATGGATACCATAAATTGGTTGATTATTGTTGGTAATACAAGGGCAGACAACTAATAGGGGGGTGAATCAGTTGTCATGGAAATTCAAAACTTATTCAACTTATTAACCTTATTCTCATATTTGATAATTAACCATGAAAGAATGAATCAACAACACATCATAAACACACATAACACCAAGATTTTTTACGTGAAAACCTTGTTAGGGGAAAAACCACAGTGGAGGTTAGTCCACAAGATTATACCCTATTAAAAGTATAATGAAAATGAAATATGGGGAATGCACATGCATTCAGGCACACTTCCTAGAGCTCACTGCTCAATTACAAAGGAAGACACACTATCTTACAAAGAGATTTGGATTATAGCCATCTAGATTTTGAACTGAGAAAATAGCATCTGCTAATGCCTGATTATAGTTCCAGTTAGGCACATACACACTCTTCTACACACTTCTTCACACTCTGATCTACCTTCGAATGATATTCACACATACACACATACTCAAAATCTACTAGCATACATTCGCGCGCTTCAAATCAAATAAACAATCACTCTTTTATATCTGCAACATGAGATTTCATTGCTACAAGTCGGCCACAAAGAAATAATAAAATGAATATATACTGTTGGCCCAAAACATTAAATATTATCAATGTGAATTAACTAAGGTCAGCCAAAACTTAGTGAGGACCCAAATCAACATCTCCAACATGAAGACACTTCAATTAATTTCTCCGCGAAGATCCACAACAGGCTACAAACACTGTCAGCCAAGAACAAGAAAAACATGAACACGCAAGAGAAAATCGCCAACCACGATCACAACAATCAATGCGGATGTGCAAAAAAGATAGAGCACAATCTAGAAACATACACAAGAAACATGAATCACCAGAGAAGCATTTGTAACAACTAAACTAACTGAAATAGCCTCATCCTCAATCAAGAACACCAACTGAAGAAATAGAAAAATTGTCAAAATAAAAATCTTCATAACTCGATCAAATCTTCATGTGAATCTCTAAAACTCAATGTGGATAAAATAGATACACTAATAAAAAAACCCTTTAGTCCACAACCTCTGATCATCAACGTATAGAACATACCAATAGACTGAACTTCACTTTACCACTAACAACCTGCAACTTATTTCCTTACAATTTTCTCAATATCATTGACATATACAGCTTCAAATGCATTAATGCTAATAGTCTTGACATCAATGACAACCACATATTAGCAACACAACCACAAAATCCAACAATCTCCCACTTTGGCATTGATGGAAACACATGATGTGAAAAACACCATCAACACAACTAACTCTTGACACTTACTTCCTCTTAGGTTTTGATCCATCTTCTACATGACCTTCTCCCTACAAGGATCTTTTCCTCAGATAATCACCAGTTTTTCACATGACTCTTCTCCCCCTTTGACATCAATGACAAATTTCTCTAAGCTTTGAACCACATATCTGAATTACATATCTGAATTTCTAAACATCTGACTACTCCCCCTAAGTAGCGGCCACCACAACATCAATCCAAAACAAGATATGACTGTGAAATGCATGGACTGATGCAATGCAATGCATCCTTAGTTCTGATTAGGAGGGGTAATCACCCCTAACTTCCCTTTGAGATACTCAAAATTATCCTTAGGCAATGACTTGGTAAAGATGTCTACAATCTGATCCTTAGTAGGAACATAGTCCAATCTGACTTCCTTTTCACTTACCTTCTCCCTCAAAAAGTGAGACTTGATAGATATATGCTTTTTTTTAATGCAGCACCAGATTCTTGGAAATATTAATAGCACTTGATTTATCACAGAATATAGCAATAGGCTCATCATATACAACTCTAATATCCTTCAACATCTGCTTCATCCATAGGACTTGAGTACAATTGTTAGCAACAACAATGTATTCGGCCTCTGTAGTAGAAAAGGAAATGGCATTCTGCTTCTTGCTTAACCATGAAATTAGCTTCTTACCTAAGAAAAATGTTCCACCACTAGTACTTTTCCTATCATTCACATATCCTGCCTAGTCAACATCAATAAAGGCACTTAAAGTAAGATCATCATCTTTAGGATACCATAAGCCAAGATCAACATTTCCCTTCAAGTATATGAAAATTCTCTTCACTGTAGTCACATGAGATTCCTTCAGATTAGCTTGAAATCTTGCAACAATGCATACAACATTCATGATATCAGGCCTATTTTGAGTTAAATACAACAACCCACCAATCATTGATATGTATCTTGTCTAATTTGCTTTCAAAGAATCATCTTCTATTGTCAACTTGCATCCAGTCACCATGGGTGTACCAATTGGCTTTGAATCTTCCATACTGAACTTCTTCAGCAATTCCTTCACATACTTGGACTGAGATATAAAAATCCCTTTATCTAACTGAGTAATTTGCAATCCAAAAATGAATTTCATCTCACCAATCATAGGCATCTCAAATTCATTCTGCATCTCATTAGAAAACTTCATGCACAAAGCATCATCTCCAAAAATAATATCATTGAAAAAAAGACTTCAACAATCAAATCTTTATCATGATCAATCTTGAAATATAGATTACTATCAGCAGTACCTTTGTTAAATTCAAGCTTCAGTAAATACTTATCAATCTTGCATACCATGCTCTAGGGGCTTGCTTGAGTCCATACAGTGCTTTCTTCAACCGACATGCACCATATCTTCCTTATCAGTCAACTGGAATCCATCAGGTTTCTCAACATACACTTCTTCCAATTCACCATTTAGAAAAGCTAATTTGACATCCATCTGATAAACTTTGTAATTATTGTGAGCAACATAGGAAATAAATAATCTTACAGCTTCAATTCTAGCAATAGGGGAAAAGGTCTCTTCAAAATCAATTCCTTCCATCTATGAATATCCTTTACATACCAGTCTTGCTTTGTTTCCAACCACTCCACCTTGCTCATTCAGTTTGTTTCTAAGGACCCATTTAGTTCCAATTACATTCTTATCCTTAGGTTTGGGAACAAGAATCCATGTATTATTCTTTTCAATATTTTTTAACTCTTCTTTCATTGCTTCAACCCAATGCTCATCTTTACATGCTTCATTCACACTAGTAGGCTTAGTTTTTGAAATCAAGCAATATTCTTCTGCAATCTTTCTCCTAGTCTGGACACCTTTATTCTTATCACCAATAATCTGATCTTCTGAATGATTCAATCTTACATACCTCAGAGTATTCTTAGGATTTTATTCAACTTCAGGCTCTTCTGATCTCTCATCTACTCTTTCACCAGTTTCTCCTTCTTCATTCTCCTAATTTACCGGATTGATTTGCACTCGATTTGTAGTTTGAACTTACTTTCCTTCATTTGTATTGTCATCCTATTCATCAGAGTTGTATCCACATGTTCTAGATGGTGCACCTAAGTCTTCATCAACCTTAAAATTTGCACTTTCAACCATTTTCTTCAATATTTTATTGTGACACTGGTAGGCCTTGCTTTTAGTAGAATAACCCAGAAAGATACCTTCATCACTCAGCATCAAACTTTCCTATGTCTTCATCTCTCTTAATATAACATTTGCTTCAAAATATATTGAGGTATTTAATAGTAGGCTTTTGACCAGTCCATAGCTCAAAAGGGGTCTTACCAGTATTACCTTTGATTTGTACCCGGTTAAGTGTGTACACAACAATACTCATAGCTTCTCTCCAATAGATATGAGGAGCATTTCCTTCCAAGATCATAGTTCTAGTAGCATCTTCAATTGTTTTGTTCTTCCTTTCCATAACTCCATTTTGCTGGGGGGTCCGTGGTGTAGATAATTGTCTCTTTATTCTATGTTCTTCACAAAAAGAATTAAATTCATCGGAAGTGAATTCACCACCTCTATATGATCTCAAACATTTAATCTTCAAACCTATCTCTTTCTTAGTCATAGCTTTAAAGATCTTGAACTTTTCTAGTGCTTCAAATTTCTCCCTTAAGAAAGTAACCCATACCATTCTAGAATAATCATCAATGAGTAACATGAAATACCTGTAACCTTGTGAACTTTTGACCTTAAAGGGACCACAAAGATAAATATGCACAAGCTCTAACAGTTCATTTGAACAATGCTTTTTACTCTGAAATGAAATTCTGGTTTGCTTTCCCAATTGACATTCCTTGCATATTGCATTAGTAGGTTTCACCAACTTAGGTCGATCTCTCACAGCCTTAGTGGAACTTATCTTGACAATATTATCAAAGTTAACATGACACAACCTCCTATGCCATAACCAACTTTCATCAACTTGAGAAATCAAACAAATTTTACTAGCAACACTCAAGTGAAAGATATTACCTTTTGTCTTTGTACTTGATGCAATTTCATTTCTGGAACTCAATATTCTGCACTTTCCATCCTTGAACTGAAGATTGTATCCCTTATCAACCATTTGACCAACACTCAAAAGATTATGCTTCAAGCCTTCTACATACAAAACGTCATTAGTATTATGCTTACCATCAAGAGAAATGCAACCTCTTCCACAGATCACACCAGCTGTATTATCACCAAATCTCACAATACCACCATCATACTTTTCCATGCTTACAAACTTACTTTTGTCTCCTGTCATATGATGTGAACATCCACTGTCAATTACCCATTCATCTTTTTCTTCAACTCGAATAGCTAGGGCTTTCTCCACATTTGTACAACTAGTAGATTCAATAGATACATGATTATTTTCCTTGATAGCAATAAATACCCATTCATCATCACTTCTATTTACTTTATCAGATTCATCATCTGTTACACCTTCATCAGTAGCATAGTAACACTTGTTTTGAAATCTAGGCTTGTTATGTCTTGGTTTAGGAGCTCTTTCTAGACACCTTGATTCAAAATGACCTATCTTATTGCAAGAAAAGAATTTAGGAGGAAATTTTCCTTCATACTTACCTTTTCCTCTTGGTACTCTTTTGACAATAAGTGCTTCCAATTCTTCCAACTCTCTTTCTTCTTCTTCAATTTGTCTAATTTCATCCTCATACTTGAATGTCTTTCTAGTTGAACTCTCACCCGGATCATATCTTTGTCTATCTCTCCCGGAAGTAGTAGCCTTAAATGCAGATTCAACCTCAGGAAGGGCATCACCAAATTCACTCAACTCAAAAGCAGTCAGCTTACCAACCAATGTATCTCTGGTTATGTTTGTTATAGTCCATAGCTCTTCAATAGCACTAGCTTTGACTTTGTAAGAATCAGGCAGGGATCTAAGCACTTTAGCAATGTTCAATCTCAGATTCATCTATCTTTCCACCAACACATCTAATACCACACACAATTTCATTCACTCTTTGCATGAAATTATTAATGTTCTCATCATCACCCATTCTCAACCTTTCATATTTCCCTTTCAAACTCTGCAACTTAGCAATCTTCACATTAGCATCACCTTCATACAAGATTTCCAACTTTTTCTAGATCTCATGAGCAGTCTTCAAATCCATAACATTTGTCATCTCAGAATTAGTCAAAGCACTCAATAAAGCTTCCTTAGCCTAGATATTATACTCAACATATGTACTATTCAGTGGGATAACATACCTACTACATGTAATGCTCTAGTAGGGTTCACCAATGCATCTCGGCTGACACTCCATTCGAGTCTTCCACAAAGAATAATTTGTTCCATCAAATATTGGACTATCCTTCTTGTAACTTGCCATCCTAGATCACCTTAAGTTGTTAAACTTCTTCCAAGTAACCTGCTCTAATACCAATTGTTGGCAATACAAGGGCAGACAACTGAGAGGGGGGGTGAATCAGTTGTCATAGAAATTCAAAACTTATTCAACTTATTAACCTTATTCTAAGATTTGATAATTAACCATGAAAGCATGAATCAACAACACATCAGAAACACACATAACACCAATATTTTTTTACGTGGAAACCCTGTTAGGGGAAAAACCACAGTGGAGGTTAGTCCACAAGATTATACACTATTAAAAGTATAATGAAAATGAAATAAGGGGAATGCACATGCATTCAGGAACACTGCCTAGAGCTCACTGCTCAATTACAAAGGAAGACACACTGTCTTACAAAGAGATTCAGATTATAGCCATCTAAATTTTGAACTGAGAAAATAGCATCTGCTAATGCCTGATTACAGTTTCAGTTAGGCACATAAACACTCTTCTACACACTTCTTCACACTTTACTCTGCCTTTGAATGATATTTGCACATACACACATACTCGACATCCACTAGCATACATTTGTGTGCTTCAATTCGAATAAACAATCATTCTTTTATGTCTGTAACATGAGATTTCATTGCTACAAGTCAACCACAAAGAAATAATAAAATGAATATAAACTATTAGCCCAAAACATTAAACATTATCAATGCGAATCAACCAAGGTCAGACACAACTTAGTGAGGACCCAAATCAACATCTCCAACATGAAGACACTTCAATTAATTTCTCCTCGAAGATCCACAACACGCTACAAACACTATGTCGACCAAGAACAAGAAAAACATGAACACACAAGAGAAAATCACCAACCATGATCACAACGATCAATACCGACGTGCAACAAAGATAGAGAAAAATATAGAAACATCCACAAGCAACATGAATCACCAGAGAAGCATCTGCAACAACTGAACTAACTGAAATAGCCTCATCCTCAATCAGGAACATTAACTGAAGAAATAGAAAAACTGTCAGAATAAAAAATCTTCATAACTCGATCAAATCTTCATGCAGATCTCTGAAACTCAACGTGGATAAACTAGATACACTCAGAAACAAACCCTTTAGTCCACAACCTCTAATCATCAATGTACAAAACATACCGACAGACTGAACTTCAATTTACCACTGACAACCTGCAACTTATTTCTTTACAATTTTCTCAATATCCTCGACATATACAACTTCAAATGCATTAATGCTAATAGTGTTGACATCAATGACAACCACATATCAACAACACAACCACAACATCCAATATTTACACCATTAAGGTCGGGTCCATTCTGGAGCTTTCACTTAACATTATTTTTGCTAAGGAGTTAAGCGATGAGCTTTGTATTCTCCAAGTGGAGAGCTCATACACCCTTCACAGTGTTAAGGATAAGATTAGCAGTCAAGCGGGGTTTCATCCTTGCATTTTTCAATTAAAATATCTCGAGCACCTTCATGATGATGACCACTCCATTGGATAGTATAACATTGAGCATTTATCCACCATTTATTTTTCCTTGAATTATGTTGGAGTTTTCAAATGGAAAGCAAACAGTTGACTTGCCATCCATTGAAGACTTTGGTAATGTTTAGTCTATGGACATCTGTTTGAATTGTTTATATTTTTGGGATTATTTAAACCGGTTAAATAATAATTTGGTTTCCCTAAACCTTATATTGCTTGGATTTGACCTCAAAAATTGATCGTAACACCCAACACGGTAAAATGATTTTTTATATGTGAACTCTACTTACTGTATGGTTATGGTTTTGAAATATTACTTATATTTAAGGTAATTAATGTTCATCTTCTATCAAGTTAGATGAGAAAAAACTTGTTTAATCAAAAAATTCATTTGAACTCTATTTCCTAGTGTACAATTTTTTGCATCAATGTTTTAGATCACATTCTGTGATCCATCATCAGGATGAGAGCAAAAATTTTTCTCATCTAACTTGATAGAAGATGAACATTAATTAATTTAACTATTAGTAATATTTCAAAACTCTAATTAGATAGTAAATATAGTTTGTGCATAAATAATCAATTCACCAAATGGGTGTTATGATCAATTTTTGAGGTCCAATCGAAGCAATCCAAGGTTTAGGGAAGCCTAATTATTATCTAACTAGTTTAACTAATCCCCAAAACAAAAAAAAAATACAACAAATGTCTACAGACTAAACACTGCAAGAGTCTTGAATGGATGTCAAGTTGTTTTCTTTCCATTTGAAAACTCCAACATAACTCGAAGAAAAACAAATGGCAGATAAATGCTCAATGTTATACTCTCCAATGGAGCGGTCATCATCATGAAGGTGTTCGGGATACTTTAATATCAATCTCTATTCCTCTGGAGGAATTCCTTTATTTTTGTGTAGTTTAGCCTTCACATGGTGAATCATATGATTTATATTGGAACTGTAGACATAGAATACCATGATCTCTCCTTTCAAATTCTTAACTAAGATCTGCATTTTAACCACATTTTTATGTTTCAATGTGAGCATATTATAACATACTCACATTATAGGTTATATGGGTTAGAAAATTTGGGTGGCCACTTTTTGGTACCCCATCTTTTTGTGCATGCCCAATTATATAATATTATTGTGAAAATAATTTAATTATTTACTATAACTTCTAAATTTAGGTGTCTATTTTATCTAATTAGGTATTGAATATTATGGTGAATTTTTATGTTTAAAGGTTAAATAAAATAAATTTTCTAGTGATTTAACTAGGACTAAAAGAAAATTGTGTAAACATGCGATGATTTAGGTTTCCTTACAAATTGTACTATTTACCAGATTTTGAATCCCCAATTTAAACTATAAGCCAATTGGTGAATATTCACCATTAAAAATATCATTATAGATTATATAATTATAACTAAAGTTATGCAATGTTAAATAACATTTTTGTCATCATGTTATGTTAATTCTTGAGTGTGAAAATTTCTTAACCTTTAGTAATTCTAATAGTTTTCTATAAGAAGAGTAAGCATAATACAAGAGCTAAATAAATTATATTTTAAAGTTATAATATATCCTCATGAAATAATATTAAAAAATTAGAGAACAAATATTTATTCTCAAGAAATATTCTATAATGTAAGCTCATTCATCAATGGAAAAATTGGCATCTTGGACAAGGAACATACCTAGGGTAGATAAAAATGTATATCTCACCAAAAATGCATCAATGTAGTAATGTTAACATTAGCTATAATTAAAAATGGACAACATATCTATTCTAAGAATGGAGAGGAGAGAGAGTGGGAAGAGGAGTGGAGGGGGAATTTTGAAATCTAGAGATGATGCAGGCGATGAAGGAGACAATTTAGAGGAGACAAATGGATCACTACTAGGAGGTGACTTGGGTTGCGATGGCTTGGTGCTAGCTATGGTCATTTTCAAGTTGGGTAGATGTGTTGTGGAGCAATCTATTGTCATCCAATTGGGACGCAATAGTTTTGTTGCTTATTGTTGGGTCCCCTCTTTGTTGTGGGGTCAATGTCTCTTTGCCCTCTATTTTTTATGTGAAGCTCTATGGGTTGTGGGCTCCTTTTATTTGGTTTTTCTTTAGTGGTGAAGGAGATGATTCAAAGGAGGTGGATGGATTTCTGGTGGGAGGCGACTTGTGGCTAGGCAGGTTGGTTATTTTGAGCATCTGGGTTGCGGTGGCTTGGTGTTGGTTACTACCATTTTCCAGTCAAGTTGATGTGTTGCGGAGTAGGCTATTGTTGTCTAGTTGGGATGTGGCGGGTTTGTTTCTTGTTGTTGTGTTCCCTCTTTGCTATGGGGTTGGTGTCTCTTTTTCCTCTATGTTTTGTGAGAAGCTCTGTAGGATGTGGGCTCCTTTTTTTTGGTTGTGCTTTGGTGAGTTCATGTGTTTGTCCCCATTGCTTTGTTTCTTCTTAGGCTTGCAGGGGTGTTTTTTGCTCCTTTTTTTCTCTTGTGGGGCTTGAGTTTCTACCTTTTTTGTGCTTTAGGTTTTGGTTTCTAGTTTTTTTCTAGAGCATCGTTTTGGATACTTTTATTTGTGGTGTTCGATGGTTGGCATTTTGTGGGTGATATTCTCTTTGGAATATCTTTGGTTTGATAATCAACTATTCTTCATTACCTGTTTAGACTCTGTCCATGTTGGTTTTTGATTGTGGGGGGTTGGGTTATTCCTATAGTTTTCCTTTTTGACCTAGTTTTTTGGTTTGTTCTTAGGGATGAAGTTTCCCCTGTGTGGTGGTTCTTCTTCCTTCTCTTGTTTGGTTGTTCCTTTTAAGGATTTTGTATCTTCTCTTGTGTTGGAGATATAGACTTATGGAGAGGTGGAGGACTTGTTATGCTCTTTTGTGTTGGTTGTGAAGGTTTCAATTTCTTCCTTCAAGTTCTAAAATCTCATGCTACTAAGGGATGTTGTGACTTCCCTTCCTATTGAAACTTGTTTCTTCCTGGATCTTTAGTTGTGGTCTTCTTTTGAGGTGGAGACTACTCCTATAGAGGTGGATCCCTCTCATATAGAGGTAGAGATGGATTTTGAGTTGGTGGGAAGTTCTTTGTTCTTATATTGGTCCCTATTGAGGTGGTGCTAGTATGGGATGGAGAGAAGTGGTTTTGGTGGTAAGGGGTCTCACTTCATCCTCTCCAATAGAGGGGATCCATCTCCTTTAGAGGTAGAGGTTGGGATGCTTTGTTGGGTGGGATGTTGTAGGTTTGCTAATGCTTCGTTGAGTTTCATTGTGCATTGTGAAACCCCTTTTTAGGTGGACTATTTGGATGTGTTAGTCCTTTTGAGATGCAAGAATTTTCTGGTGTTATCATACATTAAGGTCATTGTTCTCTTTTGCTCGACATTGGTTAGGGGTTTGATGGTGTTCTACACCATTAAGATGACTATTTTTATGGGCTCAATGGTGTCTCTCTTGATTAGCTAGTTTGTTGATGCCTGGCTAATGCAGGTAGTGTCTTTGTTTACCTAAGGGTTCCAGGTCCTGATTAAAACCTGGTTGTTAAGGGATCTCAGTCCCTTTTTTTCTTATCTAATGCAGCTTGTGTTTTCATATTTTTTTAGTTATTGTTGCTATTGGGTTGTTGTTGGTATGTGTATTATCTTGTATGCAACATGCTTTACTTTGCCAAGGTTATGGGGCCTTTCTAAACCAGTTTGTAATGGGTTTCGGGTCCTATCAAAACCTTCTTTAACCCCTAATAAAAAATAAATTAGCTATAATTATATATAAATAGATTATCTAACTATTTTAATATTAGCTATCATTTTTTTGGGTGATTGTTAAGATGTACTAATGTACCATCAATCATTGATAGATAGCTAGCTTCTTATGTCTTTCATTGTCAAGGAAAATAATAAGCTCAATTTTCAATAAAAGAGTAGCTTCTTGTCCTTTTCTATGTCAATAGAAACCATAATTTACATCTCACAACAACCATTAATTAGAAATATTAACCTACAATTTATTAGCATGGAAGCTATCATTAGAACTCTTAACCTACCATATATCTCCCTAGAGATTCCACACATTTGTTTTCTCAAGAAAGATTTAGATAATATATGTTCATTTATTGGTGGAAAATTTTGATCTTGGATGAGGAAAATTTCTTGAGTGGATAAATAACTTCTTGTCTCTTTGTTTTCTAATGATAAGCAGATATCAATTCTTTCAATTGTTAGTGCCCAATAATTATGAATATATACTTTTTAGATCAAATTTAAAATCCTTAAATCACCTAACATGTATTTAATTTAATATTTTTCATACAACCATAGATCTAATTCTCAACCCAATTTTAATTGACACATTACATTTTAGATATAATTAATAATTATTATAGTGAAAAATATTTATTGAAATGGTGACAAGAGAGAGCCAAAGGCTTAAACCTATAAATTCTCCATTCATCTACAATATACAAATGATTAAATTATATGGATTTATAAATCCATTTGACTTATTAACTACGCTAACCACTAACTAATAACTAAATTATAACTAATAACAAACTAAAAACTAACATCTAATAAAATAAATTTACATGTTAAATTATTATTTACTAATTTAATCTAAATATAATGCTCTAATAATTCCTGACACCCCCTTTTAGTGTTGACAAAGGGATTTTATTTTGGTGCTCTAGTATTGACAATTGGCATCTCATATTTCCCCCCTTTTAATGAAAATTTTCTTTGAATGTTGGTTTCTATCGCTAATGCATCCAATTACAATGTGCAACTAAAAAAATTATTACACCCCTATGGCTCTAAAATCTTTATAGCAATGAAAAGGAAAGGAAATTGGAAGTAACCTTTTAAATACCTTCGTCTTTTGCACCAAACTATGAATTAAATATTATAAATGCTTTCTAATTATTTTTGGGTTTTATGCTCCTTTTCAATAGATTTCTAGAGTATTTTGAATTTTTGAATATCATTAATAAATGAGAAAAATATCTCAATTTTAGTGAGATTGTATTAAATTGTAAAAATAAAAATAAAATACCAACAATAGAATGGCACCTAAAGATAACATGATTCATCCTTTGCATAAATTGAGTATCGATCAAGAGAAGCATAATAAATTTATGTCAATCTTCAAATAGTGAAACCCTCATAACTAAAACATTAAAGCCTTATTCTCAATCACCTTAACCTCTTGCACTTTTTGTAACACCTACTATGTTTGTAATTTAGAATTTGCACACAATGAACATAATGGTGGAAGTATTATGGAAAAAAATGCACACAATGAAAGAGAAAGGTGATGCACATGAATGGTGGATGCCAATGGCTTCACTACAAGGTATTTGGTATTTACTAGTGTCACTAACAAATATGCAAGAAGGGTGGATGCTACAAACACTAGATTTCATGTGAGTTATGTGCTATCCACTAGTCCTTTATTTTCAATGCTTGAATTTAAAAAAAATAGATGGGAATGCAAAAGGGTAATGGGGTTGTGGAGGTTTGTGGTATTTAACAACCCATTACCTTAATCAACTTGACAAAAAAATGAGTGGGTGAAATTTCAAAGAGGCCTCTATCAAAACCTTCTCTAATACCATATTGAAATGGTGAGAAGGGAAACCCAAATCATCAAACCTATGAATTCTTCATTTATCAATTACATACAAATGGTTACATTTTATGGATTTATAAAGCCATTAAACTTATTAACTATCCAAGCTACTAATAACCAACTAACTTATAACTAATAACTAACTAAAAAATAACATCTAATTGATTACCATTTGCATGTTAATTTATTATTTATTACTTTATTAGACTATGTCATGCATTAATAACTCCTAACAATACCATCCAATTACTTCTTATTTGCATCAACCTTGCAAAAAAAAAAATATATACTGAATAGTTTGCATATTACATTATCATGTGAGTGGATGGGAAAATGATTTTCCTACTATAAAGAAATTGTGATTGCTACATTAAAATTTTCCTTCCACAAGAGAGCTTAGAAATTATAGTAGTAATTCTAGCTAATAATGGTTAGCATGTGTAGGTGGGGTCTTTCAACTAATACAAGTGGATGATTTTGAGAAGGCAAAGATAAAAAAAAAATTCTATAGTTTGCTAGGGTAGAGGGGCTAGTAGTTGAACCAAATGTTTGTTAAGATGGATCCATACTTGAACACATGACAACCTATGAATATTATAAAAAAAAAACATAAATAAATTTATAAACAAAAGAAATAAATACTTTTTGATTCATATAAAATATCATGACTATCCATATAAGTGTGTTATTTATAAGGCAACATGCTCTTTTAAACAAGGTATTGTTGTCATTATTAAAAAATACTATTCTTATGTTTACAACTACTGGGGTAACAATGTATATGGATTTGAGTAGTCGATATTAAAAGTTTGTCCTATCACAAATATAGAAGGTGATCATAATAAATACCTTGTATCTACCCATGAAATGTGAAGAATTGTCATAAAATTTTATAATTGAATATAAGCTGCATTTTAAATTATAATGTGTTATTTTTATAACAAATTATTTTTGTTTTCAACAATTGATTCATTTGTGTTGGATATAAAAATTATGGATGACAAAGATTTATTGCTCTCAAAAAATATTGAGATTATTTAGATTGCATATAAATTATATTTTAAATAAAAGTTAAAAATAACAAAAATTTATGATTACCAAAATGTGTAGTGATCAAAATAAGAATAAGATATTGGATCAAAAAGTGATTGAATAGTTTATATGACATTAACATGTGAGATGATGGAAAATAATATATTTAATACTGTTAAGAAATTGTTATTGATAAAAAGTTTCGCTATTTCGTAGCCAATAATTCTTAGCATGTGCAAGTGGGCTCTTCCAACCAAAACAAGTGGGTTATAAAGACGATAAGACAAGAATGTAAATTTTAAATGACCTCCATTATTGAACGTGCCTTCCATTATTGAATGCGCCTTCGATGAATGGTACTTTTCATCTCTATATTAAGAGCTCGGTGCTAATCTTCGTTATCTCTTCGAACATTTCCCACCCTTGGAATATGACCACAGCCTTCACTCCATTTGGTGGAAGCATAGAAAGTCCCTATGGAGTTGAACTTGTTGAACATAATGGTTTCTTCTACGAGCCCATACTTCTGGAAGGAGTGAAGAATATGTACGAGTCGCAGTTCAAAGCACGGAAGGACGATGTGTTTGTGTGCTCTAGAATGAAGACAGGAACCACCTGGTTGAAAGCTATCATTGCCAGCATTATAAGCAAAATCAAGAGCGATGTTTTGAAGGAAAGAAATGCCCATGACTTGATTCCCCACTTAGAAGGAAGCTACAATTCACGAGCACTGTCTAATGCCTCCACCATAATTGAAGAAATGCCCTCGCCAAGGTTGCTCGGCACCCATCTGCCTTACTCTGCTCTTCCAACTCAAGTAACATCTTTGGGGTTCCGAATCATTTATATCGTTCGAAATCCTAAAGACATTTTCGTTTCCCAATGGAAGTTCTTGCCTGCACTACAAGGTCTGTTCATTGGTGAAACGAAATCTGCAGTTTCCAAGGAGGTATTCTTTGACTCCTTCTGTAACGGTGTCTCTCTCTATGGTCCTTTTCTTGATCATGTCTCGAGCTTTTGGAATCCCAGTAGGAATCAGAATAACATCTTGTTTCTGACTTATGAAGATATAACGGCAGATTCTTTGTCCCACATCAAAAAGATTTCGGATTTCTTGGGGCAATCTTCTTTGACAGAAGAAGACATTCGTTGCATAGACAGCCGATGCAGGTTTGAATCTCTTTCCACTAGATGTTAACAGAAATGGTAAACGGAATTTCAAAAATACCCGTGTCAACAATCGATATCTTTTTCGAAAAGGTGAAGTGGGTGACTGGAAGAATCATTTCACCCCAGAAATGAACAGCCGTATGGATTTGGCAGTGGAAAATAAGTTCCAAGAAGCCGGCCTGTTCGTCAAGCATGAACTCTGACATAGTGCAAATAAAGTATTCTCTTCTCGGTCTGTCCATGCTTTTTGCATAGTGCAAATAAAGTATTCTACAATCAACAAAAATGTACCCTTTTGTTTTTTTCACTTCGTCAAAGCTTGATCAATGTATTATACCAAAGAATGCCGAGAATAATTGTATAGGCTTTCCCGCTTGGCAGTAAAAGTCTTTGCTAGGAGACATTTTCAAATAATAATTCAGACGGCTTGTTGCATGCTCGTTACAAGTTTGAGATTTGAACACATAATTGTTATTGTAATTACAATTTTCTTTGATCGTGTGCAATCTTATGCAAATTTTAAATTTAATCTTACCAAATTAAAATCTATCTTGTCATTCATTGCTTTCCAAGATTTCAAATTATTTGTTGATTAGAAGTTTTTAACACATAAATGTATCTGGAAGTTATAAAATCTATAGAGTAGAACAGTAAAGGTCATTCTCTTATATAAAAGGTGGTTAGTTTCAAGGATGTTTTTAAAATAGTAAAAAACGAAAAAGAATTTTCAATTTCAAAATAATTTTTTGTTGGTCCATTTACAAGGGTGATATGAATATTAGAATATTAAACCTAGAAAATAGAGTTCCACCTTTTGGGAGATGGAACCAAAGAGGTTTAGGGACCTTCTTCCTATTTCCTTTAAGTTTCACTCAAGGAAACCCTAGAGATCTCAATCTAAGGATGGAATGAGGGAAATAGATCTGTAATAGGGTGTCCTAGGGGTGTGATTAAAAACTTAAAGAGGGTTCACTAGCAAGCAAGGCTTGGAAAGACAAGAAAATGTAAATGATATGCAAAACTAACTAAATGGCCTAGAAAAATGAACTCAAATCAAAATAACAAATTGGAGATGAATAGCTCGGTGCACCTGGAAACTGAAGAGGCTTGAATTAAAATTTGAAATCTTGGAAATGTTGACACACACTAAGATGCATATGCCAGTGGGGGTGATTTATTCCTAGTTTAGGGTTTCGGGCCGGAACTAGAATTTACTGCTATACTAGGATCTATAGCAAATTCCTAAAATCTAGTAAACTGGGACTCATACACCACAAGTGGCGATTTAGTCCTAATATATGGGTTGATTTGAAACTCTAATATCCTCTAGTGATCTCTTGTAGTTTCTCTCTTGCCAAATTTTTGAGTCTAAAACACTAAATTGTAACATATAAGTGACTTTCTGTGATCTTGCAATGTAGATGACAACTTTGACAACTTGACAACTTTTCTCTAATTTTGCTCTTTGATAGATCTTCAACCTAAATCTGCAAATCACACATCAAAGAGAGGTAAAAATGTTGATTTGTTAGTGGATAGGGGTTTTCCTTGGTAAAACCCCACTTTGGTAATCAAACCTTGAAATGAATAGAAATAAAAAGAAGGAATGATGAATGAACAAATAAGCTATGTTGCAACTCAGCAAACCCTTGAACAAAAGGTTGCATTCTTGTGTGTAATGGCTAGCATGAATGCAGATCTTGACTCTTGCTTATATGTTATAGATCTTGATTTGAATGCTTGCTTGAATCATAAGAACCTACATCACAAATGTTAACTCAAAGACAAGCATGATGCATGATGACTTTGACATGATGCTTGGATCTTGAATAATGCTCCAAAATGCTTGATAATCACTCTTGAATGCTTTTGAATTGCTAGAATGCTTGAATACTTAAATCACACTTGCTCATAAAGAATGCTAGGAGAAAATATGTGAAATAAACTTGTATTTATACTTGTTTATGCCAAATTCCCTTAAATTACAACACTACAAGCTGACATCAAATCTAGGAGAATGAAATCTTGCCAAAAATTTGAATTTAAATTAAGTCCAAGCTAAGTGGGACTCATATGCCAGTTGGGGCATATGAGTCTTAATAGGCTAAGCTTAGGACACAAATTTCAAGAAATGTTATGTTTTATGCAAAATTCTAGTTTAGGGCCCACAACTTAGGTGAGACCCATATGCCCAAGGTGGCATATGAGTCCCAGATCACTAAATCCAGGCCATTAAAAGTAAAATCATTAAATTATGAGTGGTCATTTGATGTGTGATGGGATTATCCTTGAAAAGATGCATTAAATGAGGCTTGTGGATGCAAAATAAGACCAAATAAGGCATAAAGAAGCCCAATTTTAGCAAGGAGGGCACAAACAAGTGTGAAAATGTAGAGGGGTACATTTCTCTACACTACATTTATCCCCCAATTTAGTGAGAGGAGGACCCTGCTTCAAACTCACACTAATGTAGACAAACTCACATCAAGAGGGTTGAAATTTATCAATGCTAGTAAGATAGAATGACAACAATCAAGAGGGTTGGGCAAGCCCCCAGAATCAATATCCTGTGTAAAACCATCATAGGCACAAAAGAACACACATGTAAATGATGTAAGGATCAACAAGGCACAAACATACACTACTAAAGACAAAGATAGAAGAAAAGAAAAAAATAAAAGGGAGTGGATGGATCAAGCTTCAACTATTTGTCCAAGAAAGTTTACAATGACGTCCACTATGCAAACCAAATACATTCTCACAAGGGCTAGTGGAACCTCAGACTATCCACTAGGTGAGCCCCCATCGAGACACATACACACACGATCGGTATGCACTCACATAGACAAGCAAGTGGCTATGGGAAAGTCACGCTTAAGTTTGACTCCTATATGTACAACCATACCAAAGCTATACATCTTGATAACTTTGATAAGGCACCACACAACATGAACAATAGGATCCATGAGGCAAGAAAATCTTTGTATGATTGGCACCCAGGAACAAACAGGATTGCTCTGCAGGAAAGCGAAGTGTGTTATGCAAGGTGGCCATATAACAATTATTGTAAATGAAAAATAGTGTAATGTATGTTCAAAGGAGTTTTGCTTAGTTCATGTAAGGTCTTAACTTAGGGAACATCGTGCCTAATGTCTCCAAGGGAGGACCAATCAAAGAATAGAAAATTCACAAGTTATGGAATGCAATGTGTCACATCAAGCCACTAAGAGCAATATAATATGCTAAGAGAGATCACACTCTTGAAGGAAATCACACCCAATGTCACCACAAAGCAAAAGACACATCGCATGAAGTAAGAAGACTACACAATGAAACATAAATTGCAAAAGAATAATGCCAATGTATGCCCCCACTTTAAAGAAATTGCTAAACACCATGCTATGAGAAATTACTTTAAAGTAGCAAGTGATAAATGCTAACAATAAATAGGACATGAGAGTTTATTTAGAAATCCCTATGCCAAGTCATATGTTTCCAAATGAAGCTACATCATGAAAAGGGAGGAGGGGTTTCCCCCAAAATGAAATTCCAAACACATGAGGGATCCATGGATTTGGGGTCATTATGTCTTTTCTATAATGTTTTTAGAGAGCTTGGAATTATCATCATTCCCCAAATACTCATGGAATAGGAATAATGACACAAAGAGAGAAAAACAAAAGAAAAAATTTTGGGTCAAGATGGAAGAGACATGAATGTCTCAATGCCTTGCGTCATCCCCAAAAGGAAAACAAAAGACAAATGAAAAAGATAAAAGGAAAAAATTTTTTTTTGGGTCAACATGGAAGAGACATGAATGTCTTGACATCTTTTGTCATCGCCAAAAGGAAAAAACAAGACAAATGAAAAGGTAAATGTTTACAACATAGAGAAGAATGTAGGTGCAGATAGAGGAATGCCACAAAGAGAGAGATACATCAAACAAAACAACATGTGGGATCACATCACGCACATTCAATCACATACACAACATGAAAAAGAAAATAATGCAAAAGAATAGCAAGGATCATGCGTTTCAACCTATAGCAAGTTGTCTGCATCCAAATCATGTGCATCATATACAAAAGGTGGACAACTAGCTAAAGGGACCACAACTAGTGCAGTACTAGGATCATCACCAAGTTCAACACTCTTCTTAGGAGAATAGTCATTTAAGTTCATGAACAATGTATTCAATTCATTATGCGTTTCTTCATGAATTTTAGCAACCTCATCATCATCATCATCATCCAAGTTTAAAATCACAAAAGGAGGTCGAATGATAATTTCTAAATAAGGATTTATCTCTTGTTGTTGTGGTGAAGAGGGGGACTCAACATGTATTGCTTTAGTCAAGTTTGGATGTTGATTTTCTTTGTTGTTTTCTTCATTTAACCTTTGATAAATAGCATGATGTCTACACCTATGCTCTCTAGCATTTCTATTTCTTTTAGTACAATTTTCAAGTTATGTTTGTGTAGGAGTAGGTTTACCAACCATATGTTTCTTTTCTTCCCTAAGGGGAGGAACAAAAGGACCCAAAGGAGGTTGTTCAACCACTTTCTCTTTAGCTCTGTAAACTTATGTTTCTTAGGCGGCATGACAAAATTATTTTCGTTATCTCTTGGTCTTTTATAGGAGCTAGTCAAAGGATCTGTCTTAGGTTGGTCTTGGGCATTTGGAATGTCTTTAGGTTCAATCATGGTTTCATTAAGGATAGGATGCTTAATCATTGGTTGAGGCATGTTTGGAAGGGAAATTTTCACTATGCACTTCACCTTAAAATTTTTATATGATTTGAAAAAGAAATCCTCATGAGGTTTAATAGGTTCCATAGGCTCGGGCCAAAAGAAATCCAATGATAAATTCCCATGGGAAGATAGAGGTTTAAAACCATTATGGTGCACAGTAAAGATTTCATTTTTAGAGGGAAACTTTAAGCATTTAAGCACAACCGACGAGATGACTTCCATGGAGTGTAGCCATGGATAACCAAGCTTCACACAGAATTGATTCGATGTCAAGATGATGGAGAATGGGACATCTAGTTATTTTAGTCTAAATTTTAAAGGAAGGGTGATTGATCCCATAGTAGGGAAAAAGAAACCATTACGTGTCTTTATCCATGCTTTCGGTTTATCATATGTTTCTTGATAGAGTTCATGCATAAGTAAGAATTCTTCAGTGATCACATTCTCTTCACAGTCAGGATCAATTAATATCCCATTAGCGGGTTTGTCATGGATTTGGCCAGCTATGTAAAAAGGACCATCAAGCATATTTCTAATTATATCTTTAGATGAGAAAACAATGTCAAGAGGCTATTTAGTTCAGCCCTTACAAGGTAGTATTTCAATCAATCCCACAATGCTATCCATAGGACTATGTTCATCGATATCCATAGGACCTTATTCAATGGTATCCATGTTCTCATCATCCGTGTCAACATTCATCACATCATTCTTCTTAGTTTCACTAGCTTTGACAAATGAAATATCATGGTTAGGCACAAGATTGGTAAATATTTGAAAATTTTGATTGGGAGGGGAAATGGATTTATTTCCTTGATCATTAACACCTCCAATTTGAAGTTGACCAGAATAAATGAAGTCTTACACAAGATGTTTAAGACGCTTATAATTTTCCATATCATGTCCATTTTTTGGTGATAATGGAAATAGGAATTCGATCTAAAGTTCAAAGGTAAAGGCTTATTAGGATCGAGAGTTTTAATGGGAGGAAAAGTGATCATTTTCTATTCTAGAAGTTGTGAGATTGTGCTATGTAGGGTATCAATTAAGGGAGTAAATTGTCTAGCTAGATCCCCAAATGTAAAAGGACTTGTTTTCTTTATAGCAGCCACTTCGGTATCAACATGTTGAGTTGGTTGAGGGAGATTTAGTTGAAGGAATCCTTTATTATGTTTCCTAAAAGGTTTATAATTTGTATGGTTTGTGGATTCAAACTTTTCATGTCAGCTAGAGGAGGGTTTTGTTTCACGGCTACTAACTAATTTTTGATAATAATGAAGGGCAGTACACAAATGTACAAAGGAAGGAAACTTCATCATGCCAAGCTTATCTTGTATCTTAGTTTGTAAGTTCTCAATGAACATCCATTAAAGGTGAGGATCGAGAATCTTTACGTCAATTTGGAAATAAACCGATTGATAGTGTGAAATGAAGTCAGTAACTTTTGCATCATCTTTTTGCTTATGTCTCATCAAATTAGCTAACGTCATCTTAGGATTCATGTGCTCTTGGAAATGGTTTATAAAGGCCTCAAATTTTTTTTTGAATGAACGAATTGAGTTGTTGGGTAGCGAGGAAAACCATTCTAAAGTTGTATCCTTCAAGGACCTAGGGAAAAGCTTAGCCAAGAGCTTATCTTCAAGGACAAAGTCACTACATAAGGAAATGTAAGCAGAAACATGGTTAGAAGGATCTCCTTCACCTCCATATTTCTCAAATCTAGGAATCTCTATACCTTGTCACCTATCGGTGTTCACAATATCTCCAAGGATAAGGGATTTCTTTTGACATAGTATGTATGTTGACCATTTTGATTTTGATTTATTGTGGAAATTTCCTTTTGAAGTGATGAAACATTTTGCAAAATTTGATTAAGGATTGTGTCATTGGTTGTATTTTGAGATGGAGGTGAATATGGTGGAGGTGTATATGTGTTGGAGGGGGAAGTGGATGGAATTCTTATGGGAGGTAAAGTGTTAGGAGATATTATGTGTGATGCCACAATGGTACTAGGATTGCTAGCAGAAATACCCAAGGTAGGAAAGACATTACTAGTAGGTTGCATTGTTGTTGTAACTTGAGGGTTGGTATAGGTAGGAATAGAGGCAATGGTTATAGGAGGATGAATTTTAGTTCCTCCTTGACTTTGGACTTTGTTCGAAGGTAAAGCACAACTAGTTATTGAGGTAAGATGTTTTGTAAAAATATGAGCTAGGTTACACACATTTTCAACATCTTCTTCACTTTCAATCATGCAATGTACATATTATCTATGGTAGGAATAGTAGTGGCTGAAATTTTTTCAGTACTCTATTGATTTTTTTATGTTTTCCAAGTCTTCATAGATTTGGATTATGTTTTCTTGCAGAATACTAGCAACTATTGTTTCAACACTTGTCACACTACTTGAAGGAAAAGAGTTTTTAAGGGTATGGTCCATACCTAGTGAACTAGTGTGAACACTAGTAGTGAAAGAGCTAGATAACCCAAGATCCATGACGATTGTGCTATGGCAGGATGCCATGAGTCTCGAACTTCATCTCACTATAGTATTAGCAATAGGACATCAAGTTGTAAAGATCTTGCAAGGGACAATCAATGAATGCAAGATAAATGCAATGAACACAAGATGAATAAAATTTAAGCTAGATGTAATGAAATGAATGAAACAAAAATTTAGTAAAATAAAATAGAAATGTGATAACAACAAACACAAGCACAAAATAGGGTTTTTAATTATGTAAAATGTAGTTTAAAATACGACATGGGACTAAATCACCCAGAGCAACATATGAGTCCCAATTAGGGTTTTTTAAGGGATGAAATGTTGATAAACAGTCAACACAAAATACCCAAAAATCATGCAAAACAACCCATACTAGAACTAAATCACCCAAAGGTGTGTATGAGTCCCAAATTAGGGTTTTGACACTTATTTCAGCCAATTCTAAGTAATTGTTAGGTTTTATGGTTTGTATGATTCTAGAATAAGTACAATTATAGATTTCAAGTAAGTTTCAATGACACAAGATGCAAAAATGCAACCAATATGCACTTTCACTAATGCAATATTTTGAAAACCTAGATGTAAATTAACTAATGCAAGACTTAATGAAAATACAATGCAAGCTAGATCTAAGACTATGATGCACTCCAAATCAGAAATAAGATGTTCTAAAGGCTAGGTTAACCAAAATGAAAAGTAGAAAATAGGGTTCCACCTTTTGGGAGATGGAACCCAAGAGGTTTAGGGACCTTCTTCCTATTCCCTTCAAGTTTCACTCAAGGAAACCCTAGAGATCTCAATCTAAGGATGGAATGGGGGAAAGAGATCTACAAGAGGGTGTCCTAAGGGTGTGATTAAATACTTAAAGAGGGTTCAACACCAAGAAAGGCTTGGAAAGACAAGAAAATGTAAATGATATGCAAAATTGACTAAATGACCTAGAAAATTGAACTCAAATCAGAATAACAAACTAGAGATAAATAAAGGTGCACCTGGAAATTCAAGAGGCTTGAATTAAGATCAGAAATCCCAAAAGATGCTGAATTTTAAAGAAAACTGGGACTCATACGTGCCAGTAGGGGTGATTTAGTCCCAGTTTAGGGTTTCGAGCCAGAACTAGAATATGGAATTGCTAAACCAAGATCTACAAAAAATGTCTAAAATCTGCTATATTGGGACTCATAGGCCACAAGTGGCAATTTAGTCCCAATATCTAGGTTGATTTGAAACTCTGATATCCTCTAGTGATCTCCTATAGCTTCTCTCTTGTCAATTTTTTGAGTCTAAAACACTTAATTGCAACCTATAAGTGACATTTTGTGATCTTGCAATGTACATGAAAACTTTGACAACTTGACAACTTTTCTCCAATCTTGCTCTTCGATAGATCTTCAACCTAAATTTGCAAATCACACATCAAAGAGAGGTAAAAATGTTGTTTTGTTAGTGGATAGGGGTTTTCCTTGGTCAAACCCCACTTTGGTAATCAAACCTAGAAATGAGTAGAAATAAAAAGAAGGAATGATGAATGAACAAATAAGCTATGTTGTAACTCACCAAACCCTTGATAAAAGGGTAGAAATCTTGTATTTAATGGATAGCATGAATGTAGATATTGACTCTTTCTTATATGTTATATATATTGATTTGAATGCTTTCTTGAATCATAAGAATCTACATCACAAATGTTAGCTCAAAGACAAACATGATGTATGATGACTTTGACATGATGCTTAAATCTTGAATAGTGCTCCAAAATGCTTGATAGTCACTCTTGAATTGTCTTGAATTGCTAGAATGCTTGAATACTTAGATCACACTTGCTTATAAAGATTGCTAGGAGAAAATATGTGAAATAACCTTGTATTTATAACTTTTTATACCAAATTCCTCAAAATTACAACACTACAAGACGACATCAGATCTAGGAGAATAAAATCATGTCAAGAATTTTAATTTAATTTAGGTCCAAGCTAAGCAGGACTCATACGCCAATTGGAGTGTATGAGTCCTAGTAGGCTAAGCTTGCGACACAAATTTCAAGAAATGTTAAGTTCTATGTCAAATTCAGGTTTAGGCCTCGAAACTTAGGTGGGACCCATATGCCCAAGGTGGTGTATGAGTCCCAAATCACTTAATCTGGGCCATAAAAACCAAAAACATTAAATTATGATTGGTTATTTAATACATATGTGTTTGGATTATCCTCAGAAAGATGCATTGAATAAGGCTTGTGGATGCAAAATAGTACCAAATAAGGCATAAAGAAGCCTAATTTTAGTAGGGAGGGCCCAAACAAGTGTGAAAATGCAGAGGGATACATTTTTCTACACTAGAGCATAATCAATATAAAATGTAACATATTTAATGAAATTATAGACAATTATCATTTTATAACATTTCAACACATTCTTGTCATTAGAGCTACAAATTTGGCATCTTTTTGCAAAATCCTGATTATAAATATTTTAGATTCTCTTTTCTTTTTAAAAGCTAAATATTGCAAATTATACATATCTAGATTCTATGTATTACTTATTTGCATGTAAGCCCAACATTTATAGAAATCAAGACACAAATACCAATGGCTCCCTATCTTCTTATTCTTATAGGTTTAGCTTCTTTATATATATATATATATATATATATATATATTCATATATTGATATAATCAATCGTCATTTTCTAGGAATACTAGAATAGTAAGAATTAGTTTTTCAACAAGTATAAAAATGGTCACTAGTGAATGTTATAAATTTGTCATCCATCTTCTCTGTGTTCATTTCACTAAGATAGTAACTATTTCTATTCTAGTATGTCATTAACAAGCAATTTTGTTTTAGATCTTCCATTACAAGGTTACACCCAAGGAATCTGTTTCAGTTTGCATGTCTTAAATAGGAGTTATTAGTGACATTGTTAGATAATATAACTAATTTTTTTATTTACTTTAATTTGTACAATGAAATTAGTTATAATATTATATTATCTACACCATGGTCAAGATTTTAACTCTAGTACCTAACAACATCATTCTTTCATCTATTAGCATCACATCATAATAGGCTTCTAATGTTCATTGTCAAGAATGATAAACATACCTCTTGTTGGAAAATTCTAGCTTGAGTGAGGGAAAGCCTCTAGGGTGTAAGATTTGGATTGAGAACATGTAACTTGCAAGAATGCAATGGATAATGATTGGCTTATTGGCCACACAAATACTCAAGTTACTTAAACTAATCCATTTTAAAATCTTGTCCCTTTAGTTCAAAATCTTTCCATCGCCAAAATATTGAGTAGTCAAATATTTCATTGACCTTACCTTCTTGATGCAAATAATCCTTTAAGAATTCAACTGAAGACTAGTGATCTAAGTCACATAGCAATAAAAACATGAAAATAACTTAAACAATATACATAATTAAATGGAGCAAACAATCAATGATCAAAATATATAATGATCTATTATTCAAACATTTGTTGTAATTTATTAAATTAAATTACAATATGATTATAGTAACTCATTATCATGTGATTTTGCTTCACTAAGAAGGGAAGAATGTGTTGAAAAGTCTCATAGTTTTCTATATAAATATATTTCTCAAAATTTTGATTTTTCTAGAGTTTGTTATTGTATGTTTACTTTATTTTTAGTATCTAACACTTGATCCAAAACCCTTCAATAGTAAATCAATGAGAATTTTCCTAGATCTAAATTTTTCATTGAATACTGAAAGGAAATTGGGTGAATAAGTTCCAAGCATGTTATTATTCAACATTCTTAGCTTATTTTCTATCACTTTTTTCTCATAAATTCTACATATTCCATCATATCACTTATAACGTGAGTTAGATATTAATATTGGGATGTAGGATGAGTCTGGGATAGTCAGGAAGTTTGTGCATTCAGGGGTTAGGACAAGTATAGGGATATAATAAAGAAATTCCCAACCAAATTTTTTAATCCTTTTGTGAAAGTAAAAAATTGTACTATGACTATCTAGGAAATATAAATAAATAAATGCATGTCACATATACTTATGATCCTATTATTTTTTATTGATGAATTTTAATTGTAATATCAAGTGGTCTCTAAAAATATCTCCTAGGAACTATTATGTTATAGAAGATTTATTTAGTTGCACAATTAGCTTCTTTTATAATATATTTAATGTAGCACTAGATTGTGCTTCCTTTTCTTAAATTATGTCCACTTACTCTTTTTCTTTAATACCCTACTCCACATCCATACACAACATTCATTTGAAAACTACCTATATATCCTCACGCCATGACATATAATTGGATATTAGGTTAATATCTAGATGTTAAATATCATCTATTATAGAATTTAATTTGTAATCACTCACCTTATAGGATAGCCTGGGAAGGATTAATTATTTTAATGGAACACAAGATTGTGTATATATGTTATCACTTTTTTTAGTATTTTCTATCATAGAAAAGCATTTTGTAAGTAACTCATTGATAAATATACTTTAAGAGTTAGGTTTAATAGTCGGGATTGGATGAAGGGTGAATTTTTTTTTTGTAATGTTATGTGAATAGACCAAACTATGATAGAGATTCCATGGCTCAAAAATCATACTATATAACTTAGACTAAGATCCATCTATATGTAATACTTCTTGCTCCATCTAAACTAGCAATACTAATTTAATGAAAACAATTGAATATGATATATATGGTATTCTAAAGAGGATGAAGATATAATATACAATAAGGAATACAAATTAATACTAGATAATAGTATAGAACTATGTCACATTGTAGTGTAGAAAAAAGTAGCCCTTTTTCACACTTAATTTGGAGAATGAAGAATTAATAATAAAATGGACTTAAAGGTGCCTTATTTAGGTTTTTGTAAAGTGTATCCTAACACTTTCACACTAATATAGGTCTTTATTAATTAATTGGGATTATTTATGCCTTAATTGGTCCTATTTTGCATCCACAAACCTTATTAAATGCTTTTTTCTATGGATAATCCTGACACTTAGCAAATAACCAATCATAACTCAATGTTTTGGGTCATGTGTTCTAGATATGGTGATCTAGGACTCATATTCCACTTGTGGCGTATGATTCCCACCTAGGTCTTGGGACCTGAGTTCAATTTGCACATTGAACAAGACACTTCTTGGAGTTTGTGTCCCGTGTTGAAGCCATTGGGACTCATCCCACTTTAACCAAGACCTATTTTGAATTTAATTCTTGGTGGGATTTTATTGTCCTATATCTGATGTCGGCTTATAGTGTTGTAATTTTAGGAATTTTGGCATAAATAAGTATAAATACAAGGTTATTTCACATAGTTTCATCCTATAATTTCATAAGAAATCAAAGGGTACTTTCACAAGAGAATTCACGAGTATTTCTAAAGCATTCAAGGGCATATTTGTAGAAATTTTTTGCAGCAATTCAAGATCCATTACCATGTTAAAGGCTTGATGCATCATGCATGTGGTTTTGAGCTAATGTTGTGATGTGTTGTTCAAGATCAATTCAAGTATTTAAGGGAATTATCCTTCATCAAGAATCGTGATCAAGATAAAAATCCATTGAGGCCACTGCATGCTTGTTTGCAGATCTACAAGGTTTCAAACACGGTTCTATCACTTCATCTTATGTTTCATGTTTCATGTCATTCATTCTTCATTTCTCATTAAGGTTTGATTACCAAAACAGGGTTTGACCAAGGAAAACCCCTATCCACCAAAAAGAAATATTCCTCTCTCCTTTCATGTGCAATTGCATATCTAGGAGTTTTGGATCTTGAAGATCCTTTGAAGAATAAGTTGCAAGATTGAGGAAAGTTGTCAAGTTGTCACAAGGTTGTCATCTTGATAGAAATTCACCTACAAGAAATCATTTAAGCTTTTAGACTCGATGATCTAGAAGGAGAGAAGCTACAAGAGATCACCAGAGAATACTAGAATTTCAGCCAAACCCTAATACTAGGACTAAATCGCCACCTTGGGCTTATGAGTCCTAGTACTTCCTTTTTTCAAAATTTTAGAAGTTTCAGAACAGTCCCTGAGAGATTCTAGTTTCTACATAGAAACCCTAATCTAGGATTAAGTCACCCAAACTGGCATATGAGTCCCAATATTGTCATTTTCTAGATTTCAGAAGATTTAGAATAGTCCCTAAGAGATTCCTATTTTTGCATAGAAACCCTAGTTTGGGACTAAATCACCCAGACTAGTGTATGAGTCCAAATGAGCTTCAAACAATAGAATTTCAAGGTTTTGGAGTTTTTTTTGACCTCATGTTTCTTCCATGTGCCACTCTGCTCATTCTTAATTTTTTATTTTGTATTTCGATTTCATATTCTATGTCATATAGTTAGGTTTTGTATGTCATTTACATTTCTTGTCTTTCCAAGCCCTTTATTGGTGGTGAACTCCCTTTTAGTCTTTAATCACACCCCTAGGACACCTTATTTCTTATCTATTTTCCTCATTCCATCTATGGATTGAGATCTCTAGAGTTGTCCTTGAATGGACTAAAGTGGAATAGGCTCTCCTAGTTCCATCTCCCCAAATGTTGGAAACCTATTTCCTTGGTTTCATTTTGGTGAACCTAGCCTTTAGAGCACCTTATTTATGATTTGGAGTGCATCATAGTCCTATATATAGCTTACATTAACTTGGTAGTAGGTCTTGCATTAGTTAATTTTCATCTAGGATTTCTAAATCTTGCATTAGTGAAAGTGCATATAGGTTGCATTTTTGCATCTTACATCATTGAATTTCATTTGAAATCTATAATTTCACATTGTCTAGACATCATACAAACTAGCAACCTTAACATTCACTCAGAATTTACTGAATTCAATGTAAAAACCCTAACTAGGACTTATTTTCCCCTCTGGGTGATTTAGTCCTTGTACAGGTGCTTTTCTTGGATTTTTGGGGATTATGTGTTGTCTGTTTCTCATTGTTTGAACCCTCTGAAAACCCTAACTAGGACTCATATGCCCCTTTGCACAAATTATTCCTAGATCAAACCTGTAACTACCTTTTAGAACATTAAAAACATCATTTTTGTGCTTATGTTCGCTATCATCAGATATCTGTTTTAGTTGGATGATTTTTTTTTCATTCATTTCATTAGATCTAGCTTAATTTGGCTAATTTTGTGAATTGCTTAATTTCAAAATTTTATTTACAAGATTTTATTTTTAGATTGTTGCATAGCGTAGTCAACAAATTAACTTGTTTAGAATTTGAAAAATTACATTTACACATTTCATTCTAGGTCATTATGTTGCATTTTAAGTATCTTTCCATTTTGAGATTATATAGATTACTTTTCACAAATGTTAGTATCTATCTTTTCCAAGTTTGCAAAGTAAAAGTTCATCAATAAGCATGTTAGTCATTCATTTGATACATTTCCTAGTTATGAGAGTCTCTCAGTGCAAGGAAATGAAAATGTTGACTCTTGCCTTAAACCTACACCCCCTCTTATCTCTCCTACTTGTGGGAATGATGTGATAGAAGAAGATGCAAGTATAGATAAGGGTATGTGCAGGATCATCATGGAAAAAATAGGCTCTTAAGTGGCAAAAAATTCAGAAAAATCAGAGTTAGGAAACTTGACGTTAAAATTTGAATAAGTTATAATCTATATTATTTCAAAAATATATAAGAATAGAATCTGTTGAAAATTGAATGTAGTTTCTAAACTACTAGGTATTTTTAAAAAACAAAAAAATCTATTTGGTCAAAATTTAAAATTTCAATGCAGTGGTACGTAAATTTCAGGGAAAAAATAAGAAGTAGGTGTCTGTCTGACCACCCTAACCATAATAAAATGATAATATTTTTTTATAATATTTTAGATATAAGTAGAGGATTCATGCCCCGATGTGATGCATATTTTTTTGTAATTTTTTTCCATGTAAATAATTAATTATGATTTTTTTATTACAATTTTTTAAAAAATATAAAAACTCGTATGTCTGACCACCTTAACTTGGTCAAAATTTCATGAAATTCAATTTTTCTTTTTTTAATCCTATAGTATGCAAAGCATAGAATGTGACGCATGTTTTGGATTCAAAAACTGTGACACCGTTTGAAAGCTATAGATGTTTTTCAATTAGCCTATCAATCAAGACTTTAGTCGTAATTTGAATAGAAAATGATTAATAATTACTTATTAAATTCAAAGTAAAGCATAATTTATATCGTTGGAAAGTTGAGAATCTCCTTTAACAACCCTTTTCGTTTCATCAATTTTGGGTAAAAAAATAGTCATCAGCCACATACCCATCTTATTGCCACTTTTTAGCCCATCATGATCCTGCACATACCCATAATCATGATAATCATAATTTTTTTCTCCTGATACCTCCCCTGCTAGTGATGAAGGTATCTTGGTGAAAGAAGATTCAATCATTGAGAATCATGAAGGTCTTGTTTTTCCTTCTCCTCGTCCCCCTTCAAAAGATATTATGGAACAAGATAATGAGATCATAGACATATTTCTAAACATCGCCTTACCTAATTTTCATTCACCTCTTGCTTGTGAGAATGTTTTAGTGAAAGAGGATGCAATTGTAAGGAATCATGATAATCATATTGTAAGTGAGGATGATAGGTTGGTGTTAGACAATAAAACCTTTAAGATCTATGAAAACCCTCTTTATGTTTCTTCCCCTACCTATCCTACTTTAGAAGGCATTATGGAACAAAGGAATGAAATTATGGACAATCTTGACAATCACATTTATTCTTCTCCTAGTATCTCTCCTAGTTGTGAAGAAGATAATTTGATGTTACAAAATTTAATCAATGTAATTCATGAGAATCTTAGTTGTCTCTCTTCCCCTAGGGAAAACATGATTAAACAAGAGAATGCCATAATTCATAAACAAGAAAATCCAACCAGTGATAACTCCCTTACTTGCGATGAAGTCATTTTAGAAGAACCAACCTTTTAATGTCATGAACATCTAGTTTGTAGTTCTCCTAAAAACTCTCCTCCTACGGAGGATATCATGGTGCAAGAAAATGACAACATTAACAAGAGTAATTTGGCTTCCTTAGATGATGGTGAAAAGATGACACTAGACTCCCCTTCATTAGAAAGACATCAAACTAAAACTACCGAGGTTATGAATGTGCAAGTGTCAATTAGATACCCCTTGATTAATGGACCTCCTAAATACCCTATGGGGCATCCTCATAATGCTCTAATTCTTTACCCACCCTCACAATTTGACCACAAACTCAAAACAAACCCAAACTTAACCTTTAAAACCCATTTAAGAATAATGTATCATAGCAACCGAGTTATAATATCGTTTCTCATACATATAACACTAGAAACAATCTGCAACCAAGACAAGCACCTTCAACATCCCTCTTGTAGTGTAGTAAAATGCATACCCTTGCGTTTTCACACTTGTTTGGGCCCGCCTTGCTTTATTTATCCCTATTTATGTCTTAGTTGGTCCTATTTTTCATCCACAATCCCTATGAATTATAACTTTTTTGGCTAATCTTGACATTCTCCAATGGATAAATGATAATTTAATGATTTTATCTAAGTGTCCCTAATTTTTGGGTCAGGACTAAAATTCCACCTAGGGCGTCTTTGTCCCCCAAAGGTCTTGGGGCCCTTATTTTGAGGTATCTTAATTGGGCCCCTTTTTGGTGTATGTGCCCAAAGTTTCATGCCTTGGGACTAAGACACCACCTAGGGCATCTTAGTCCCCCTTAAGTTATTTTTGGGATTTAATTTTCAAATTTTGATAGGATTTAGCCTCCTTTAATTAATGAATTCATATATCAGCTTGGTGTGGTGTAATTTCAGGATATTTAGCATAGACAAGTATAAATACAAGGTTCCCTCATTCATTTTAAATCCAATTCTTTTGTGAGAGCATTCATCATAGCATAATTGATTTTACAAGAGCATTCAAGACCAATTCTTCAAGCATTTGGAGCCATCTTCAAGATTCAAGCATCATATCAAAGATATTATTGCATCATGTGTGTTGTTGTGCTAACATTTGTGATGTGGGGTTTTGATTCAAGCAAGCAATTCAAGTCCATATCCATCAAGTTTTCCTTTAATTCAAGATCCATATCCATTACAACCATTTCACACAAGTTTTCAAATTTTACAACAAGGGTTTGGTGAGTTGTAGCATTGCATGTTTTTCATTCATCATTTCCTTCATTGTTCTATTTAATTTCATGGTTTAATTACCAACAAGGGGTTTTACCAAGACAAACCCCCATTCACTAACAATCAACAAGTTTTTCCCCTCTCTTGCATATTTGTGATTGTAGATCTAGGTTGGAGACTTGAAGATCATTTGAAGTGCAAAGTTGCAAAGTTGTCATCTTCACGGAAACTCACCTACAAGTCAAATTTGAAGGTTTCAGAACTTCAAATCAAAGGAGAAGGAAGAGCTGACATCAAGCCTAAGGACAACACTCAGAAAATTCAAAAATTCAAATAGAGACTAAGACAATAGTAAAGGCATCTTAGTCCTCCTAAGGTTATTTTTCAAAAATTCTTCCAAATCCGATTTCGACATCCAAAGATTCCACATATGCCTCGAAAAATAGTAGTGGTACTAAGACAATAGTAAGGTCATCTTAGTCCTCCATAGCACATTTTGGCAGCTTCTTTGCATTTTCAGAATCCTCACAACATCTTGATACTTCCCAAGTACATACATCCTAACGCCCTGTTGCATAATTTCATCATTTGCACCTTTCATTTAGCGTGCATTATTAGATTTTGTGAGTTGAATGCTTGTTTGTCTTTTCCAAGCATTTGCTTGGTGGTGAACCCCATAAATCTGAAAGAACCCCCTCCTTATAGGTCTTCCTTGTTGAGAATTGACACACCTTGTGAGGTTGATAGTCAATCCAATTAGGAATCCTAGGACATTATTGACTAATTCGGTGAAGAAGAGTGATACTATTAATCACCCTTTTTCACCACGATTCACCTCCCATTGCCTAACCCTATCTTTCCTAGTCCTTATGGCAATGATTATGATCTTGTGGAACAAATTAAGAATACTCTTGCTAAGATATCATTATGGGACCTTATTCAAGCCTCCCCTCATTATCATAACATGATTCAAAGTTCCTTACAAGAATTTCTTCCCCCCTAATGTGCAATCAAATGAAGTAGCAACCCAAATTCAAGCTATAACTTTGGTCAACTTAGACATTACTTTCCATCAAGATGAGTTACCCTCCCTATAAGTGCAAAAAAAAAATGACACTTCCATGATAATAACCAACTATGATTGGTGGGGAATAAAAAGAACCCTTGTTGACAATGGCTCCACCCTTTATGTGTGTAGTGTGATAATTTTGGATAGAATTGGTGGGGATAAATCAAAAATTCAACATGCCTCTTTATATATTATTGGGTTTGATAATGTGAGAAAAGGACTACTTGGTGTGATTACATTACCAATTATAGTTGAAGAAGTTACACTAAAAACCCCTATCCATGTTATGCCTCATGATGTTTCATATAATCTTCTTTTAGGAAGACATTGAATCCATGCAATGAATGAAGTTCCTTCAACTCTTCATTGTATAATTAAGTACATCTACAATAACAAAGTGGGTATAATCAAATCCGACCTTGAACCAAACATTTGTTTGAACATTGAGAAAGGAAAGGATAATCCTTTGGAAACATTGACACCAACTACACAAGTAGAACCCATGCAACAAAAAGAAAAAGAAAAACATATTGAGGAAGTCACAAAGCTATAAGAATATGATTGGGGTTCCTTAGATTTCACAACATTCATGGTCGAATAAAATATCATAAACAAAGAGTTTGAAAAGGGAAAAGAAAAAGTGGTAATGTCAACACAAAATTTAGACGACCCTTTGAAAGCATCCACCTCAACCACTTTAGAATAAAATACAACAACAAACTTTGATGAACTTGATTATGAGCAACTGTTGAATCCAAAAGAAATGAAAAATATTTATGGAAAAGGTTATGAACTCATGAAACAACTTGGATATAGTGGAAAAGGATGTGGTGCTAGAGAACAAGGTATCTATGTCCCTATAGAGCCAAACATGCAAGGAATGACTAATGGTCTTGGTTATTGTCCCTCAAAATAAATAAGCAATCCTTCACTTAATATCAACACTATTGTACAAAAGACTCTTCTAAGCCACCTTTAACATTAGTGCATCTTGATTGATAGACACTAGTGGTCTTGATGATTATCCTTTAAAATAAATGAAAGAAATAAAGAAATATTTGCTTAACATTAATGTCATCATGCAAAACACTAATGATTTAAATTCGATAGATTCTATGCCCTCTTGTAAAGGAGAGTATGAAATCTTTCAATCTAATGAGCCTTGTGTAAGTATGACATCTTGTACTAAGCAAGAGATATCTTTGTCACAAAGTAAAGGGACATAGTCTACTATTGATAAAGAGAGTATCTTGTCAAGACTCCTTAAATATTGTTTGATATCTCTCCCTCCATGAACATGAAAGAAATTTTACTACAAGATTTCATTTTGTACATATCATAGAGTTAATTTTCTACTAATGAATGTAAGGCTTTGAGTAATAAAATTCAGCATCTTAAGGATTGTGGCACTCATCCTTATGTAGAGGCACCCAACTCCTCTAATTGATACTAATTTTCATGCTTCTCATTAATCACCTCGGCTCATCCTTATTTTGCACTAAGTGGGGAAAAGGAGTTAGGTTGGCCTTGTCCTTGTATGACACTTTTTGTTGTCTCTTTTGGCTAGTTGACCACCTTCCATGTATATATAAAAGAAAGCTTGGGATGTGGACGACATGCCTTAAGTTGGCTCGCATGTGATATACTTTTATTTCTATGGTTAGCATTATATTTTCAAGGTTACCCTCTATTCATGATGTAATCTCATTCGAGAACATATGACTTCACATAGGGATTTATAAATAACCTCTCATGTCTTCTTCTACTTTAAAGCAAGTGCTTATAGCAATGGTTTTAGCAACCGCTTTAAAGTGGGGGCATACATCGATACTCATATTTCATTGTGTGATTTTATTTATTCTTGTGACATGTCATTTTTCTTGGTGGTGTCATTGGGTTTGATTTCCTCTAAGAGCATGATATTTCTTTGACTTTTCCTCTCTTGGAGACATTAGGCACAATGTCCCCTAAGAAGAGACCTTGTACATGAACTAAGAAAAATCTCTTTGAACATACCTTTACATTATTTCACATTTACAATAGATGTTATATGACCACCATGCATAACACACTTTTCTTTCCTGTGGAGCCATCTTGTTTGTTCATGGGTTTCAAGCATACGAAGCTTTTCTTGCCTCATGGATCCTACTTTCATGTTATGTGGTGCCTTGTCAAAGTTATCAGGAGGTATAGCTTTGGTATGCTTGTACATATGGGAGTCAAACTTAGGCATGAATTTCCCATAGCCACTTGCTTGTCCCTGTGAGCGCATATAGGCCACGTGCATATGTGGCTCGTTGGGGGCTCACCTAGTGGATGAACTAAGGTTCCACTAGCCTTTGTGAGCATACGTTGGTTTGCATAGTGGACATTATGTTCCACTTGTAAAATTTCTTGGACAAACGACCTAGATCTGATCCATAGCGTGTGAGACAAACGATCAAAGATTTATCCACCTTTTCCTTCTTCTTCTTTCATCTTTATGTCTTTGAAATTGCATGTTTTTGTACCTTGTTTTGTTGCATATCATACACCTTATGTGTGTCCCTTTGTGCTTATGTTGGTTTGGCATAGGATCTTGGATCCTAGGGGATTGGCCACCTCCTTGATATTTTTTATCCTATACCATCCACATTGACACACTAGGACCCATGTTGATGTGTGTTTGTCTACTTTAGTGTGAGTTTGAAGCAAGTTCCTCCTATCACTAAAATAGGGGCTAAATGTAGTGTAGAAAAAAGTAGCCCTTTTACACTTAATTTTGGGAATGAAGAATTAATAATAAAATGGACTTAAAGGTGCCTTATTTAGGGTATTATAAAGTGTATCCTAACACTTTCACACTAACCTAGGGATTTATTAATTAATTGGGCTTATTTATGCCTTAATTGGTCCTATTTTGCATCCAAAAGCCTTATTAAATGCATTTCTCTATGGATAATCCCAACACTTAGTAAATAACAAATCATAATTCAATGTTTTGGGTCATGTGTTCTAGATTTGGTGATCTGTGACTCATATGCCACTTGTGGCATATAATTCACACCTAGGTCTTGAGACCTAATTTCAATTTGCACATTCAATAAGATACTTCTTGGAGTTTGTGTCCCATGTTTAAGCCACTAGAACTCATATGCCACAACTGGCGTATGAGTCTCACTTTCACTGAGACCTATTTTGAATTCAATTCCTGGCCATATTTTATTTTCCTAGATTTTATGTCGGCTTGTAGTGTTGTAATTTCGGAAATTTTGGCATAAATAAGTATAAATACAAGGTTATTTCACCTAGTTTCATCCTATAATTTCATAAGCAATCAAAGGTACTTTCACAAGAGCATTTAAGAGAATTTATAAAGCATTCAAGGGCAGATTTGTAGAAGATTATTGCAGAAATTCAAGATCCATTACCATGTCAAAGGCTTGATGCATCATGCATGTGGTTTTGAGCTAATGTTGTGATGTGTTGTTCAAGATCAATTCAAGTATTCAAGGGTATTATCCTTCATTAAGAATCATGATCAAGATCTACATCCAATGAGGCCACTTCATGCTTTTTTGCAAATCTACAAGGTTTCAAACAAGGTTCTATCACTTCATCTTATGTTGCATGCTTCATGGCATTCTTGCTTTATTTAGCTCATTAAGGTTTGATTACAAAAATGGGGTTTGACCAGAGAAAACCCCTATCCACTAACAAATTAATATTCATCTCTCCTTTCATGTGTAACTGTAGATCTAGGTGTTTTGGAGCTTGAAGATCCTTTGAAGACTAAGTTGCAAGATTGAGGAAAGTTGTCAAGTTGTCACAAGGTTGTCATCTTCACGGAAAGTCGCCTATAGGAAAGAATTTAAGCTTTCAGACTCAAAGATCTGACAGGAGAGAAGCTACAAGAGATTGCCAAAGAATAGAAAATTTTTAGCCAAACCCTAATACTGGGACTAAATCACCACCTTGGGTGTATGATTCCTAGTAATTCCTTTTTCCAAATTTCAGAAGATTCAGAACAGTCCTTGAGAGATTCCAATTTTTGCACAGAAACCCTAGTCTGGGACTAAATCACCCAAACTAGTGTATGTGTCCCAATACTTCCTTTTTCTAGATTTCAGAAGATTTAGAACAGTCTGTGAGAGATTCTAGTTTTTGCACTAAAACCCTAGTTTGGGAGTAAATTGCCCAGACTAGCATATGAGTCCCATTGAGCTTTAAAGAGCAAAATTTCACGGCTTTGGAGCTTGTTTTGACCTCATCTTTCTTCCATTCCCCTCTGCTCATTCTTAGTTTGTTATTTTGTATTTTGGAGTTTCATATTCTATGTCGTATAGTTAAGTTTTCCTTGTCTTTTACATTTCTTGTCTTTCCAAGCCCTTGCTTGGTGGTGAATGCCCTTTTAGTCTTTAATCATACCCCTAGTACACCTTATTGCATATCCCTTTCCCTCATTCCATTCATGGGTTGAGATCTCTAGAGTTTTCCTTGAATGAACTAAATTGAAGTAGATTCTCCTAGTTCCGTCTCCCCAAAAGTTGGAACCCTATTTCCTTGGTTTCACACACTTTTGGCCAACTTATTAGCATAAATGAATTTAAACATTTCTAACAAAAATACAATTTTGGTCAAACATACTAGCTAGTTCTAGATTCATTCCAGCTAGGTTCAATATGAACCATAAATTTTTTTACTTGAATTTTCCTCTAAATGCATATTTTGCACCATTTTGGTGTCAATTTACCAAAAAAATATAATTATTCAAAAAACTTCATGTTTCAACAACTCCCATAGTTATAAATAATAGTTATAAATTTTTTTATAAAAAATACTTTTTTCTAGGTCTATAATATTAGTTTTCAAAAATATAATTTTATTAATATTTTAACTTTGATTTATATTTTATTTGATGTTTACTAAAGAAATGCCATAAAAAATATAATGTTGATTTTCTTGTAAAAGAAAAACAAAACAAAAAAATATTTTTTAACAATATGGTGCACTAGAGAAAAGATTTTATGTCATTATGATATTGTTTTATTTTCTATTTTAAATAAATATTTAAGACAAAAGTTGATGTCTCCTGCAAATAATTGTGCTTTAAGTGTATACAAATTTTATCATTTATTTGTAAAAAAGTATTTATCAGAATGGGGAAAGAATAAATCCATGTACTAAAGTTTCAAGTTATAAACACACAAATAAATGAAAGGAAAACAAATAAATCTTACTATATACAAGAGTTACATCCAATTCAACTTAATTTTTATGTATTTTATCAAAAAATAAATTATATTGTCTACATTATAAAAAATATATTCAAATAATTTTTTACTTTAAAAAATAAAATCATAAATACACATTTCATTAGTTTACATCATGTCAAAATTCAAAAATTATATGTAACTTTCTAGTTATTCTGATTAAAAGTTAGATCTTTGTTGGAAATTTTATTTTTAAAAGCATTGTGCAACCTTATACTTTTACCCATGATTATATGATTATAGGAGATTCATATGTTAGGTCAATTGTTACAAACTGTAGTATTTTTGTGAAATGTTACTATTAAATTATTTATCGAAAACAACCACATCTATGTGAGGAATTTAAATTGAATGCAAGTACTAGTATGTTACCTCCCTAAGGTGTTACCTCCTTGAGAAGGTTTCAACACATACTTAAGTTGAATCCTACATAAGAAAATTTATCTTATTATGACTCAATCCTTCCATGTCAAAGTTTCCTTGAGACCCTTCCCTTTTTTCGTGTCTAAATATTTTTGACCTGCTACTTCTAACAAATCTAATAAATCTTTATGTGGATCTTCATTTTATGATTTTTCCTTTGAATGATTCTTTATCATCCCCTAATGCATTGGAAATTTTCAACATCCATTAAATTCTATGTATGAAGGCTTTGTTCTTAAAGTCTTCAATATTTTTAATGTATTTTAGATTTGCAACATTTTTAGGTTTTAGCCACCACTTGTAGCAGAGTTGGCTGGGGCTTGGGGTTTGCTCCCTTGAGGTCATAGGTTTGACTCCACTTTGTAGTGGGAAAGGCAGGGGTCAATAATATTGTGCTAGTGCCCGCTCTGTTGACCTAAGGTATAGGACTAGACTTTACCATTAAGCTTTTGCATATATATATACATATGTATATATATATACATATGTATATATATATACATATGTATATATATATATATATGTATATATATGTATATATATATGTATATATATGTATATATATGTATAAATATATATATGTGTGTATATATATGTATATATATGTATATATATGTATATATATGTATATATATATAGGTTTTGTTTGATGTGATTCATTACTCTTAGCCCCAATCTCTTGACCTATCTTTTTTAAATTAATTCTAGGAATTTTTAGTCTAATTGTTAGAACTATCCCTCCTATTATGCCATTTTTCCTCAGTTTGAATTCCTTTATTCATCATTTCATGCTTCCATCTCTCTTCATTCTATCTACTCAATCTATGGATTTTTATGTATATATTATCCCATTAAACGTTTTCTTCCCTAAGTACCCTTCTATTTTCTTGGGTTCTTATTCCAAGGTATCCCCACACCTTTATCCTTGATAATTTAGAGAAAAAAGTTTCGTATATATGAATTTAAAAGGTTTCCAAGAGTTTTCATTTGCAAGCAGAGAAGATACAGAGAGGATTAGTGTTTGTGGATTTACAAGTTCCAACTCATTGAATCATGAAGTATAGAAATAAAGAAAATTAATACAAATAATAAATTTTTTGAGCCTAATTTTTACATGATCTTTAAGTTGATAAACCATACAAAGGTTTAACACAATTTAAAATATTTCCATTATATCGATAATGTGACATGATTTAGAAATTGAGAAAATATTTAACATAACAAGTAAAGGGAAAATAAAATAAAAGATTTAATTATAGAAAGGGCACTAATTGAAAATAGTGTGTCAATATTATAGTAAAACCTTTCTACCCTATTACAATGTCCATGATACCATTAGAGACCAGTCAACATCTCCAACAAACAAATTTAATTTTATGGGTGCCCAAAAACATATATTTTTATCAAAAGAGCATGAATTTAATTAGTGAACTCAATGAAAATTGGGCATGCCCTTATTGATATCATGGTTATTTTTCTATATTATGATACACTTAAGCCATGTTTAAATTTTATTTGTAACAAATTTCTCAAGTTTCCCATCTCATTTTCATGCTATATACAAAAGAACTATTAATCTAGTAGACATTTACAAGTCTAAGATAAGTTTATTAATTACTTTTTCATGGATTTCAAAATTTCCTAATAGATTTTCATGTATTTTAAAACATAAATATCAAAGAGACGATGGATACGAAAAGGGTGTAGATGCCTTTCTTCACATCACTAATGTTCATCATCTTATTAAGGGTCTAAAGACTACTAGATACTATAAATAAATGATATTTAAAAACTTGTTAGTTGTTCATACACAACCTTGGCCACTAAACCACTTTTATGGTCTAGTTATGTTGACAAGTTTTAGGGTATCAAATATTGAATATTTTAATTATAAATGAAGGAATACGCTTCATACTAATGTAGAAAGTTTTTCATATTATACATATTTAGTCATAAATGTCCACATAGTTCCTTGACATAATTCAAGGGAGTATTGTAATCATATTTAGTCATTTCCATTTATCACATTTGTTAGCATGAATGAATTGAGGGTTTGATACATGTGTGATAGAACCTAATATATTACAAATATTATGTAATAACCATTATTTCAATTTATATGGTAAATTTTATTTATGTTTATGGATGAATGTGTACATCTATTATTTAAATGTAATCTTTATTTTCCATATCATTGAAAACCTAGTTCTATTCATGCTATGCTAAGTTTATTTTCTCTCCTCTTTATTATTATGGTTTTCCACTAAAGAAGTAGGAACTTTTCTTTACTTGGTTAAGATAAAACATTTAATTTTTCAAAAAATATCTATAATTGGATTAGAATAGTTTAATGAATGTGTTAAATATGGTTCAATAATGCAAACTAAGGAAGTATTTTATGAAAATAAAAAACTATTAAAATCAAACAACATGAATATGCATGTGACACCTTGTAATTATGTCAAAATTGATAAATGAAACCATCTTAGGTGACATTCAACGGTGTTATTTCAACTCGAAAGAAAAAAATGAAACTATCTTTGGACCACCTTTTGCCACTATCTTACTACGAAGCTGGATCTTGCTTGCCACTTGATGAGGAGAAATGATCTGCTTTGGTTTTGATATCAAACCAATGTATCTTGTTTCTGGGTTTTTTTCCTATGGGAGGCTTCTCTAGGGGTTTAACTGATATTATCATGTATGGGGTTTCTTTTTGGGTCTGTTTGGGGTTATAGGATTAGTCTTTTTGTCTTCTTTTTGGAGCTACAACTAGAGGTTTTCTTCCCTGGTTCTTTCTTGCCGGTATGCTCTTTTTGAACCAGGGCTTGTAAACTTTCTTTAATCAATAAAATGTCTAGTGGCATAGCCACTTTTATTTTATTTAAAAAAAAAATAATTGTCTACATAAGTATGTGAAATGTGTGTTAATGGCTATATAGAAGTCATATACAACTAGTTAGATATTATTTAGTGATATAGATTAAGGTCTATTGTGTGTTTGGTTGCAACTAGTGTTTGTTAAAACAGTCTTATATTATAATTTATTTGAGTACTTGTTAAGGTATACCTCTAAGAATAGCCTCCAAAATTTAATTTGAGACATAAAAGTGGGAGAGAGTACCTAATATTTTTGTAGGAATTCAACCACCCTATCATGCCCACATTTTAATGTGGCTTTTAACACATCCATCATAAATTTTTTTTATAACCCAAATTTACAACCTAGCACATACTCATCACACACTAATTACACAATGCTGCTTCTAAGATCTAACCAAAGTTGATACTATTAAATTGAATGAGGAATAACTCAAGTTTTTATCAAACTATAAGTATTTGTTGGTTGACTCATGAAATCAAATCTAAGGGTGTTTGATTTAATTTATTTCAATATCTTTGATAAAATAGGGTGTTCAATGATGTCACCATCCATGAGCTTATTGTTACATTTGAATCTTGGCCCACACACCTCCCTAAGGTTGCATATTATCTTGACTTGGTCAATTAGGTTTACCGTAGAGTAGATAACCTTGATATAGTAGTTTGAATTTTCATGCAACTTACATATTATACATTTACTCTAAGAAATAAATTTAAAAGTTGTAAAATTAAAAAATAACACTTACAAATTATAAATATATATATATTTTTTTACATATACATATTTATTAATTTCCATTTGAAAGAAAATGAAGAAGGAAAATAAATAAAGAGATACTATCTTTTTAAATAATTCCTATATTCGATGGACTTTATCCTTATATTCTTATTTAGATCATTAGAATATTTTGTATGGGCAATATATTCCCCTCTCTTTAATTAAGTATCAATTATAATCTAGGAATTACTACGATGCCTTTTAAATACTAAAGTGACTTTTCACGGTGTTAGGCATGGAGCCCTCAATGGGAATTTTATTTTTATTTTCTTCCAATGCCAGGAATGTAATACGAGACTTGCTTGCAAATGAATGAAATATTTAATGCCGTTCTTTTTATCTTCCCTTATCTTTTGTCTTACCTGCATCAATTGTCATAGAGCCACATTTTGCTTATGCAAAACATTAAAAGGTTTATAGATATTATTTTTTATTAGTTTATTATTAAGATATCAATATTTATGTGCAGTAATAATGATGTTGATATATTTATTATTATCTATTATTTACTATTATTTATTATTTGTTTATTATGAAGATATAAATATTTGCGTGCAACAATAATGATGTAGATATATTTACTTTATTATTACATAATCATCTTGATATAATACCACCCACTCGATTGTTAATACCTTTCAACAACATTATTATATGGTCTACAATTAAATCTTGTTATATAAAGTATTTATTTAGTTACAATGTATTCGTTACTAAAATATTGTTGTTAACAACTAAATTACAATAAAATTTTATTAAAGAATTTAACATTAAATATTTAATAATGTTATTTTCACTAGTTACTCACCCCAACAATAGTAATTTTATTATTTAGTCCTTGATGCTACATTATTTTAGCAATGGAACCATAATATTATTATTTTTAATATACAAAAAAAATTCCAATAATAATAACATAGTTTTATTTATTTTTTCTAAGTGATGCTCACCCTTTTATACTTTAAATTGGTAATAGGGTCAAAATTATTATTTAGTTTTATATTAATGTCAATGTTGCATTTAAAATTGTGATTGGATTTTCCTACAATCTCTCCCTCTACTCCCTAAATCAATTTACGAAAAAGTTAGTTATTATAACTACTATTATAAGACAATATCATTACGGTAAGGATTTCTACTTTATTTATTGTGGTAAGGTAAGGTAATTTATCCTTCTACCATTAACACGATTCCTCTATTGTTACCATTTATGTTCTATATATTAATATATATTAATGTTCTTTTAATCATATATTGATGGAAATTTCATTCTCACTATTAGTTTTAACCCTATTGCACAATATGGGCAAAAGAAAGAGTTGATTAATAAGGTCAACCGAATATTATTAAAGATTAATGTCCAGAATTATATTGCCTTATTTTTAAAGCTCCACTAGGTTGCACATAATATCTTATTGGTTCCACAACTACCATTATGCCCAACAAACATTTTATTAAACCATTTCTTTTTCCCACCAAATTTATTATGCCTTACTACGATGTTTCAATGAATATGGTAATCTCCATTGTTTGCTTGGCTAGCAAGAGGTATATGATAACTGGAATTTTTTTTTAAATAAAAGAGGGGTTAAAATTTATTCAAACAAGAAGAAAAACAAAGCAAGGGCATCAAACAGCCCTATCAAGTTCCACTAAGTGATCTAACTTTTGAGACAAACCCAAAGGTAATTGACCCTTATCCACAATATTCCAGTTTGGCATTTGATCAGAAGCCCATTTGGCCAAACAATCCGCAAAACTGTTCCACTCCCTAGGGATATGTGTGAAAGTAACATAATCCAAAGAAGCACACAAAATAATAATTTGGTTAACAACCAAAACTAACTGCCAACTAACAACCTTAGAATGGTGTCAAGTCAATAAATGAACCACCACCTGTGAATAGGATTCACAAATGAGCCCGCTCCATCCAAGAGCACAAGCACGCTCCATAGCATATAAAATAGCAAGAGACTCCATCAAATTATTAGTATAATGACCTTTATAAACAAAAAAAATAAACTAAACAGTCCCCAAGCTATCTCTACCAACCCCACCAATTCCAGCAGAACCAGGGTTTCCCCAAGAAGACTCATCCATGTTGATTTATTACTAATATTATTATTATTTTAACCACTCGAATAGATACCACAACTTTTTTTAAATCATCTTACTCACATAAGTTTGTTGTTGCAACTATGCATGATCATTATTTATAAATGTTGTATGTGCAAATTTCTTGATGAATAGCTATAACTGCAATAATATTCTGCTATATTTTATTTTACTTTTAGAAAATTAGAATGCGAGACGTTTTTTTTTCAATTTCTATTGGTCTCTTGTCGTATCTTGACATTAAATTTACATCTCCATAATTTTTATTAAATAGTTTTTTTTCTTTTTGCAATGTCAAAGGTTAGATAATAAAGGTGAAGAAATTAATTATTTATGTATCACTTATTATGCTAGTCAAAATATGTGGCACACAATTTAATGTCATTATTGCACCAACCAAATTGGATGACTGACTATAGGATGGCATTTAAGTGTTTGCATTGGTTGGCATCCAACCACGGGTGGGCAATTAAATGGTTTAAATAAATATTTGACCTCCATTTGAAATGCATCAAGAATGGAGGTTCCAACTATCTGGTTTGTTCCTTCCTCAACACCATCAATATTTTCCCTAATAGTTAAGACAGTCGCCATCATATGGCAGCAGTCTGGAAGAAGACAAGTATGGCAGGAGATAAATTCTCTTTGATATATTCTTTTGTTTTATGTTACAATACTAGATCGCATTTTTCTCATGGACCCATTTCAAAATCAAATTGTACAAGCTGCAAATAATATATATATATATATATATATATATATATATATATATATATATATATATATATATATATATATAACCATACTCACCTCTTGTTTTACAAGTCTTCCCATAGACTAAAATCTCTAAAATAGTTGACAGTATTATATAGATTTTCCCAAGATAATATTTTCCTTGCATGTCTATTTTTTGTTTAAACTTGCAATGGCATAAATTGTTCTTTGAGTTCTTGTGAGTGTTGTTTCACTGGTTTTATTTACTCCAGATTGGGCTACATAAGGGGAGGGTGCTTGCTCAATTATATGTTGTAGACATAACTAAACACAACCCGCACAATTTCACAGACCCATGTTGGGTTTGGATTGATGATATATATGCATCTATTTTTGTATTTTATTTCATATTTATTTTTATCTTTATCTTTTTAAATCACTGGATTTTGGTTTGTGTTGCAGTTATGCAACAACCACACCTTTGTAATTTCATAAAAAAAATTCTTTGATTCCTTAACTATTGTTTTGTGTTTCTATTTTTAGGCATTTTAAATTAAACAAATTTATATACAAAAGAATTTGTATGGGCCTACTGCCCTTGGAGTGGGGAGGTCGCAACCCTCCTCTGGGGAGGTCGCAACTCTCCAAAGGGGTGTCGTGACTCCCTGTGCGAGCAGGCCACTCCACCCCCCTCTTAATTTATTATTGTTTTTTTTGGGTTTAAAGTTTACAACCCTGAAAAATATTTAGAGGTATGTTATATACTAGATTAATAATATCTTAAAATTTATATTTTTTATGTGATTTAATTTACAAGTATATACAGAATATATAAATTGTTATATTTCTTATAAAAAATAGATTTTTATCATCATATATAAATAGTTAAATATACATACTGTTGGCAAGAGACACTACACATATTTTCAAGTGTTTTCATTGATGGAAATCCTTGTCAGCTAGTCAAGCCGCATGACGTCATTTACTCATACCGACGGATAGATTGAAGATCAATGATTATCTATTAAGTTAGAATAGAGCATCTGAAAGATTTGTGTTCTTCGATTCATATGCAAAATTTATGCTATTATTTTGTGTTGTGGATCTTAGTGAGTATTGCTCAATGCATAATCTATGTTATATGTAAATCTTGGTGCCTCGTATTGATTTGGTTGTAAGATAGAAGGTCCAGTGAACTAATTTTTTATTGATCAGTGTATGAAGGCTGACTTGGTGAATATAGTGTGTCGTGGATTGTTGAAGAGTTATTGTTTAAGTGCTTTTGTGCTCAAGCATTTTGTTTTGGATCCTCACTATGTTGTGGCCGACTCTTGTGGATGCACATTAAAAATTATGGATGATTTGAGCTAACAGTTTGTGAATATTTCTTATTTTGTTGAGGCTGACATGAAGCGATTATATCGTCAGTGGCAGATATATATAAGTGATTGATTATATCATTTTGGTGTGTGTTCGATGTGGATTGATGTATGTTGCGAATGTTAGAAGGTCAGTAGAGCGATTATGCATAGTTTCACTTGTGCATTAAGGACTTTTGGTGTGAATTGAAGCAGAACAGAGAAGAAGAACAAAGTCAAACAGAAGATCCAAAATTTGATTGTTGAGTCTAATCGGAACTATAATCAGAAATTTGTAGATGGTACTTTATTAGTTCAAATCTTTTGGAAGTATTCCAAACTTTTGTAAGGAAGTGAGCCTTTCTATTTTGAGCAATGTGCTCTAGGCAGTGTGCCTGAATGCAAGTGCATTCTCATTTTGTAATATTTTCTTTTGAGTATACTCATAACAATATTGTGGATTGACCTCCAACATCATTTTCCCCCTAATATGGTTTCCACATAAAAAAATCCTTGTGTTATGGTGTTGTGGTTATTTGTCTTATGTGCATGCATCTTTATTTTGGTTGAATGTTATTAGCACTTTAAGGATCAGATTAAAATAAAGTTAAAAATTGCACAACACTGATTCACCCCCCCTCTCAGTGTTGTTTGATTCCAACAATTGGTATTAGAGCTTAGTTCCTCGGAAGAAGCTTAAAAGCTTGGGGAAGATATTGGAAAGTGATTCAATGGATTCAAGCAATCTTCAACAACAACTTATGGTGGCCCTAGATGATCTTGATTAGGAAAAATCTGAAGTCTAGGAATTATAAGAAAATATCATGAATGCTAAGAGATTCATTGAGTCATTGAAAGAAAAAATCAACAAGTCCAGAGAAAAGAGAAGGGAACTATGTGATCATATCAAGAAGGAATACATTAAACACATTATAGATGAACAACTGAGTCAATCCCTAAAAGAAAAGACAGAAGAATGTGAAAAGTTTGTCAGGGATAATGCAATTTCGAAGCATGAGATGGAATCTACTATGATTAGGATGACTAAGGAAATTGAAGACAGGAAGAAGAATGAAGAAAATCTTGCCCAATCCTTGAAAGAGAAATTTGAAGAATGCAGTCGAATTACTGATGGATTCATTCAGTTGGAACTTAAGTTAGAACTATCTAAACACAATGAGGAAGAGCTTGAAAATCACATTGTTGATCTCAGAGATGAACTTGCTACAACAAATGAATTCAAGGAAAATTTCAAGATTAGCTCAACCAAGCTTGATGAACTGATTAAAAGTCGGGTGACTGATGGTGACAAGCGAGGTCTTGGATATGAGCAAGGAGATAGTTTTGAATTTGGATAAAGGAGGTTTAGACAAGGAAATTAGATGAACAATGCTGGAAGGTATCTGGTAAGACAACCTAATGCTCAAAATTTCAATGGTAATTGTTATTTTTACAATAAATTTGGTCATACGGCAACCCAATGTAGAATTAGAATGAATTCAAGTGGTCCATCATTCTTTGGTCAGTGCTTTAATTGTAACAAGTATGGTCATAAGTCAAATGAATGCAAAAATGTGATGAATTTTTTTTATAAAGATGTTAGATGTTATACATGCAATAGATTTGGCCATATTTCTAACCAATGCAAATCAAGAAAAAGTCAATGGAACAACTAGTCTAGACAAAGAAATGTGGTGTGCTACAATTGCAACAAAACTGGTCATATTGCTAGATTCTATAGAAGAGGTCTGGTAAATCAAAGAAGAAACATGCAGAAGGATGAAAAAGGAAAAGGGAAAGTCACTACAGATCAGATCAGGGAGCAGATGAAGGAGACATGGGTGAAAAAGAGTCCCTCTATTGTAGTAAATGAGCCAGCACCAAAATCAGCTTCTGGTATTTTCTAAAAGAATTAGGTTAAGGCCTCTGGCCTAGGAGGAGTTGTCAAGAAAATATTTCAAACCCCCTACCGAGAATCGACACCGGGATGTGGATGAGTTTAGTGATTGCATTGATGATCTACATGTGTTGTTGAATAGTTGTCCAGAGAGAGTATTTATGTGAAATTGAAGGTCCGCAAAAGAGTTATCTTTCATAGTGTATGGAAACAGGGTATCCGAATGAGTTAGGGTAAAAGCATTTATTATGTCAAAAAGGTTAGGTGTGCAAATGATAAAAGGTTATTTATATCCTTCATTTGTCACTTTTCTTTTTGAGAAGAAGATGTTTGAAGAGATCTGAAGCAACCTTTGGAAAAATTTGGCGAGAATTCAAGTGTGAAGGCAATTTGAAGATCAAACCCTAATCCGAAAAAAAGGTATTTATTGAGAAAACTTGTAAACTTGTGAATTTGTGAAAATGGCTACTCCATTGGTAGTTGAATTCAAGGATAGACTCCATCTAAAATTCAAGTGGCATAATTTCAAGTCTGTTGAGACCGAGCCCTTAAGTGCATTTTTCTTTGTTTCATATTGTGTTTTTCATATTGAAGATATTAGGGCATACACTCATGCCAATATTGAGGATTTAGGGAGCTTACAATTGCTACATTTGTATTCTAATCACATTGTTGGAGAGGATTTATGTGTTAGGCCCAAATTCAAAACCCTAGAGGAAAATAAATTCACGCAGATTGTGAAATTCCTGGTGTTTGATGAAAGTGAATGGGTCTGGTACATCTTGAGTCGAGTTCATGCCAAATTCATGTGGTTGAGTCAACCCTTCAAGATTACAAAAGAAGCTATAAGTGTTATTACAGGTTTAAATTCCTCCAATGGATTACCGGATTTGAAGTCAATGAAGAATCAAACAGTCACTAATGCAACTGGTTCAATATTTGATAGAAGGGCGATGACAATTGATAACATCATTGATGTGGGTGTGAAATTTTCCTCGATGGTCATTGTTTACAAGATATATCACTCCAGCCAAGAAAATTTTTTATTCGGTATAGCCATATATGCAGCATATCAGATGGTAAAGGAGAATGCAAAATATGATTTATGTGAATTGCTTCGAAGTCAGCTTATGGAAAATCTTGGTAAGATTAAGAAATACAAGAAAAATTCCTTTAAATATGGTAATTTGTTGGTGTGTTTGTTCTTTTATTTCATGAATGAAGTTCTAGGAGTTGGGAAAGTGTTTTGGGAAAGAAGCGATAAGCCTGTTGTTGTTTAGATTAGAGATATCTTGTATGGAGTTGGTGATATGCAAGCTAGGAAAACTACAATCTAGGGATATTTCAAGAACTTTCAAAATGTAATGCAAGCTAGGGAAATAATTCCTACTTCTATTGTGGATAAGTATAAGGATACAATTTTTTTATGGTGGACATTGATCAATGCTTGATGGAAGTGGCAAAACCTAGAACCGTTTGGATTATGCCAATGGGTTATGAGGTTGAGGAAAGAATCTTGGAGATATATGCACAACATTTGCTAAGTAAGCATTTGGATCTGTCTGAAGAGAGGTTTGGAACATATGCAGAGAAGGATATGCAAGTCCATGAGCAATTGAAGAAACCAATGATAGTCCAGAGAGTAAGAAAAGAAGTGGAAGTCTTTGCAGAAAGTATGGGCATATCTAAAGAAGTTGTAATAGAAGCCAGAAGGATGAGAGAACAAGCTGAAAGTAAAAAAGGAAAAGAGCCTACTAAAACTAAATCTACTAGTCTGACAACATCCTCTTCTCAAACTAGATCAACAAGGAGCTCAGCATCCCTATCTGATCATGTGAAGAAGTCAGCCCCTACAAAAGCTCAAGTTAAGGCATCTGGTAAAAGGAAGAAGGATAAGAGCACAAGAGTGTATACAACTATTTCAGAAGATGAAGAGATAGAATTTGATGAAGAATTTATAGAAATAAAGCATATGGGCACGCAAGTAGCTACAACAGTCACTGGGGACAATCCCTTCGGTGAAGAGGAGAGAGCAAAGAAGAAGATGAAGCCTGACAAACCAGGTATGTCTATACAGGAAGTTGAAAGAGGTATAATTAAAGATGGAAATCTTAATCCCCTATCTGAAGTGTATGGTACCTTTGATATTGTTGTTCAAAGACTCCTTGAGGAGGTTACAGTAGAATATTTGAACAATTTCAATATGACTCTTGTTGAGATAATGGCATAGTTGCCTAAGGAATTGTACGAAATTTTGGAGATGAGGAGAGTTAGTACCAGAACTGAAGAAGAGCAGCTGAGAGAATGGGTTCTTGCGAATCTAAGTCTGGTAATTTCTATTGAAGAAATTAAGACAATCCTAAAAGAAGCAAAAAGAGAGTTCAAAAGAAAAACAAGAATAAACAAGCTTATGATAGGTAGGACTGAAGAAGTAGAAAAAGAAACTGAAAGTATTCTAAAGAAAGTTCTATTAAAGAATAGAATTGATGTTGTTTCTAAAGAAGAGCATGTGGAAGATATTTCATCTAGTTCGGTAAATAAAGAGGTTACTGTTGAGGACACTCAGAATCCTCCTGATATACATGATACAAAAGAACCTATGGAGACCGAATCTCCTAAAATTGTGTCAGTTGAAGAAAAGGAGATATTAGTTGAAGAAGTTGAAGCTCCAAATGGCAAGCAAATATTTGTGGTTGTGAAAATAGTAGTTGAGAAAAAGAAGATTGAAGGTAAAGAAGTTCCAGTGGAAGCAAGACATTGCAAAGGAAGTGAAGAAGCTTCTAGAAGAGAAAAAGTAAGAATTTGATCTTGAGTTGGGAGATGCCCCTATTCATTTGTCTACTTTGTCCCCAATTCAGAAATTGAAAGTCGCATCATTTGCACAAGCTAAGGCTAGGGAAGAAATTCTAAAGTCTCACATTGAGGACAATGAGTTATTGAATCTTGCATTTGGCATTCTGGAAAAGATCATTCCTACTCATGTTAAGGATCCATCTAGTTCTTCCTTCAGTGAGCTGAAGAAGCTTATAAATTTGGTAAGTACTCATTTTGAGTCACTTGAGAAGTCATCTTTGGTCAAAGTTCAGAAGGAATTTGATGCTAGAAAGATCAGTAGGTTGAAAGGAATGATAGCTAATGATAAATCTATGTTAGCTACCTGTGTGAAAAATGTCCAAAGTGCATTATCAGAAGGTGGAAGGATTTATAAGTTGTGTTTGTCTTTGTCAAAACTTACTAAGGAAAATGAGAAGAATGTTAAGGATCATGAGAAAGAGTTAGCTGCTATTTCTGATGCTTTTGATCCTTTAACTATTTCTATTGGAGAGCAAGAAGGTCAAGTTATATCCTTACTTGACAAAATAAAGAGCTTGAAGCGTGATAATGACAGAGTTGTGGAAAGAGCTTATGAACTTAGAGGCCTAATTGGTCCAAAGATGGAGACAATGTTGAATGCTTTGAAGGAAGCACAAGATGCTATGGCGGTCAGTGATCTAGTGAACCTTGAATCTCCAGAAATGCAATCTTATTTACTTTGTGGTCACATAAATATTCTGGAAAGTCTTAAGAAGTGTTGGGACACAAGCTTGAACCTATTAAAGACCAATTTTGCATACATTTTCAAGTTTGTGTAAGTCATTTGAAAACAAAGTTTGTACATATGCAGTTTGAAGTTTTTGTTTATAGGATTTTTGTATGCGAATTCCCCATCTTTTCCATTGATGTCAAAGGGGGAGAGTAGAACAATGAAAAATGTATATTCATCTAAGGGGGAGTTATGAAGTTTTGAGCTGTGAATAAAGATCCTTTTGGAGTTTTGGTTGGCAGTTTATTTATGTTGGTACTGATCTGACACTTAGTCATTTTTCACTAAGTGTTTCCAATTATGCCAAAGGGGGAGATTGTCGGCAACAGACACTACACATATTTTCTAGTGTTTTCATTGATGGAAACCCTTTTCAGGTATTCAATCTGCATGACATCATTTATTCATACTGACAGATAGATTGAAGATCAATGATTATTTGTTAAGTTAGAACAGAGCATTCGGTAGATTTGTGTTCTTTGATTCATATGCAAAAATTTTGTTATTATTTTGTGTTGTGGATCTCATGGAGTATTATTCGATGCATAGTCTGTCTTATCTGTAAATCTTGGTGCCTCGTATCAATTTGGGTGTAAGATAGAAGGTCTGGTGAACTAATTTTTTGTCCATCATTGTATGAAGGCCGACTTGGTGAATATAGTGTGTTGTAGATAGTTGAAGAGTTATTTTTTAAGTGTTTTTGTGCTCAAGCATTTTGTGTTGATTCCTCACTATGTTGTGGTCAACTCTTGTGGATGTGCATTGAATATTATGGACGATTTGAGCTGACAGTTTGTGAATATTTCTTATTTTGTTGAGGTTGACATGAAGAAATTAAATCCTTGGTGGTGGATATATATAAGTGATCGATTATATCATTTTGGTGTGTCTTCAATGTGGATTGATGTATGTTGTGAATGTCAGAAGGTCAGTAGAATGATTATGCATAGTTTCACTAGTGCATTAAGGACTTTTGGTATGAATTGAAGTAGAATAGAGTAGAAGATCCAAAATTTGATTGTTGAGCCTAACCAAAACTGTAATCAGGCATTCGTAGATGCTACTTTATCAGTTCAAATATTTTGGAAGTATTCCAAACTTTTGTAAGGCAGTGAGCCTTTCTATTTTGAGCAGTGTGCTCTAAGCAATGTGCCTGAATGCAAGTGCATTCTCATTTTGTAATATTTTCTTTTGAGTATACTTAGAACAATATTGTGGATTGACCTCCACCGTGGTTTTTCCCCTAACAAGGTTTCCACGTAAAAAATCCTTGTGTAATGGTGTTGTGGCTATTTGTCTTATGTGCATGCATCTTTATTTTGGTTGAATGTTATCAGCTCTTTAAGGATTAGATTAATAAAGTTAAAAATTGCACAACACTAATTCACCCACCCCTCTCAGTGTTGTTTGATTCCAACACATATTACATACAATGCTTCTTATTTATATACATCTATTATAGAAACAAGAAATGGGTTGAATACAATATTTATGGTATAAAATTATACTATGTTTCCTTTAGCTTAAGCAAAGAAACATGTACTTTACCTATGCATTTATACATAGATTTTGATCTTTCCAGTGAGTTTAACTTTTATCTTTCTTTTTTTCTCCATTTTCTTTGAGCACTTGTTAGACTTTAAATTTCTGTTAATTATATTTTTCCTTCATTACAAGAGATAAATCCTTTTTTTTCCTTTCCACTGATAGATCTACCCATTGATATCTTTTCATCCATCCTATTTTGTTAATAATGCAACAACACAAAAAGAACATTAAGTATACTTTTCATATAAAATTTACAACTTCATTCAGAAATTATTATTTTTGTTCATATAGACATGTTTCATATTTTCTTTCTTAAAAACTAGTAGTTTTCAAAATTTCAATGATTTATAAATAAGTGAATAACACACTAATAATCATGGGCTTTCTCTCTACCCTATCGTAATGGCATCATGGAGCCTTGTGGGCTCTAGCCATACCCCCGAGCAAGGATGTATTTTAACTCCAAGATGATCAACAGAGTCTTTTCAACTTTTTACAAAGGAACAAAAATAACATAGCACCAAATTTCTTGCATCTAGGTTCCCTATTCTCTATCTTCAACCATGATCCATACAACATGCCACATTCTCACAATAGATACATAAAAAGGAAATGGAAATAAGAAAAACTTATCTCTTTTCTTTAGGTGAGGGGATTAAATTCTTTATCCTCCCTTCCTCTCCAAGCCAAGCCATGTGGATCACTATCTCCCATAAATTGAGGGATCCTCTCCTCTTCTCATTATTTCTACCATTTCCATTAGATTTCTCCAAAAGGATAAGTGGGTAAGACCCTACTCCTTCCTCTCCAAATATATAGAAGCTTCAAAAATTGCAACTCTTGGAATGGGGAGGTGTGGATTGTACCTCCCTCAATCAATGAAGGTCCTTTCCCCATTAATGAGAACATGCATTTGGACAACCACTCAATCTTTCCACCCATCCTCTTCTCAAAATTCTTCGCTCTCCATTATGAGATATTTTCAAGGGTCAAATCATGTTGTAGGGGCACTATTGTATGCCCACTTGAACCCTACCACTATGGTATAGACTCTAGAGGGTTTATTTTTTCACCCTAACAAAAAGAAATTGACCAAAAACTCTCATTCAAAGTCCACTCAAGGTTCCATCCTAGTTTCAAACTTAGCTAGGGGTTTCCAAGACCTAATCCCCACTTACACCTCACATGAATCACAACTAAATTCCCTCACAACCTTAGTCTTCCAATATATTAACTCTACTTGTTTCTAGGCCCCAAATGGGGTCGAATTTATATCCTCACAAAGAATCCTTTTGATTCACTCTTGATGGTTTCCTTTCTCATGCTAACACTGTTTCCTTCCTGCACATTACCAACGTTATCATAAGTATCAATTGTGTATCACATTAATCTATTAGTTGAACATTCTAAGCTTTAACTATATAATAATACATTTAGAATCTCAATTTTCATTCCACAATATGTGAGTGCATTCCACCTTCATGGTAGTGAAAATTAAACATAATTTCAAAATTATATGCAAGAATATTGCCAAGAGATCACCTTATTTATTATCCACAATATACTTAATCATCAATTCAAGAAAAACATATAACAAATTATGGTTGTATTAAGTACATGAGAAGCGGGGTCTTACATCCCCCTCCCCTTAGCTTAGACTTCCTCCTGGAATTCGTTAAGGTCTGGAAATATAATATCAATATAGCAATGTGCATAAACATATAAATTTACTTTTCTTTCTTGATGTAATAATTAAAACATTCCACTATTAACACATGTTAAAGACATCTCTTGCATGAATCAACATCCAAATACTCAAATCAAAATTTCCCATCATAAAAAATTTATGCTATATAATCACAATATGACAAATGCTAGTAGGCATCCCTATGGTCAACATCCTCGAATAAAAATTATACCAACTTATATCCAAACAAATTAACATCCTTGGATACCCTGCAAGGTTCTTTTTTTTTTGCATCATAAACACACTCATGATGTTAGAAAGTATTTTTGTTCCAATGTCAATTCATGTCTCAAGAATAGTAGTCCCAATTATTTGTCACGTTTTTTCACACATAGCAATCAAGTACTTTTACATGTCATTTATTTACCAGTTTATCCATACATCACAAAAATTACACATAATTCACATCACAAGGCTCACGCAATGGGGTTTATAAGGATGGAGATTCTATGATACCATTTCCATTAGGAAAGATGGTCTCAAGGCCCTTCTCTAAGGTACCATATATCTCCTAGGTACCTTCCCTTGTTTGTGTAAGGGGGTTAACCTCCAAGAGGAAGGTACAAAAAGAATAATCATAGAACTAGGGGAAGAATGGATTAATGACTATCCCATATCGATCCCATTTGAAACCCCTTTTAAATAACTCATAATTTCCCCAGTGCATCTAATCCCCTATATGATCTGTCAAGGAACCCCTCAAGAAATGGTAGTTTTACAGATGTTACATTACACCACACTTGCCAGCAATTAGAAAACAATAAGAAGCCTGAAACTGAGAAACATAAAATCATAATCCAACATCTTAATAAACAAAAAATTATAAATTCAAGAGGAAAACCAAATAAAAATTAGTTACAACTGCATTTAAACATTCCAATCTTAATTCAAAAATAGAAATTAAAGAATTCCTTGAGGCAATGGACTATGAAAACCTTTAAATGGATAAATATCCCCAATAAAAGAAATGTAAAATCTAACACTACTGGTATATAATAAAACAAAGCATCAATTAAGAAATTATCAATAATTCATATCTCAACAACAAATTTTCAAATTACAAGCACCATGTGACTTTGATATAGCCACCTAAGGGGAAGATGGGAATGGTGTTTCTCTAACCACATAAGTATAATAGCATGTAATAACTGGTGTGTCATGCCTGAGATTTTCAATAGAAAATGCAACATGTTTTTAAAAAAAATCTATTAATTAAGCTAATTAACACTCTTTAAATGTTTAAGAAGTAACACTAATCATGATAAGAATTATATATATTCATGAAGGTAATTCACAAATTTAAATGTAAGGATGGATATTCAATTAATTAGATATGCTCTCCTTGGGATGCTCTAGAATCATGATTCTTGAATTGGATAGGGTACGGTAATGGTTTAAAAATAATTTTACTTTATAACCCCTAGTATGGGAATGTCGTTCCCAAACAAGTTTTGTCAGAACACATCAATGACTACTTATTTCCCAGTAAATTGGTATTACTACTATGAATGTAATGTCATTAACCATATTGTCCTTTCTCATAGAAATATGATCCCGATTATTACAATTATCAAAAAAATTCTAATATCAATTTACATTATTTGAAACATTGATAAGGATATTATTAAACCTTTGCTAATATAAAATTACGACTACAATAGCAACTTTTATGGGATTAATATAACTCCAATATTACTATAATTCCCTTATTTAATACTTTTAGCATTAACTACCAATGTTAATACTAATATTAGAATTATAATTAATATTAACATCATATTTACCTTTAATAATTAATTGTTAATAGAAGGTGATTTGAAAAGGTGGTAAGTTATTTTTTTATTCTTCCTTTAAACAATATTTAGCAAGAATAATTAAATTCTCCAATCAACACTATTGATAATTTATTTTTCTTTTACCATTCAAATACTTGGTAAATTTCTACCTTTTATATGTTTCAATATTAGTAATATTACCTCGTTAATATTTTTTTAACTCTACCTTTAATTCCCATATTATTAAATTGCATGCTAAACAACATTAAATTTAAATTTAATATTATCAATATTGCTTAGTCTCCCAATTAATTATGATACTATCATTTAATCCATGATTATACAATATCATTGTCATTTAAAACAATGAACTAATAATAACATCAATTTTATTTAATGTCGATTTGGAAATTAACAATTTTATCATCTCCTTTTATATTATCATTATGAATTCATCATTAACTATATTTGTTATGATAATAGTATCATTTTTAGTAAATAAAGACATCATTATTGGATTAACACTTCACCATTTATATGGTAATTTTGCCATGCTGATATCAACATTAAATATTGACATTCATGATATGATAAGGATCTGAAGCCACCACTCTAGCAATAATAATAGTTGTTGTATTGTTTGCCCAGTCATATTATTTCAATGCTAATATACATCATGTATCACCATTTAAACTCATATATATATATACTCTACATATTTTAACATCTAAATTCTACACAAAATATCAGTTATTTTCTAATAGGATTGTGCTAGAACAAATCTAAAAAATTTGAAAGAGGAAAAAATGAGATTTACAGGGACCTGAAACCACAAAGTTTACAGAAAAAGAGATAAAATGTCAAAGGACCCAGAAACAAAGAGGTTGTAGAAAGGAAAAGAATTACAAAGCAACAGCCACCAAAAAACAGGATAGCAAAGGCCACAAAAAATACCCCAAAAAGACCAGATAAAACACTAGCAGCAACTAGGTTTGGAATTTTAAAATTTTCGTTGTCTCAGCTTCCATGTCGTTCATCTCCTGAACCCCCCTCTTTAAGATTTGGACCATCTGGAAAGTAGGAGGAACTTTCCTCTTAAGGTTGGCACGGGTCCTCTTCAATATTCCTTGGTCCTCATTCTTTCCTTTATCCTTGTCCTCTTCTAGATCAACAACCAATGAGCCCTGTTGTGACTTTTCCAACTTTTCAAACATTGCATTAATGATAATGGCATTGTTCCTTGCCATTCTATGGTTTTGTTCCACAACAATTTTCATATTGTTTTTTATTATAACAATTTTAGCTTCTAGAGTCTTATACTTTTCCTCAATGTCATCATCTCCCATCCCAATATTATTATTTTTCTGTTTTCCTGCTTCATTATTCAGAGCTGACAACTTCAGTTCCAATTCCTCCAACTTGCTATTTAGAACCCTATTCTTGAGATTAAGATCTTTTATTTCTTGATAGGCCCATTTCATAACCCTGAAAATATCACCAATGCCACATCTAGCAAAGGCAAGGATGTCTCCAGACTGATCTCAATCTAAAATGAGCTTGAAATCACCCAGGTTGGGGGAGCTCGGAAATTTGGTTCCAACATCTCTGACAGAGGTAGGAAGGGTAGAAACAAAATCTCTACTAGCTTCAAGGTTATCAGTATTGTCCTCCAAAGATTCCATAGAGTAGGAAACAAACTTTTTGGCAAGAGAACCCTTGAGAATGGTTTTCTTTAAAGGGGTGGGGCAGCCAGGGTAATTCTTAGGGTTAACTTTCATGTGTTGGGGTTTTTCAAGGCTGGGTTTTCTTGCCAGAAAGGATAGGGGATGGATGGGCTTCAAAAATACCCTTTGGGTTAAGCTTAGAATGAATCTCCAAGCCACCACTATCTATATCATAGTCCTCAAACGCTGTGAGCTAGCCTATTTAGATAAAGCTAATAGGCTTTGAAAATGTTCAAAGATCAACCTAATAAGCCCAGGATGAAGAATAGGGTATCTCCTAGGATTTTTCTTGTGGTCCTCAAGGCTATTTCTCAATGAGAAGAACAAGTAATAAGGCAAAGAAATATGTAGCTTATGGTGGAAGTGGTTAAGGAGAGAAAAATGATGACCATAAACTCTAGTGAATCTCCTGTCTAGGGTAATATACTCCATAATGACATGGAGCACCTTTCTCCAAAGCACCTCGATGGAGTTGATTTTGAAATAGCTATTGGAAACTTTGACCAGATTCAGTTTCTCATTTTCTTTCTTTGGGAAATTAATTACCGCCTCGTCTGAAAACCTTCTGTCACGATAAGATTGCATGCCCTCAATGGACATTCCAATCACCTCTCCTATGATTTTCTCATCTAGTTTCACCTTTCTCCTAAAGAAGATAATTTCTCCATTATTCCAATTCTTCTCAAAGTAGTTAGTTTCTTGAGGATCAAACCCATGAAGTTTTTCTAGGAATGGAACCAAACCTCCTCGCTCAACCTGTTTCCAAACCTTAGCATTCCTCGTGTGTGTTTCGTAGCTGTTTGGATCGACTCTTTTCCTGTCCCCCCCATTCTCGCATGCACCTCACTGCAATCTCTACCAGTCCTGAGAACCTATTGCAAATTTATGCAGCCATTCCAATGAAGCCACAAAGCGTGCTGCTTTTTCTTACCAGCTAAGTTATTTGACACGGCCCCATCAAATCTCTTGATTTTTATGTACTTAGCCCTTTTCCCTATCATCATTAAATATATTTTCTTATTTCCCATGTGTAACATCATAATCTAATATGTCCCTAACTTCAGCTCCCAAGTCCCTGAAATTCTACCACGTGTTCAAACCTCCCTGCTTAACCCCTTCATTCGTAAAGTAATCTGCCATGTTGTTAGCTTCCCTATAGATGTGGGAGATTTTAACTTTTTCAAACTTATCTAAGATACCTTTAGCTTCTTCAATCCAATTATTAATAGACCAGGAGGGTGGGGTCCTACCTAGGATACAATCAATGATGTTTTTGGAGTCCCCTTCAAGCCATAAATATTTTATATTCAGATTCTGTACTAAATTTAAAACTTGAAAAGCTCTTATAGCCTCCACCACATGATTGGTTTGAGAACCAAGGGAAATGGCCATAGCCGTAAAAAATTTACAATTTGATTCCCTTCACACCTCCACTTCCAGCCATCCCCGGATTGCCCTTCGCAGCGCCATCAAAGTTGGTTTTTGTCCAACCATTTGGAGGAAAGGTCCAGCACACACCCTCCTTGTCTTTCTTAGATGGCTTGGATGCCTTAGATACATCCATTATTGGATTCCAATCCATGGCTATCATTATATCATAGGGAGTGCACACCATAGCCTCAAGATTTAAAGCTTTATGGGGAATAACATTGAAGTTTTCCTTTATTAGCCTAATTTTTTTTTCAAAAACATTAATCTCCGAAATTTCCTTATCCCTGAAAAGTTTGTTATTACATTCTTTCCACACTCCCCACACAACAAAAGGGAAAATAAAATCCCATAAGCTTCGAATGAAGGGATTTTGAGATGGGGATTTCCATTGTGAAAATAAATCTTCAATGGACAGGGGGAACACCTAAGAAATATTCCAGAGAGCCAAAAAAATTCCCCAGATTGTAGCAACAAACAGATAGTGGAGAAACAAATGGTTTCTTGACTTTGCTTCAATCTTGCAAAGGTAACATCTATCAAGTAAAAAATCTAAAGTTACCTGACTAATTTTCCTTAAGTTATCCTCTTCAGTCCCTTATTTAAAGAGAATATTCTTTTTTATTAATTAAAGTATCCATATTCTTTTTATATATCACTAAAAAAATTGATTTATAATTAAAATATTAATATTGTGCTATAACATCATAATTTTTTTTTTAATTAAATATAAATATATACATATTTTAAATATAATTATCTAAAACATGTTCAGAGGGAAATATTAATTATTCATCTATCTTAACAACATATTTAATATAAATACTTCTACTTTAATTAAGTAATCAATAATTTTTATTTTATTTTAATCAGCACAGAGATATAATGAAATATTATTATCTATTAACTTGTTTGATGTTAAGGAAATAGTTATGGGAGATATCAATTTTGTTTGAGAGAAGAACTATATCAACAAAATTGCTCTGCCTTATCTAAATTAAAAAAAAAAAAACATAACTAAATTGAAGTTGGCTTTAAATTATACCACTTTCTTCCCTAATAAATTGGTTGTTTCAACATTTATTGAAGTGTTCATTAGATGGATAATGTTGATCATCAAAGCTTGTGCCTCTCTGACATTCTTATGGGAAATTCAGTGAGTGGGGGACTGATTTGCACCTCATTGAATACCTCTGGGATTTTTATAGAAAGTCGGCTCTTCTCTAAGTTTTGAAGAAAAGGGTAGAAGGAAATGTAAACATAAAACATAAAAATGGTGATACGCCAAAGCTTTTACAACATTTCAAACCCAAATTTTCCTATGAATTATATATTTAGACATAGAATGTCACAACCCTTCATTGTTGGGAAGAGAATTAACATCAAAGGCTAACTACAAGCACAGTGCAGTCTTTCAAATCTCCCCACAAAAAGTGTTCATTAAGGTCCGATCAAACATAAAGATTTCTAAAGTTAACAGAAAAATGTTCAGAAATTGCATAAACTCTCTCTCTTATTACAACACAATATAACAAAAAAACAACTCTTCAGAAAAATAGAGAAGTTGATAGACATAATCCAATTTTCACAAGTTATTATCCTACCATATAAGCCTATAGCAAGGAAATCAACAACTTAAACTATTTGAATTCAGCTTGACACAATGTTTTATTCAGAACAAAAGCATAAAGAAGGAAAGCTTGATAAAGGCCATACATGCCCAGTCTCAAAGATTTATTCTAAATAGTTCATGCTTAAATATCAAATGAACTTTCAAACAAGGGTCGGATGCCAATCTGATAATAGTTTGAGCATAAACAATATAACATGCCACAGAAAAGTAGTTTTGCAATTCTACTTCTAAAAATAGATCTATAACTTGAGAAAACTAAAGAAACTTTTTCCTCAACAAAGGAAACTGAAACTTGGAACCAACCCCTTCATTTTTTCACTGCCTCTCATTTGCAGATGCAAAAAGAGAAAACCGTTGCCACAACATAGAAGTAATTGCTACCAAATATTGGCATTTGATAATACATAATCTGATCATAGATCTTTAGTTAGGTCATAGTAATATTTTCTCATAAATTTTCAACTATCGCATTAATGTCTTTTAGATATTTAGCAAAGATAGTTTCTGAAAGTGATAAGATCCTAGAAAATAGCTTGGAAAAATTCTAGTTGACCAATCACATAACCCAATGATGCCGACTCAAAGTCTCTGTCTCAAAAACCAAAAAGGCCCAACAAGCTCTGACAAACTCCAAAAGAGATCGCTTCATAGAAACACATTCTGCCCATAGTGAAAAGACGGTGTTTCAAACAAGTGGAAATCTTCATACTCGTGAAAATCGCTCGTTGAGAAAATATTTGTTGAGCTAACAGGTGACTCGACCTTCTCCCAAAAGGAAGGTGATAAATTAAATTCATGCAACTGCCACATGGCACATTGCATGCACCTTTCTGAAACAAATTTACTTGAGCATAGACACATCCGAAACCAAAAATATAAAAATCCAAAAATAAAAAAATGATTAAGGAAAAATTTCTTCACAGTTTTGGTGACTCATAAGGGGCCTTCACTTGTGGAGGCAAAAATCTAGGCCTCTAGTAATTCTTGGAGTTTGAGGAAAGCAAAATGTAGTGCCTCCCAATTTGCATCAGTTGGTCAGACAATAGTATGGATGAGCCTATATCCTTGGTCCAACTTGAAGACTTCCTTGAAAGAAACAAATACCCATCTTGGAGAAACCACCCCAAGATGATAATAGAGTCGAGAAAGAGGAAATATCTTGTGCTCGATATCATCAACGATGGGCGTTATGCTTGAACCCAGGAGTTATGTAGAAGTCTGAACCTTATGTTAGATTGCATTCATGACCTGATCAACTATTAACACATCTCCATCTGGTGAAATAAGAGGAGGTAGCTTGAAGCTAACTAGGACACCAAAGTCCTTGATTTCATTGACCCTCTTTTTCAGCACCATCTAAAACTCTTTGCACCTTGTCATGATCTTATGGAAGTTGATGATCTTGTTTTCTTTGACGGAGGTGGCTCTTCGATCAGGAATCCCTACACCTTTTGGGGCCTCATTAGTGGCCACATACAACTTGGAAATTAGGCTTTGTGATTCCACCACTCAGGGAGTACATATCTAAAAAAGTTGATCATCCATCGGGCCAACCTTCACATTTAATTCTTGTGTGTCCCTTAAGAATTGTAAAGGGGGACCAAGAATGGAAACCACAACTATGATCCTCTCCCAATGTGTAGACATCAGCTTCTTCAATATCAAGTTGTGCAACATCTAGCTCCTAATTGAATTGAGCCTCTCTTACTCTTGCACTTTCCTCCATTTGAATCTTTTCTCTAAGGGCATTCATCAGTTCTGAACTCAACCTTTTGATCTCCTATTTTGAATTTTCCACTTCCACCTGTGCCTTCTATAGATCATTGGAAACTTGAGATTAAACACCATCCAGATCTCTTCTTATGTTTTCCTAAGCGTGCTTGTTCTCTACATTTGTCTGGCGCTTAATAGCCAGCTCAACTTTCAATTTCTCAATTTCAGCATAGAGCTGAACCTATTCACCTTGGGCTTCCACAAGAAACTTGGATGTCTCTTTGTGTTGACTTTGTATTTTCCTTATGTGGGCCATCTTGAAATCTCTGGCCTAGATCTTGTTCTACAACCTACTCACTATTTCTTTTACATTTATCAGCTCTGCCTCATGCTTCTTCAACTTTCTATCCAGCCTCTCGTAGTCTACATATACCACCTTCTAGGTGGCCTTCACTAGGACCACTTTGTCACGCAGGTGAGTTTCATTCAAATCTAGGTCCATGGATCTAATTTTGTAGTCCTCCATCTGCATTTTTCCCTTGGGCTTGGACATGAGCAGCTTCATGGTAGTGATCAGTAGAGAATTTTTCTCTTCATTGAAGTAAGCTTCAATCTTCTTGGTAGCTGGCAGTGTAGCATTCTTTAACAATCATTTTTTCTTTCTGACCTGTCGAGTATGCTTGGTTGCATTGAAATGCTCTTGGAGACTCTAAGGGGTATCAATACTTTGTGTTGCGATGAAAGCATCAAATGGGAGTTTAAAAAGAGTGATAGAAGGAGAAACTTTAGATGCATGAGCATGCGGGGAAGCAAAAGGGAGTGTTATCATGGAAAAAGGCGGGATGCCTTGAATTGAGATTAGGCAGGGGAAAAATCGGTCAGGGTGAAAAGAGAAATGGGTGGAAGGAGAGGTTCATTCCCAGAAGCGGATGGACTGAGAGTGATGAGAAACATGGAAGTTTCTGCTCTTTCAATGGGAGCCCTTGATAGGGCGATCAAAGAATCAATAGCATCCAAAGCTAAGCTACTCATTCAGCATGCGGGGTTGCTTCAAAATGTTCATTAAAAATGGTAGGGGGTGTATTCAAGACTACTAGCTCAAGGTCTAAGGATGGAGGATTCCTTTCCATGGAAGGAGGCAAAGGAGTAATCAGAGATGCAAAGGTAGGAAGAAGAGGGGGAGTAAAACTTACCTAGGCCACGATGGTCGAAACATTTTGCAAAATAGACTCCACTTCTTCTTCTCCTCAGGTTGATGTATCAGGTGCACCTAGATCCTAGACTCGTCTTCTCTTTACATGGCTAAAACTAGTATGTTTTGATCCTCTAGCATTTGATCCCTATGAAGTTTTTCCTTTTACAACCACAGTGGACCCTTTTGGGGACCGTCGAGTCCTTTTTCCTTTGCTTTGAGCACTGGTAGAGGTCATGACTTGTGAGTCCCTTTCCTTGAAACTCTCCTACTATCAAATTCCTGAGAATGAGAGGTATGACGCAGGAGCTACTCTTCTGATATCTCAAGACTCATCTCTAGATTACTATTGTTGGTGTCAGACTCTTGATCATAAATGTCCTCGAACCTTTAGTCATGCGGCTAAAAGTCTCTGAATGGGGCATTGGGGAATTTCATCTCTTGTCAAAACCTCCAGAAGTCTTCTTTCTTTCCAATAATCCCCTGTTCTTTAATTGGTTTTCAGGGATTTACCCACTGGGATGTTCTTCTATTACTCCACCTACAACACATAGAAATTCAACCATTTTGGTCATTTGAGTGGAATGCGGGCCAAGTCAATATATACTTCCCACCTTTCCTGATTCAAATTCCTCCTCCTCTCAAAATACTCCCAACTCTCATGTTTCAAGGTGAAGTTCTTTGTCGAGTTGTAGTCCCACTTGTCACATATGAGAACCAAGCCTAAGGCCGCTAGTATATTTTTAAGCTCACCCTCAGCCTTCCGATTGTTCAATGTTACCTAACTATTGGAAATTTTGAGGGGAAGTAGATATACCTTTGTCTTATCCCTTTCAGTGCCATAGGAATTGTCAACAAGGGTTGTCTGACAGCATGCCTCCAACATGAAAACTTTGTATGTTACAAATATAGGGAGTCTGAAAGGTTCCCCAAAAAAACCATGAAATCTGATAAATGTAAAATCCTCTCCCAAGAAATAATCCACCGGGGTCGGTAAAGTTTCCATCCATTGTGAGACCTCAGGAGAGAAATGGCCCATAGGGTGTGGCAAGAAATCTTGAAGCACTAGCCTTAGAAAATGATCTACAAACTAGTAATAATCCCTTATTTTCAGAAGTACGTGAGTCCATACAGAAACTGGTTGACAACAACCTTTTACACCTAACCTAGAAACTACGATATTTCTCCCCAGTAATCCAAAATTCTAATGCAAAATCAAGTGGGCCAAGAAAGAAGAATACTTGAATTTATACCTGGTGTTATAATTCTTCAATTGCTCTAGTATTCCTCTGGCCATTACATCAACAAAATTGTAATATTTCTAGTTGTTCTCCCTTTTGAGCCCAAAATCCAGGCCTATCTAGAAAGGATGGACATCCTCATCGTTATCAAGGCTGAAAACCCAAGCCGGCATTTAGAATATAGACTATGTGTCTTTTTTAAACTTTTTGCATAAAAGAGGAAAAGAAAGATGACCTCTCTCTAGCCTTTCCATTGTTTTGTCCTCACTGAAACTTGTTTTCCTGGCCATTTCTTTCTTGAAGATGTCCATCTTTTCTTCGTCAAAATTTTCAGCACCCTAGGCTGTAGGGATACACAGCATATTTTGTATGGCTTCGGTATAAATTGTAACCTTGAACCTATTACCCTTAATGGCTCCTTTCCTTTTGTTGAATCTTCTAGCACATGCATCCACCAACTCCATATATGGGTTTACGACGGGAAATATGAACTATGGCAGACCACAATTCCAGAGCCGAAACAAAAATTAGATGGCTCATGCTACACCATTCTTTGAAATGCACCCTACCTAGAACTTTTAGGGTTAGTTGACAACCTGGGGTCAAAAACATTGTCAATGCAATCTTGCACTACCTCTCTTAGGATATGTCTGTCTGGTTGCACCCTTTTACAAAATTCGAACAACCACTCTTCAGGTGCTAGGGCATTGGAAAATGAGTTCCACCCTAAGATATTAGCTTAACCAGGCCTATTACTTAAGGCTCCAACTTTCCTACTAGATGTTGATGGTTCTTCCATGGCTATATCAAGAAGTTACAAAGAATTTCCTTAATGAAAATGATCACTTGTCTTTTCTTTTTTAGAAAAATCTACTCTTGAGTGCAATTAATTTCCTTGCACGTACATGCAATTAAGGCTATGATGTTACTACTAATCCATTAAATGCTACCACTGAGGCGATACATGTGGATTTAAGATCTGTATCCCTTGGGAAAGTCAAAAACATCATGAGAATGGAATTAGTACATTCTCCCCACCACCTCTTTCACAAATAAACTCATTGCATTGGAACACATGCTTTTAGCTATGAAAAAAGTGTTGACATAACACAAGGTACTTTTGAAAAGGTGTGCCCACTTAATCTATTAGAACTTAGCATGTTAATCAATATATTTTCACATAATTAAGTTGGTTGGTGTTGATGATGGCAAAGGAAACATGTCAACAATTGGCATACGAGAGCATTTACTCCCAACACCCAAATTTACTTCTCAATAAATTTTGTCAGATCCTCCATATGATTTATCTATTGGCCTCCTTTTTCTTTGGAATTTTCTATTGTCATCCAACCAAAAATGGACTTCTTGTTAGTTAGGTCTATTGGCCTATCTTTTCTATATATAGCTATGCCACCTTATTGCAACATTCATTTGAAGAATATAGTCTTTAAGTTTAGCAAGCTTTTTCGTTGTCTCCCATTTTGCCACAATTTGTTGCTTTCTTAGAATGTCAACTAGCTTAGGAACTCCTATTCGGCTTCTCCCACGGAGACCACAATACTACTTTGTGGGAGAGGTCACTACTAACAGAATCAAGCACTTGGTGAAGAGGTGTGACCACCTTAGCTTGGTTGTGTTCAGGTGGGTAGTTGGCCAGGACTACATTGAAGATGAGAACCAGCTCCGGAGCAACTGCAACATTCTTTCCTACTTTGTCACCTCCCTACTTGACATGAACATAACCAAACCCATGATAATTGAATTGTTTCACCAAATGTTTAACGCTGAATTGATGGAAGGGCTTGGCGAGATAGTGCAAGTAGCTAGACCTCGTGTTGGCATTTTGAGCACCATGGATCTCTATAGGGACATGGACTATGGGATAGACGTACCTTGGCTTCCCTTCCTTTCTAAATTTTGCATTATGGAACTTGAGATGCATCACTCATCTGCCCAACCAACGACCACCTACCTGCTTTGGGAGTATGATGTGGAATGCATTCCTAGGCTCACCTAGAGGAAGCAATTTGAGTTTTTGTGCATAACTGTGACGACTAGGCCGACAACCTGCACTATGTGGAGCCCACATGTGTTGTGTGTTCACCCCCCTTTTGCATCCTGACAAAGAAGAAGAAGAAGAAGAAGAAGAAAACCCAACGACAAGCCATTTTGGTTTTCAGGACAATAGCTGGAGGCCTATCCTTTACTATTTTTTGCACATTGCCTCCTTTTTGCTTCTTTTTGCTTCATACCTCTTTTTTGGTTTGCTCAAGAGAGCCTTATGTGTAAATTCGAGCCTTGGGCTAGTATTACATTGTAAATTTTTTGATGAGTATAATATAATACTAAAATTTTCTGGTACTAAACTTTTCTATTCTCCCTTTGCTATTCTCAATGGCTTATCTAAAAATTAAGGATATTTACAAAAAAATTACATATGGTACATAACTATTAATTTTTTTTTAAATTGCATATTTTAATGGAATACTTTTAGATAAATACCGTTTACCAGTATATCTAAATCATTTCCTTCCATATCTTCAAGTTCATATGCATTATTTTCCTTGTATGTGCTAATTCGGAAGGGTCCCTTCCATAGCGCTTCAAATTTTGTATGTTGTCCTGGTTTCATAATACGCTCATCATACTTTAGCACTAGGATCCCTTCTCTGAATTCTAGGTTAGAGGTCTTTTTATCGAACCATCACTTTACTATTTGTTGGAAATTGATCATGGCTTCATGATCTTTTTCTCTATCTTCCTCAAGTTTGAGGAGTTCTACCAATCGCACTTTCCTTCCACCACTTTCTTCAACTTCTAGGACCTTTAGTAGCTATAAGGCCAGGATTTCTATGGAAATAGGTAACACTACCTATTTTCCATTCACTAGTTCATAAGGGGAGATCTTTAGGATCTACTTGGGAGTAATTCAGTCCTCCTACAGAGTAGCTCTCAGGTGTTTGTGCCAATCCCTTTGTCATTCTAACCCAATGTACTTTATTAACCTAATTAGGTTTTTGTTGGTTGACTCTGCTAACCCATTTCCTTGTGGGTAGTAGTTTGATGAAGTTTTAAGGTAAACCCCATGTTTGATAGAAAAATATGACACCCTCAAACCTACAAAAGCCAGAGTGTTGTTGGATATGATGGTTTTTGGTGAGCCAAACCTAGTTACCAACTCTTCAAGGAAATTGACAATCTCACCCTCTATGGCATTTTTTAGGGCTACGGCCTCTGTTCACCTTGTGAAGTAGTTGGTCACCATAAGGATCTATTTGTGGCTAGTGCTAGAAATAGGATTTATCATTCTGACGAAGTCCAAACCACATTCAACCAAGGGCTCCTTAGTTACAATTGGACTCAAAGGAAAATAATTTTTTTTTCTTTTTCCAACAAAAAATTGGCATTAAGTACACTTCTACACCAGATGATGTGCTTCAAAAAATATAGAGGGCCAATAATATCCTACTTGCATTATCTTCAAGGTGGTAGTCTTGGTAGAGAAATTTCCACCCTCAAGACTGTTATGGAACTCATTAAAAACTATTTTCACTTGCAGCTTGTCTAAACATCAGAGCATGACACCATCATAATTTCTCTTGAATAATATACCTTCAATTAATACATACCTAGTTCCTTTCAGTTAGTAGTATCACCTTTTTATGGGATGTAAAGTTGGTCAGGTAGTGTCCCTTTTGCATATACTATGTCTAATCTACACCCAAGACTCATCGAACTCAAATTGGTTTGAGTAGACTTGATCGGTCTCCTTCTCAGCTACGAAACTTGATTCCTATGCAATGTATTCACACACACCTCTCCCCTGAACTATCTTTGTTGGTCTAATGTCCACATCATACTCTAGGATCTTGGTGATCCAGTTTTCCCTCTTTTCAGTTATCTCACCTTTTGTGATATACTCCCACACACTGGGATGTGCAACGAGGATAGTGATTTTATTAGCTGAGACCAACTGTTGGAACTTCTTTAAGCTTTTAACAATGGTAAAATCTTGTTTTTCCAAAAAATTATACCTTTCCTCATAATCTTTAAGGGTCCTTGAGTGAAATGAAATAGGATGCTCTCCATTATTTTCCTCATCCTTATGAGTGAGCACCGAAGCTATGCTATGTTGGCCACTATATACATAGAGTAGAAAATCTTTGGAAAAGTCGGGGTTAGCCAATATCGGAGTAGCAGAGATAGTCAGAGCAGCAGAGATAGCTATTTTTATCTACTCAAAAGTTGATTTCCTTTCAAGGGTCCATTTGAAAGTCAAGTTTTTCTTAAGCATTAGCATGATCAATCTCACAATGCCTGTGAAATTTGAGATGAACCTGCTGATAAAGTAGACCTTCCCTAGAAAAGACTGCAATCCCTTCTGATTTGTTGGTAGGGGTAACTCCATTATAGATCTCACCCTTTTGGGATCTATTGCTATTCCCTCTTTTGACACTACAAAACCAAGTAGCTTACCTTGAGATGCTTTGAAAACACATATTTTGACATTCAAATAAATCCTAAACTATTGACATTTCTAGAAAACCTTCTCTAGATGATCAAAGTGATCATATTTTGACTTTGAAAAGACCATCAGGTCATCTAGATATATTAAGATAATCAATTTCATTAATCCTCTTAAGGAAATATCCATTGCTCATTGAAAAGTCACACCAGCATTTGAAAGTCCGAATGGCATTTTTGAGTATGCAAACATTCCCCACTTATTGGTAGATTTTGTCTTATGTTGGTCATACATAGTTGTAGCCTAAGAAACCATCAAGCAATGAAAACATCTTTGATCTGGCCACATTCTGCAAGTTCTACTCCATTGATGGAAAAGGGTAGTGGTCTTTTAGCAAGGCTTTATTCAAATCTCAGAAATCAACACAAATCCTAATATTGCTATTTTTTTCGAACTGGTACCAAATTTGACACCCAAGTGGAATTCCTAATCGGATATATGATCTTGGACTCGATCAATTTTGTGAGCTCTTGTTCCATCAATGCTTTTGCTTTCAGATTGATTGGCCTTTGCTTCTATCAAACGAGCTTTGACCCTTCTGCCAAGTCAATGGTATGCTAAATTATGCTTGGGTCATACCCTCTATGATCATCATAGGTCCAAGGAATAACCCCATCATATCTGGAACATAGATCATGTTAGTGGGAATCTAAGTTGAAGACACATCAATGGCTTGGACCATCTAATATAGTAGAAAAAATTTCTTATGATTTTGATATAGTTGCTAGATCCATGAGAGGCATCCATGCAATTAATTTTTTTTACTGCAATTCAATACCACACAACTTCTTGAAGTAACTTATTTTTCCATTTTCCATTGATGCGGGAGCATTCGGGTCCATAGGAAATATTGCATCACCCAAAAAAAAATTCATTTGATTTTCTCAAAATTGGGCAAAGTAAGTGTAGAAGTCACTGCATACACTTTGGTGGTTCACTATGTGCCAGGATTGCATAGCTAGTCAGGAGCATCATGCATAGTTGGGGGGTATCCATATTTGTATAACTATACTAGTTATGTAGGACACAACACAATACTTAGGTAGGAATTTATAGAGGTTTCCATATCAAACTCTTCATTGAAGGGAAGAGCCACTTCTAGTTAGGAAGGTGTGTGGGGGATCACTATGTTCGTGGTTGGAGGAAGAGCACTTAGGTGATGCTCTCCCTATTGCAGACCATAGTCGAGACTTGTGAAATGGAAGAAGTATTATCTAGATGAGGACACATTGACCTTGAACTCTTGTAAGTTATGAATTTATATATGAACATGATCATTCACTTGTGTTACATCCTTGTTTGCTCAAGATTGTCCAATCCTGCAAGGGGTAGAGGCAAGGATGTCTAGGAAATACAGAATGAGACTCACTCAACAACCAAGAGAATCAATGAAACCTTCAGGTTTCCAGGCTACAAACCTGTTGTACTCCTAGACAAAGTTGTTCCGTTGTATGAGAGATATGCCTTCTATGTGGTTGTTGAATGTTGTGTTGTCAATGTTGTAAGAGTTGGAATGAATCTCACTCTGTATGAATATGTTTGTTGTAGGAAGGGTTGCCCCAAATTAGATGAAACCTTAGGACTAAGTTTTGGTACTCCAAAGAAGAGTATCAACTTATTGTGTTACATCCTTGTTTGCTCAAGATTGTGAAACCTTTTCCATATGTTTCATCAAGGTTGATTGGAGTGTTTGTGACTTTGTTATCATAAGATGGTTGAGTTTGTGTATGTCTAGAAGAACTAGGTTCATCTTGTGTAGGGAACTTAGGTTCAACTTTTTTTTCAAGATGTAAGTAACCAAACATTTTAGGAGGTGGTACCGTAGGAAGGTCTTGTTGTTTCATGGATGGATAAAAGGATGCATTAGCTTCCAGGTTGTTAAGGAAATCATTTAGGAACTTGTGCATGCTATCATCATCTAATCCAATGATGTCAACATCATGAGGAGGACATTCATGAGGAGTTGAAGGAGCATGTGTAAGCATCAAAATATTCTATGCAAACACAAGGATTACTATAATATCTTAACCTTTCATTCTTTTTCTAGTATAAATTTCTCACCTCACAAACAACCAATTCAATATTGCTTTGCACATGAAGATTCTTGATTCCTTTCTTTTGTGCAACATCTATTCCCAACAACAAGGCCTCATATTCTCAAAACAATTCTTATCCATTCTTTGAGAAGAGAAAGAAGATAAATTGTAATAGTTGGAATTTCCTACTTTTCTTGATTTCTTAGGTGTTAGATGTTATCTTCTTTCTAGATTTAGAAATAAAGCTTGCTTGCTGAGCACGCCCTAGATTGTAAAAGAAAGGATATTTTAGGGTTCCCTACTCCTTTGCTTGCCTATAAATAAGAGCCTTTGCTCATTAGTTTTCTTTAACCATGCTAGTGATAACAAAACGATGAGCCTAAGCACCTTCTATTTGTTATTCAGTGTTGTTCAATTGTTGTATGATAGCAAATTGTTGAGTCTCTTTTAGCCATTTGATGGTCCAAGCCATTGATGTGCTTAGTCTTTCATTGTCTCTTCTCGGGACTTCCCTTCCAACTTTTAACTTCCTGTCATTTTTGACATCAAGTTCTTCATAGTCCCTTGTGTCCATAGTGAACCTCTGCTTGCCATTTCTTGGATCTTCACAATCAAAGAGATTTTCAAGGGAGATTAATCCATGAGGAAGCTTATTTCCTTTTAGCTAGATATCCTATTCTTCGAGAAATTTTGCTCCTAGTTGTGAATAGTCAAAAACTACTCCTACTTTTTGTATAAAGGAAGCTATTTGTATATCATCATCAACTACTTTCCATTTTTTATCATTGTCAGGGATTGCAAGTCGAATGATGACCTGTACTGCATTCCACTTGGTTGAATTGAAAACTGGTTCAAATTACAAACTGATAGAAGCCATTCGATCGACAATACTATTTTGAGATCAGGGGATAAATTGTACATTGAAAGCTTCAAAACTCTCAATCAGATCCCATATCTGATATCTATATTACTTCATTCTTGTATTCTTAGTAGTTGCTTGCCCATGAACCTAGTTCACAACTAATTTTGAATCTTTGAAAGTTTGCATTCTCTTTACACCCATTCGCTCAACAAGGATCAAACCATGGGTCAAGGCTTCATATTTCGTGTCATTTTTCAAGCATGAGAACTGAAAATGAAAAGCTTTGAAGGTCTCTAATCCTATCAGGGACACTAGTCAAATACCCACTCTAGAACTGGCTTTTCATTTGGCACCATCAAAATATAAGGTCCATAGATGATTGTCTACCGGATCATCATATTCCTCCCGATCCTTCATCAATTTTGGAAATACTTGATCATCTTCAAAAATCACATAAGTGCTTAGCCTTGTTGCATGAAAGTTGTCGAATGGGTTAGAATCGATGAATTGGTTGAGTAGTACCTCTTCCTTAGGAGTCTGATCACTCCTCTTCTTCATCTTCCAATATCTCTATAGAATATCTCTCCTACTGCGAGAAAGCAGCATGCGCTACTTCAAAGCACAAGATTGCATTGTCCACTATATGTTCAAGATTCAAGGATTTAGATAGAATCTTCATCTTTTCACCATGTTTGGTTCTCAATATTAGGTGGGACCAATCAAGCACCAAATATTCACCAAGCTTCACGGTGAAATCTCTTGAGAGACACATTCTGAAGATCAGGGGAATGTTTATCACTACTATTTTTTGTGTGATCATTTGGCTCAGACATGAGAAGAGGGTTAGAGATAGATCTTTTATCTAACTGATGGTCAAAACCCTCTTCCCATCTAATTGCATGATTCCCTTCTCAAAGGGCTCATATTTAAGTTTCAGGGCATTAGCCACTTGTTTTGGCATGATCATTGTGCTATCCCCTAAATCAATCATGTTATTATGCAAAAGCTTATCTCCCACAATAAGTGTTAAAAAGAAAGGTGTGGGCTTTGTCTTGCTTACCTTTTTCTCTTTTGCATTTCCCATGTTGTTCACGTAAGGTACTACTTTTAAAGCTTGAGGGTCCGATGTTGATCCTTTTTCTCTGCTTTGACCACACAATGAATTCACATCCATCTGTAGTATTTGTTCTTCTTTCTTTAATGCTTCTCAAAGCAATATATTTTGTTCAAGGATAGATATGACATCTCATAGAGATACATTGGTAGGTTCCTTCCTTAGTTTTTCCACCACATTGATCATTCCGACTAGTTGGGTCTTGGGCTTGAATGGTGGTATTTCTCTTGTTTTTGGAAGAAAATGTTTCATCGTGAATGGGCTTGGTGACTTATTCATCTCCTTCTCTAGCAATGGAAGAGTGTGTGGCTATGGATTATGCTTCTCTTGCAGTGGTGAATGACGTGGCTGAGGATGTGGCAGAGCTTGTTGCACGTATTCTCTCGTAAACCTTCTTTTGGATCTTGTGTTGTAATCTGACTGTACTTGTGGAGTACTAGTCGTTGGATCTTCTTTCATGAACACCACATCTTCTTCCTCTATCAACAAAAATATTGCTTGGTTGGATGCAATATCTAGTTCCTTCTCCTAGAACATTCCTTGCATTTGCGCTCTAAAGTGAGCATTTCCCATTTTGGAGGACTCATATTCTTTCACATTTGGGGATGCACCCTTACTTCTTTGTTCTGCTATTTTTTGTTGCATATTTCCCCTCAGATAATTTTAGGGCATATGACTATCACTGCATGGGAAGCACCATACATTCTCATCCTCCACTAAGTTGTTCTAGCTTGGGATTAACTCTTTACTCTGGTTGTCCTTGATTGTCTATAGTAGCATGGTGACTGGAACTATCTAGTTTGTGGATGCCATTTATTGACCTCCTCCTCTGGAAGGCCCTTGATATGTATTCTATTGATAGGATGGCCTACTTCCACCATAGGTTTGAGTGGTCTACTTTCGAGGTGTTTCTTTTTGCATTTGATAAGAACCAACTAGTTAGAAAAAGTCTGTATGAGACTCTTCATGTTGTTGATGCTCGTTGCTATAGAGGAAGAGCCCAACATACTTGTCTAAGTGACGGGGTACATGTACATAGACTATGGCATAGCTGATGTCGATTGTGTACTAGAAGTGCTTGACGTAGATTCTTCCCGAGGACCACCAAATATTTCTGCAAATACCAGCATCAGAGGTCATGGTAGAAGCTTCCCAACATCGATCAAACTATTTTATGTGCACACAGCCAACTCATATGCGTCAGGTAAAATATCCCCTCCCATAGAGGTTATCATCACCGTGATGTTTGAATTGAAAGCCTTTAGGTAGAACATAAATGTCATCGCAGCTGGGGGTCAAGAAATCACAAGGATTCTTTGCCAAGTTTACTGAAACCTAGTGTTGAAGTCGCTCATGGCCTCTTGTGGGGCTCTTTTGATGGTGATTAGTTGATGTAGCAATGAACAATGATCTCCCTTCTCTAAGAATCATTTGAACAACCTTTCTTTGAGATGATCCTAGGAGAGGATAGAACCTAAGGCCAAAGATCAATACCAACCTTGAGTCTTTCCTTTGAAAGAGGTAGCTAATAGCCTAAGGGCGATATTCTCCTCCTTTATGTTATGTACCCTACATACCTCCACTATATCTTGAAGGTGTTCAGAGGGGGTTTTGAAATATTCTCCAAAAAAAATTGGGATAGCCTTGAGGTCATTAGCGGGTATGGTAGGCCATACATCTGGGGGCGTAGGTGGTTGTAGTGGACTACCGCTATCCCAGGTTACAAAATTTCTAGGAGCAGGGGTAGCTACATGAGACATGGAGAAAAGATTCCTATGAATCAGGTATATAGCTACCCTAATTTGGAAGGTTGAGCCTCCAGGTGGAGTAGATAAGGTTCCACATATTGGGATCTTACTTCTCACTCTATCACTCCTTATAGGTGATATAGAACATGTAAGTCTTCTTCTCCTAGGTACCAACATAGGTAACTAGGAGTACTGGAAATGGTCTCTTAAAGATGCTCTTGTTTGGATTATGGGCATGAAACTTTTAGTTTCTTTCCTTAGCCTAATTTAAGAAATATTTTTGACTTCTAATCATGCATTTGGAGAAATTCATGTCCCACTAAGTGTGCCAGAAAAAGAATTGTTGATCATCAAAGCTTGTGCCTCTCCAACAATCTTATGGTAAATTCAATGAGTGGGGGACTGATTTGTGCCTCACTGAATACCTTCGAGACTTTTATAGAAAGTCAGCTCTTCTCTGAGTTTTGGATAAAAGGGTAGAAGGAAATGTAAACATAAAACATAAAAATGGTGATATGTCAAAGCTTTTACAACATTTCAAACCCAATCTTTCCTATGAATGATATATTTAGGCACAAAATGCCACAACCCTTCATTGTTGGAAAGAGAACGAATAGCAAAGGCTAACTACAAGCACAGTGTAGTCTTTTAAATCTCCCCACGGATAGTGTTTATTAAGGTCTAATTAGACATAAAGATTTTGAAAGTTAATAGAAAAACATTCAGAAATTGTATAAACTCTCTCTCTTATTATAGCACAATATAACAAAACAACTCTTCAGAAAATTAGAGAAGTCCATAGACAATCCAATTTTCACAAGTTATTATCCTACCATATAAGCCTACAACATGGAAATCAACAACTTAAACTATTTGAATTCAGCTTGACATTGTGTTTTATTCAAAATGAAAGCATAAAGAAGGAAAGCTAAATAAAGGCCATACATGCATAGTCTCAAAGATTTCTTCCAAATAGTTCATGCTTAAATATCAAATGAACTTTAAAATAGAGGTTGGAAGCCAATCCAATAATAGTTTGAGCATAAACAATATAACATGCTAGAGAAAAGAAATTATGCAATTCTACTTCTGAAAATAGATCTATAACTTAAGAAAACTAAAGAAACTTTTTCCTCAGCAAAGGAAACTGAAACTTGGAACCAACCCCTTCTTTTTGTCGCCATGTCTCATTTATAGCTACAAAAAGAGAAAACCGTTGCCACAACACATAAGTAATTGTTGCCAGATGTTAGCATTTGATAGCACACAATCTGATCATAGATATTTAGTTAGGTCATAGCAATCTTTTCTCATCAATTTTCAACTTCAGCATTAATGCCTTTTAGATATTTAGCAAAGATAGTTATCTGAAAGTGATTAGATCCTAGAAAATAGCTTGGAAAAAGTCTAGTTGACCAGTCGCATAACCCAACGACGCTGACTCAAATTCTCAATCTTGAAAGCCAAAAAGGGCCAGCAAGCTTCGAAAAACTCCAAAAGATACCACTTCATAGAAACACAAATTTCCCACAGTGAAAAGATGATGTGTCAAATGGGCAAAAAATCTTCGGACTCATGAAAATTGCTCCTTGAGAAAATCTCTATTGAGCTGACACATGTCCCAACCTTCTCCCAAAAGGAAGGTGATAATTGAAATTCATGTAGCCACCATGTGGCACATTGTGCACCTTTCCGAACAACTTTACTTGAGCACGGACACATCCGAAGCCAAAAACATAAAAATCTGAAAATAAAAAATGATTAAGGAAAAATTGCTTCATAGATAGTTTCACGAGATTAGCATTGTGATTTCAATGTGAACAATGATTGTAATGCATCCTTTTTATGATTTTTTCATGCACCACATATTTGACAAAGAGTAATTTAATTTTATATTAAATTTGGGTATTACATGGGAAATTACATAAGCTGAAAGTCATGTGATATCTGGATTTTCAAATTCTTATTTTCTCTTGCCTTCACTTGTTTCAGCAAAGAAATCAATATCAACTTTCATTGTCATTATCAAATCTAGCTAATTTCATAGTACCTCCACACCTTTGGTTTAGCATTAATAACTATAGACCTACAATCTTAATGGCAACCCATATCCTCACTAGCTCTATTCCTGACCAACTATTTATGATATTGACTGCATTACAAAAATTATACCAAACCAAAAGGTACACAATGACATGTTGCATTTAGCCATTGGTTCGCTTAAAACCTACCAACATTACTACATTTGTTGTAGTGATGGATTCTATTGTTGAGTGGCTAGAAAATGAAGGCTAAGCTTTTCAAGTGTTGTACACACATTTATTAATGCAAGAAACTAGAGGCATGATTTTAGACGGCAGTTGGACATAGTTATTTTACCAAATTAACTTTTTCACCATTTGAAACAGAGACTCTAAGGACACACTCTACCTCTTGTCTTTATAACTATGGAAAGGTACTATTTTTGTTAATCATAGTCCAACTTATTCTTTTGTTTCCAAAACAAAAATGATAAGATACATTTACGTATAGGGTCAAAATTTGCAAATGGGGATGGTAGAAAGTTTAATTGGGTAGAAGAAATAAATGATTAACGATGACAATCCAAGCATGAGACTTACAAGAAAAAGGGGGAAAGATTATGAAGTGTGATAGCTAGAGGTAGGTGATGGTCACTTCTAGACTTACAAGAAAGAGGCAGAAGGATTATGAAGTATGATAGCCAGATGTAGGAGATGGTCACTTCTAGCCATTGAGAATTAATGGCACACCCACATTCCATTTCAGCACCATGCTTAATTAAGTGCTTGAAATGAATTGCTATAGGGCTCGAATTGGTTTGAAATCCTAGGCGCCACTATTGGGGAATCTCCAAGTGGCATGGCTTATTCAATGCTACTGTCTATTTTCCGATTCAATCAGGAGGGGAGTAATGGTGATGTAAACTTTAGAATAGGGGGTATATGGTTTAATATTCACACCAATCAGGCAAGATCTACTCTTCAACTGATATATTCATTGGTTCTTTTGTTCCTATTTTATTCCCTATTTGTCTCTTACAGGTCTTGGCTGAGGTGTGGAAGATAACATTAGCTTATCTTTTATTTTTACTCACTGCAATTTATATTTCCTTTCCTTGTGCTACACAACCATTCTCATGGAATGCATAAACCTCTCTTCTTTTTGAAGTTCCCATGATGAAAAAGTTGATTTGCACACTAAAAAATGCACCTAAAAAATCTGCCCCAGTCACCTACTTTGGAGGGTCATAATTCAAAGCTAGTTTATTTTCATGCCAAATACCTTAGCGTGCATACTCATTTATCATATGTGAACATATATGTTTGATTTAAGCTTCCTGTGATGAGTTTTGACAAGGTTCTGAAGAGAAAATCTAGAGGGTTCTAGGGTTGTTTTACTGTTTGCATACTCTTAGGCCTACGAAGTGGCCTCTTGTTCAAAGCGATATTTCATAGTTGGATGATCATCATGGAAAATGGATTGGTTCTTTGCAGTCCCCTCATATTCATATACTCCATGGTCCGGTTTCAAAATCTTAGGATCAGGTTTGATATTTTTACCAGGTCAAAAATAAAGGTAGTTTGTCATATTTTGACATTTGGATGTTTAAAGGAGGTCAAATTTGACCCTTAATATCTTGTGAAGAATGTGGATTGAAGGAAATACTTCTTGCACACATACTCAATGGACCTAAATGATTTAATTTTTTCAGTGGTAATTTCCTAGGAGAGGATTTGGTATTTTTTCAAGATGGTGACTTGGTGAACCCTAATTGGTTTTTGACTAGTGCAATTGCAGAAGAGTCTGATTGAGCCATTTTGGATGTTAATATCTTGTACCTCAAGATTAATTTTTCCAATCCATTTGTTGCACTAAAATTTTGGTTCAAATTTCTATATGTTTGCTCAGTCTCAAGCCGCCAAGATGAGTTTTGATGGGTTATTGAATTATTTTCCAATTGCGACAAGGCCAAAATTGGTGTTCCGAAAACATTCAAATTTTTAATTTCTAAAGGAAACCCATTTCTAATTTTGGTCCAAAACATCTCCAAATCCATTCTCATCAAAATCAAAGATCATATGATACATTATATTAATGCTTTTCAGTTGCGGCACAAGCATTTGACAGGCCAGTTTACAAAGGAAGTCTTAGAAATCTTTTAGCGATGCAAGTTTTGAGGAAATGGGTTTTCTCTAAATAATTGATAATTTCCCTACACAAATTTTCATGGCTTCAGGTGTCCCGGTTTTCTTGCAGTGAATTTTCTCCAAATGGGTCGTAGGTGAAATTAAAAAATCAACGTTTTCCTAATGTTGCAAAAGCTAATGTTTAAAATATTTTGCATATTTTAAATATTAATAAAGTGGAAATGCACAGGAATAAAGGAATTTTAGGGAAATGTTAATATTTTAAATCTTTATTAAAATTTGATAAAGTTTCAACTTTATTAAAGGAAGCTTCTCTGCTAGCCTGTGGAAGTTGTTGCTCACAGCAGGTTCTCACGGGGAAGTGGGAGAAGCTTGTAGCAGCTCATGGGGAGAGTTGTAAATGATTTTTAATGACCTTGTTCAACTTTTTAAGGGTGTTGGAGGTATCTCTAATGAATTTCAGGTAGATTCAGGTAGTAGTGTTGTAGAGTGAAATTGTTGATCATGTTTTTCAACTTCTGGGCATTTTTTGGGGGTCCATTTGAGCTCAAATTTGATATTTTATTGAGGGATTAGGGTTTATTTTTTAATGCATAAGGTAGAGGGTTGAAGGATTATGGTAGAGGCTTTAGAGCTTAAGGTATAGGGTTGAGGTATTAGGGTTGAGGGTTGAGGGTTGAGGGATTAGGATTTAAGGGTTGAGGATTGACGGTTGAGGGTTTAAGGGTTGAGGGTTGAAGGATTAGGGTTTAAGGTAAAAGGGTTGATGGATTAGGTTTTATGGTTTAATGTATAGGTTAGAGGGTAGAGGGTTGATAATTATTGGAACACAATAATCTACTGAGAGGGGGGTAAATTAGTATATATTAAAACTTAGACCTTAAATCCTTTGTGTAGATTACTTCCTCAAACCCTTAATATATAGATTGGAAACTTAAGTTCTATAAACATAAACATGCACACACAAATAATCACATAACACATGATATGCATGGAAAACCCAAGATGGGAAATACCACAGTGAGAAATGTTGCTAGGATCTACTGTCCTAATCTAGCCTCACAATCAAAACCTCTATTACAATGTTTAAGGGAACCAACCCTAAGGAGACACCAATCCCCTAATTTAGGAGCACCAACTCCCTGATTTAGGAGCACCAACTTTAAGGAAGCACCAACTCAGTTATCTGATGGCACCTACCAATCTAATTTACATTGACAAATTTACACTTTTTATTACAATTCAATGTTGTGACTTACTTTGCAACTGCACAATACTTTGTTGCATTCTTTACAAATCACTCTTTGCTGCTACTGCTACAATCTCAACAACACATAGCTCTTCTCTTCTCTTCTCTTCTCTTCTCTTCTCTTCTTTCTCTACTCTGCACTTTCCCTTTCTCCTCTACACTTAGAAAATTCTCTATTCTATCTCACTACACTATACCTCTACTCCTTGAATGTTAGCCCTATTGAATATCTCTCATTTTTCTTGGGTTCTACTAATTCAACTTAGTGCATTCTCTCTCTACTGCATTTTTACTCAATCTTCTTTGCCAAAGAGTAAGAAGTCATCATTGATTGTGAAAAATGTTGAAGCAAGTAAGTCTATAATAAATCTTGACCATGCATCTAAAATTTTAAATGAAAATGATCATGAGGAAGTATTTGATTATGGTATGCCCTCAAATAATTAGGAGAATATTGTCACAAATCAGTCCCAAGTTACTACTGGTCAGCTTGATAGTAATCCTTTAACATCAAAGGAAGTAGAAATCTAGAGATTTTGGGATAAGGATGGTGAATCCCCAGCCAAAAGGGTAAATCCTGGGGATACTACCATTTTCAATGATGATAACTTTAACCCAAGAGGAACATCTTGTAGTATAGCCTCACACCATTCCTCTAAGAGAGAACCAATGAATCTTGTTATCAACAAGGATTGCACCCTAGTTAATTTGCACTTAACTATCATGTGTAACATGGAAACATTCTCAAGTTGTGGGTGACTTATAATGAGAATGAATCTCTAGAGAGGGTTGGTTCCCCTGGTAGATCACCTAAAGCTACTAACTTTTCTGAGAAAAGGGATAGAAGGATACTTGAAATAAAATCCTTAGACTATAGAGGTAATGCACCAAAAATTTATGAATCTATTCACTATTTCAGCTCATAGTTAGATCTAGAAGACATTTAATTTTCACAATTCCATCTGAAACATGCAATACAACAATGATTTGTATGAAGGTTTGAAATTAATGGTTGTTTAAGGACAAACAAATGTCCAATCACAACTTCAACCTAATAAAATCACCTAACCCAACATACAACCTTCATTACATTAAACTTTTGCATTCATATTTGCAAGAATGAGACATAGAAAAGGATTTGAAACTAGAATCACAATTAAAGATCAAATCATTAGTTGAAAATGAGATAAAAGATGATGAAAAAGAAATGCACTGCTGTCTTTTATTGATCTCAAAGGAGATTATGTATGAAACTATGAAAGCTAAGATACAAAACCTACAAACTCTCTGTAATTCTCAAGAGAGGAAGAACCAAGAATTGAGAAAAACCTAAGTCTTTTCTCCTATTTACCAAAAAAATTCTAAGAGTCAAGGCACAAAACAAAATGTTGTTAACTACAATCCAAAATAGTAACCCAAGTGCCTCTCACGAGTAGAAGGAAAAAACCATGAAAAGAGGGAATAGAACTGATCCAAAATGAGTGAAAATAGGTGAAAACTTTCCCACCTAAGTGGATCCTCCCAAAAAAACCCCAAAATCACTTAGATCTGATTGGAAAACCAAAATAGAAAATTCATCTAACTCCATCTTTCCATTTTGCATAGTGGGGACTCAAGCAAAAAAGGAAAGTAAACTAAAATTTCCTTAGTGAGTGTTCTGTGCTTTCTCTTTTCTCTACATTTACATGAAACTTATTAAAGAAATTTATAGATTATTACTTTAATAAGGCCTTACATCTTGTTTCAGCTTCAGTTGTACAAAATTAAGGAAGGTTTGACCTTGGCTTAAGTTTGATTTTGCAACTTTGAAAAAAATTACAAATATATGCAAAGGTATAGAAAACACCTAATACATAACAATGGGCAACTAAACATAAGCCAAAGTATTAATTTGGCACAAAATATTTAAAACAATGTAAAAAAATACCCATGAAAGGGTCAGCCAAAATTAGGGCAAAAAGAAACCCTAGAACAAAACACCTACGGCCTCCTTTCATTTCACTTTCATTTGAAACTTAGAAAATTTTGTTCACTATTGGTTTGGGCACCACCATGCTAGGGTTTTCTTGAGCTTTCATGGAGAACTTTTGGTAGAAAAACCTGTGTGGTACGTTCTATTCTCTATATTTTTTGTAAAAGAGGAACAAATGTATGGTTATTTGCAATAGACATGATGAAAAAAGCTTAATGTTTTCTATTTTAATCTTGACATGATTTAGAATTTTTGGGTATTCCAATTTTCTCGCCATGGCTTCACTTTGAAAGCATTTTTGGATTTTCACTGCCATTTTTTAGAAGAAATGATGAAAACACATTTTTTTATTTTTTTGTATATTGGCGACATTCTCGACTTATTTAATATAGAAAATGTGAAGCTTTTGTTCATGGCTCAACCCATGAAATATCTTCATATATTATTCATGATCTTTCCTTTGCAAATTACTTGAGGGTTTGCTCCTTTGAATGTTGAGTTTTTCCACAGTTCACTATATTCATCATGCTAAGGGTTCATCTTGGTCTCATAGGCATTATGTAGAAATAGCTAGCTAACAAAGCCACTACTCACTCCATTTGCTACATTCAACCCCTCTAATGATTACATATCTTCAATACTACAAACCTTTATTCTCTAGAAAAAAAAAATTACGTGGAAAAATGTCCATTTTTTCATCCCTCATAAGTGATTTTCCCTTTTTACAGATAAGCTTTTATAATAAGTTTATTCACAAAATTTTTTAAAGTACAAGAGTTTGGTAGAATCCAGTAAAGTTCTGATCACTCCAAACTGCTTTTACATGGCACTGTCACTGCTTGTGAATTTCTCCATGTTCTATTTTCATGCTCAATATCATTTTTCATTGAAAACATAGACTGATGTTATATTGCACTGTTAATTCATCACTATGTTTGTATCCTTAGTCAAGTAGAAACATGACCTTCATAGACTGCTTACATGATGACTCTAGGATTGCTCCATATTAACTCTTATGACTGTCACATTCCTTGTTTCTTTTGTGCTATAAGACATGAAATTATGGTCATATACCCCTCTCAATGATTGGATCGCTTCATTGGGTTTATGGGACCTCCTCTTGCATTGATGTTTGAGAAAGGTTTTAAAGCATTCATTGAAATAATGAACTCATGATTTCTCTTTCCTTGCTCTCACTATGTTTTCCACAACATGAAAATTTTGACAATGACTCTCTTGTCCTATTGTGATTCCATTTAACAAATGTTTTTTATTCATGATAGTGATGACCATATAAGGCAATGGACTATTATTGGTACTTAGATTTTGCATTGATATTTGTCTTCTCATGCTTAACCTTACACCTGTGGTTTTGGCATCAAGCTTGTATTAGAGCCTTTATTTTTGCAGATACCTGCCAAATCACTATCATGAGTGAAAAACACTTTCTTTGAATGTTGATAAGTGGCTACCTTTCTCTTTGCTGCCCCATTACATCAAAATGACTTATAATATGGTACTATGAATATTTCCATTGTGGTTCTTTGTATCTTTCATATATGAATTTATACTCTTACCCCTCTTAGAAACTAAGAGGGTAGCATGTTGGGCTCAACCCTTATGGGAGCCCATTTTACTCTACATGTTGTGATGTCAAATGAAAATAATCCAACAATGAAAATTTCACCTATACCTACATAGTGAAAAAACATGTTAGATAAAATAATGAAGCTAAAAGCCCATGTGATGACTTGAATCTATGGCTCTCTTGTATACATGTGATAAATTCCTAACTGATTTAATGCATAATAGATGTGGGTTATATTTCTATTGATGAAACACATGATGAAAGTTTATATTTTGAGCTCTAACCAAATCATTTCCATCTTCTACAGGCACATTTGAATATCAACAACAAGGAGGAGATGAAGATAAAGAGGATCAACATTAGGATCTGCCACTCAGGAAATGATGGATGCATCTCTTTTCATATGTTTACTTTTATTTCTTATCTTTAGATGTATAGCTTACAATTATGTTATTTTAGATCAGTCATTCCCACGATTTGTGTGGGACATTTGAGCATATCTCTTTGTAAAATAAATATAGACACCAATACTATGCAAATTTGTGTAATTTTATGTTATAAAATAACATTTGCATAATAAAACTGAATTTCATTAGAAAGCATCCTCTATGCAATGGAAAAACTTTAACAGAAATTTTATGCGCCTTTCATTTTTAAATACAATTGACTATTTTAGCTCTACCTAATTGAGTTGTAAGAAAAAATTAGGTAACATTTTGTTGACATCTTAGTGGTGTTTACCTACTAAACAAATAGGATTAGTAGCCTTGCATATCCATTGGGAAACAGAGTGCATTCTTTCTTTTCTAAAACTCAGAAAATTGTCTATATCTCAGCTATTAGGAACTATATAGCAGCAAAACCAAAACTGAAAACAACTACTAGGCTCTATTTAGGATAGGAACAACAAACATGTGAATGAGCACTTATTGAAAAACCAAACTAAATTGAAATATTTTCCTTAAGCACTTATTAGTAGAAAACTAATCAAACTATAGTACATTTGCAAAACTCATTCTTAGAAATAATGCTTGGGGTGAATCCCATTAACTGGGATAGGTAACACCTCTCCATTCAACTTTGAAAGTTGGAAAGTATTATGTTGTTTGCATTTAGTGATCACATAGTGGCCATCCCACATGGCATCAAACTTGGTATGCTTACCAGGTTTACTTCTAAGCTCATCCCATTTTAAAACAAGATCACCCTCACTAAAATCCCTTGGTGCTACTTTCCTATCAAAAGTCTTTTTTCATTTGAGCTTGGTGAATCTCAAGCTTCCTTAATGCCTCTTTTCTAGTCTCCTCTAATTCTATCAATTATGCAAGCCTAATTTCCATATGTTGTTCCTCTAACAGTTCAAGCTCCTTAATAAAATTCAAAGTTGGTAATTCAAAAGAAATTGGTAACTTAGCTTCTTTACAATAAGTGAGAACATAAGGTGAATAACCTATAGCTCTCTTAGGAGTTATTATGTTTTCCCAAAGGACTAACTTTAACTTGTCATGCACAGCCCTTTGATTATCTTCAATGGTCTTTTTAATGATCTTAATCAAATTCTTATTGATAGATTTGACATGTCCATTACCCTGGGGGTAATAATTGGACGAGGTATTTAGAAAAATGTTATTCTTAACAGACCAATCAGAAATCCTTAAACAAGCAAAGGATAAAGCATTATCAGATATGATAGAATCAGGAGTACCAAATCTTGGTAGAAATTTAAAACAAAAATCTCATTTTCCTCCTTTAATGCAACAAGTTTTGTTCATTTTGTAAAATAATCTATTGTTATTAATATCCATCTATGACTTGCACTTGAAGGAGGGTTAATGGGACCAATAAAATCAAGACCCCACTTAGCAAAAGGTTGATCCACTTGAATGGGGTGTAAAGGCAAGGCTACAATCATTTCTTTCCTACAAATAATGAACATTTGTTGCATTTTCTGACCCAAGCATGTGCATCCTTAAATAAATTTGGCCAATAATAACCAGCTCTCATAATCTTAAAAGAGTTGTAGTTCTTGGTGCAAAGTGGCCTCTAGAAGGTCCATCATGCAACTCTTCCAGAACTTTATCAATCTGGTCTAGTTCAATGCATCTAAGTAAAACATCATGAATATCCCTTCTATAAAAAAATCCATCAATAACAACATAAGGGATGGCTTGAAGCCTATAATACCTTCTTTTTGCTCTGTCCAAACCTTTAGGATAGTCACCAGTATGCAAATAATGGATCATTTGTTGAATCTAGTTTGTATAAGAAACTGGAACAGTAGCTTGTTCCTCATTATTAAGCACTATTGTAACTTGCTCATTAATTTCTTGACTATTTTCTCCATTTCTAGCAAGTTGTTCACATAACCCTTTGCCTCTAACAAGCTTTGTAACCTTAATGTTAATATCATATTCCATTACCTTAGTTATCTAGCCTACTCTTTTGTCATTAATATCCTTATTAAGGAAGAAATCTTTGACAGTTGGATGTGCAACCAACAACTGGACTTTATTTTTAGAAATCATATGCCTAAACTTCTTAAGGCTTCTAACAATAGCTAACACATGCTTTTCAACAAATGAGTATTTTGCCTCATAATCATGCAAAACATGGCTGAAAAATGCAATAGGTTGCTCAAGTCCTTCATTCTACTGACAAAGCATAGCTGAAATAGTATCAACACTCCCAAATACATACAAAATAATATCTTTATCAAAATTTGGATTAATGAGTGTTGGAGCTACTGCAAATGCCTCATTGATCTGCTCAAATCTTCTCTTACCCTCTTTAGTCCAACTAAAAATCATGTTATTTTTTAAGCATAGTTGTAAGAGGTTGCAGTAATGCTACAATGTTAGGTATGAACCTTCTCACAAAGTTGATCCTACCAAGAAATATTTGTAATCCTTTCTTGTTGCCAGTAGGGGTAAAGCTAGAATGGTAGAGATTCTTTCTGGATCAATAGAAATTCCATGCTTAGAAACAATATGTACAAGGAGCTTACCCTCATGGATAGAAAAAATATAATTTTTTGGGTTAAGAGAAACCCCATATTCCCTACATCTCTAAAAAATCTACCTCAAATGACCAAAAATTTCATTGGCATTCTTTGAAAAAACTATAATATCATCTAAATAAACAAAAAAAAAAAATGTTAATGAGGCCTTGAAAGGCCATGTTCATTGCTCTTTGAAAGGTTTCCCTTGCATTAGACAAGCCAAAGGGAATCTTCCTATAAGCCACGGTATCCCATTTTGTGGTAAAGGAAGTTTTGTATTGACCCTCCTCCTTCACTAAAATTTGGTTAAATCCTAAATATCCATCCAACAAAGAAAATCTATCAGAACTAGAAACAACTTATAAATTTTGCTCCATTGAAGGCAATGGATAATGGTCCTTGAGAGAGGCTCTATTCAAATCACAAAAAATCAACACATAGCCTAATCTCACCATTCCTCTTTCTAACAGTAACTAAGTTAGAAACCCATGATGTATGCTTAATTGGAAAGATGATATTACTTTCAATCAACTTACTCAATTTTGCCTTCATAAGATACTCAAGCTTGGGATTAAGAGGCCTTTGCTTTTTCCTCACTGGTTTTTCTTTGGGCTCTAACTCAATGGTGTGTTGAGCTAGTTTAGGGTTAAGACCTTTTAAATATCCATATTCCCAAGGAAAAATATCACTAAATTCTTGACAAAGTAAAATAAAAGCTTGGTGTTCCTCTTTGGTACATAACTTACCAAGCTTGGTGAGCTTATCTTTGAATATATCAATGGGTTCATACTGCTCCTACTTAAATTTTATATTTTTTTAATCCTTTCCAACTTGATCATCTATATTTAAAACTGATTCCAAGTTTACCAAACCTTTGGGCAGCTTGTTTGACTTCAATTGCACAATCTGATTGTCATATTGCTACTGCCATTTTTTCTTATTTTCAACTACAAACTCAGCTTCTTCGATTAGAAAACTTACAATCTACTCATCTCTCTCAAAAACTTTCCAACTTACATTGTTATCTAGTACAGATGGTCTCACAACCACTTTTACATATTGTTGTACCTCAACATTATAAATATTAGTTGGAATATCAAACTGTGACCCTATAGCAGCAAGTTTATCGGCTTGTTTATTCTAATTTCTAGGAATAGATAGTAGATTGAAAGCATCAAAATCCTCAATTAAATCTAAAACTCTATGCTTATACCACTTAATAAAATCAATTTTTGTAACATTTAGATTTCTAACCTAATTTACTACCAATTCAAAGTTAGCAAAAACTTGCAAACACTTTATACCTCTCTTTCTGTCCTATTCTAGGCCATGAATAAGTGCCTCATATTTTGTTGTATTATTTGTACAGCTGAAAGAAAATCTCAAGGATGAATAGTACTTATCTCCATCCGGTGAAATCAGCATGGCTCCTCCACCAGCACCTATTTTTCTTCTTGACCCATCAAAATACAACTTCCAAAGCTAATTATTTTGTTGTTCTGGCTAATTCTCATACTTAACTAGATTTGGAACAATTGCATCAAGTTCATGGATCATGTAAATGCCTAATCCAACTTCATCCATGTGACTGAAAGGGTCAACTTCGTGATTCTCGGTTGCCCACTCATCTAGATTTGTATTAGGGATACCCTCAATAGGTGTGTTGGGGTCTAGGGTCATGAATTGGCCTTCCTTCTCATGGATGGTGCACCATAGAAAAATGGACCCTTGACATTTTCATGGTCTTTTAGGCCTTGCTTAATGTTTTTTGGTCTATTTCACTTTGAATTATTGATTTAATATGGCTTGAACATGCATATTTAGGTACTAAAATTCAAATAATGACATCTTGTGAAGGTGTTGAGAAGTGTTGTAAGACATTTCTACACTCTTCGAGAATCTATTCATTACAATTCAGCTAAAAATCACCTTTTCATCACTAAACAAGTCCTATTTTAAAGTGTTGTAATGTCTTGTAACAAGATTTCACATTTTTATAGAAATAACTTCACTATTTACACCTTTCTTATACTTTATTTGACCCCTTTATTCACTTTTAAGACTTAATTAAGTGCATTATTGAATGTAAACCTAACAAATAATAATAAATGTGACTTAATTCTTCACACCCATTTTCAGGTCCTAGGTGGGACCCATTCGCCATGGGTGGCAAATGAGTCCTCCTTGGCTCCAAATTCAAAATATTTAAATTTCCTTTCAAGTTTTTATTCAAAATCACTTGATCTCGGCCTGTGACAAGGTATTAACAGGTTACTAAGGTACAAGTGTGTATAAATAAGTGTTTTTACATCCATTTCAACCCCCATTCATCAAGTTCACTTACTCACTCATTCACTCAAGCATTCAAGCACTTTACAACATCAAATTAAGCATTCATCAAGCACTTTGGAGCATCCATTGACAAAAATTCATATTTTCTTAAGGGTTTGGTAAGTTGATACAATTTGCATGTTATTTTTTTATCATTCTCTTTCGTTTAACTATTTCATTAAGGGTTTGATTACCATAGTGGGGTTTGACCAAGGAAAACCCCTATTTTCTAACCCTCAATCATTTTTCCCCTCTTTCTTGTGTGTTTGTAGACTTGTGTGTGCAGATTTAACAAGTATTTAGGTGTTGAAGAGTGGTCAACAAGTCAACTAGGAACTTCAAGTCAAATCAACCTTATTTCAAGCTTGGAGAAGGTATTCTATCTGTTTCCTACAGAATTGACTTTGGCAACCCAACAAGCAGACATTCTCAGATCTGGTGTTGCAAATTTGTCTCCTGATTTCTTAGAATTTTGGGAGAGGACTGATTTTCCAATAGTGGCAAATGAGTCCCACCTTAAGGCTAGAAATCTAAGTTCTATCAAATTCCAGATTCCAACACTTAGAAACCGGTTCCTTATAGTTTTCATCAGAAGCATGACTAATTCGCCACCCTGGGCAAATGAGTCCCACTGGTGATTTTCTATAATTCTAGATGGCATTCCAAAGATTCCAGATTCGTCATCATAACTCCAGGTGCACTCTGATTCAACTCATTTATTTTTGTTCTGCATTTATTCATTCCTATCTCATTGTTTGCATATCACATTGTGTTTTCCAACATAGCATAAATCTTAGATCTTGCATACATAATCAGTCATTTAGATCACTTAATTGCACTTAGTTCATTACATTTAGCTTAAACAATATCATACATAACATAATTTGAATGAACCCTTTAGCATTTTTGGCCTACTCTCTCCTTTTAGGTGAAAAACCCTAGAAGAGTTAGGGAGTCCTGTGGGTACCAAAAATCTATGGTTCATTTTGGTGAAGCTACAATTTTTACACCTTGCATCTCATATTTCATTTGCATCTCGCATCGTAGATTACATTTGCATCAACATTCAATTAGGGTATTGTTTTGTTTTTGCATCCTAGGGATTCCTAATTTGCATTAGTGAAACATTCATTTAGAGTTCATTTTTGCATTGCATATCATTGAAAAAATTGAAAATCTACATCTGCATCCTTCATTGGCATCTAACAAATATTAAAATCATTTTAAATTTTCTGAAAAAACACAAAAAAATATCATACTGGGACCATTCGCCACCCTGGGCGAATTAGTCCACCTACACTTTTTAAACAGCATTTCCAAACATTTTATGGCATTTTCTTGCATTACTATTTGTTGTAGCTACTTTCTATTTTAATCTCAAGAATCTTTGTTTTTTAGTCATTTATTGCATCTTAGTTTACTTCATGGCATTTTCTTTTAATAAGTTTTGGAACTCATTAAAATCCTTGGTAGACATGTCCAATTGTGCCTTTGGATGTGACCCTAATGACCTTGAACCTCCACATGCTCCTTCAACTCCTCCCGATTCTCCTCCTCATGATGTAGAAATCATTGGAGAATATGATGATAGCATGAACAAGTTATTTAATGAATGGCTTGATAACCTAGAATCCAATGTAGCCTTTTATCCATCCATGAGGACACAAGATCTTCCTACTGTTGCACCCCCTAATCACTTTGCATACTTACATCATGAATTCAATGAAGGACCTAAGGTTCCTCCCTCAAGTGGACCTAGTTCCTTTAAACAACCACAATCACAAACATTTTATGATCACAAAGTCACAAACACTCCCATAAACCTTGAAGAAACATAAGGTAAAGGCTTTACTATACTAAGTAGACAAGGTTGTGACACTACTCATGAACATGACATTCACCAACTCCTTGAACAACAACCAATTGAAGAAAAAACAACAAGATTTGGATATCAAGATCCTCCTCATCCCGGTAGACCTCCTTTTGAATATAAGAAACTTTGAGATGATGGTATAGTGATCTTTGATTCCCCTCCTGACTTGCACATTCTCCTTCTAGATGAACAACCATTACCTCCTTCTAATGACATGGATGCTAGGGTCCCCATGGGTCCTATCCCTCCTTCTACTCATGAACAAGGAGAGTCTAGTAAATGGAAATGACCTTAAAATTTGAAGAAACTCAAGTTTCCTACACATCCTCCACCTGAATGTGAAAGGAGACTTCAACTACTCTTAAACAAAGGTCTTATACTTTTACCACCCATGAATAGGTTGGTTATTTGTCCTAAAGATTCTAATATACCATTTTGCAAATATCACCACATTCTAGGACATCGAACCGAAAAATGTTAGACATTAAAGGACATACTAGATAAGTATCATTTCACTAATACCGATTGTTTTCCTATTATCCCATAATAATTAAAATTCCTTTTATCATGCCATAGTTGTAGAATTTTCTATTCTCACTATTTCATGATTCTTCCACATCACCCACATCAGCTCATTCTTTCCCTACACTTTGTGTGGTGCAAGAAGTTGTTATCCTTACCTTTGTAATGCAATTGTCTGTCTCTTAACTACGTTATTCCTTTTTTGCTTAACAGACTACGAAACCAATAACTTAGTTAATGGTTGACTTACATTTACATTGTGTATCATGTTCCCCTGTATCATGTGTTTGATGTTTTCTCTCTCATTGTATACTTCTATTTGTACCTTTGTTCTTCTATATGTCGTGCATTTTCACTTTTTTCTTTTTCTTTTTTTTTTCTGTTCTCCTTTTGGGGATGATGCAAAGCGTGAGACACCCACGTCTCTTCCATGTTGACACAAAAGTTCCTTGTCTTTTTCACTTTTTTTTGTGTTCTCCTTTTGGGGATGACACAAAGTGAGAGACGCCCTACGTCTCTTCCATGTTGACCCAAAAGGTCCTTGTCTTTTTCACTTTTGTTTTGTGTTCTCCTTTGGGGATGACACAAAGTGTTGAGACACCCTATTTTCTCTTCCATGTCATTAATCGGTCCCTTTTGTTTTATTTATTTTTCTTGTGTTTTCCTTTTTGGGGATGATGCAAGGCGTTGAGACAAAATGTCTCCTTCATGTTGACCAAAAAAATTTCTTTTCTTTTTTCTTTTTCATTTTCTTTTCATTTATGTTTTCCTTTTGGGGACGATGCAAGGCATTGAGACCGTAATGTCTCTTCCATGTTGACCCAAAACAGACTTTCTTTTTCTTTCATTTTTTCTCTCTTTATGTCATTCTTCCAGTTCTATGTGCTTTGGGGAATGATGACAGTTATGAGCTCTTTCATAAAAACATTATAGCAACGAACATACTGACCCCAAATCCATAGATCCCTTATGTGTTTGGTGTGTTCTTTTTTGGGGGGAAACCTCCTTTTCTTTTGTCTTCCTTTTCATGTACATGATGTAGCCTTACTCAGAAACATATGACTTGGCATAGGGTCTTTCCAAGTTGGCTCTTATGTCTTGTTTTCCTTTTCAAATTTTCCTTTGCTACTTTAAAGTAATTTCTCACAAAACAATGTGTGGTAATTCCTTTAAAGTGGGGGCATACATTACCATTAATTCATTTGTATTCTTAGTTCCTAGTGTAGCCTTTTCATTCATATGATGTGTTTGTCACTTTTTAGATGACATTGGGTGTGATGTCCTTCATAAGTGTGATCTATCTTAGCATGCTACATTCCTCCTTGTGGCCTGATGCGACGCATTGCATCCCCTAAGTTGTGAATACACTATTCTTTGATTGGTCCTCTCTTAGAGACATTAGACACAATGTTACCTAAATAGTAGACCTTGCATGAACTTAACAAGACTCCTTTGAACATCTTTTCACATTTTGCATTTTTTATTTTACATTTTTACATTTTTGCCACCTTGCATAACACAACTCGCATACCTTTGATACCTTGATTTTTGTTCATAAGTTCTAATCATACGAAGCTTTTCTTGTCTCATGAAGCATGAATTGACATTTTCCCTTGTGGCGCCTTGTTAAAGTTATCAAGAGGTATAACTTTGATATGGTTGAGCGGGAAGCCCACTCACCGACATGACTTTCCCCATAGCCACCTTTTTGTTTGTGAGTGCATACCAACTAGTGTATATATCTTACCTTTTGGGCCTTCTCACTCAGTGGATCATCATGAGTTCTATTGCCTTAAAGTGAGTATAAATTCTCTTTTTCAAAAAATCAACCTAGATCTAATCCACAACTAGTTGGATAAAGGATCGAAGCTTCATCTAACTCTCTCTCTTTTCAACACTTGTGTTTTCATTTTTCCTTATGTTTAGTTTTCCATGGGATCTTCATCCTAGGGGCTTGATCATCCCTCTTGATCATTTTCATTCCATCTTGCTAATGTAAGTACATTGGAACCCTCCTCTCGATGTTTGTGGCTACTTTAGTGTGAGTTTGAAGCAAGTTCATCCTCTCACTAAAGTGGGGGCTAGATGAACCGTAGGAAAATGGACTTTTGACATTTTCATCATCTTTTAGGCCTTGCTTCATGTTGTTTGGTATATTTTGCTTTGATTTATTGATGCAATATGGCTTGAACATGCATATTTAGGTACTAAAATTCAAATAATGATGTCTTGTGAAGGTGTTGTGAAGTGTTGTAAAACATTTCTACACTCTTCTTGACTTTGTTCATTACAATTCACCTAAAAATCACCTTTTCATCACTAAACCCCTAGGTTTGATTACCAAAGTTGGGTTTGACCAAGGCAAACCCCTATTTGCTAACCCTCAACCATTTTTCCCCTCTTGCTTGTGTGTTTGCAGACTTTTTTGTGTTGATTTAACAAGTATTTAGGTGTTAAAGAGTGGTCAACAAGTCAACTAGGTGCTTCAAGTCAAATCAACCTTATTTCAAGCTTGGAGAAGGTATTTTGTCTATTTCCTATAGAATTGACTTCGGCAACCTGGCAAGCAGACATCCTCAGATCTAGTGTTGCAGAGTTGTCTCCTGATTTCTCAGAATTTTGGGAGAGGATTGATTTTCCACTAGTGTTGAATGAGTCCCAACTTAAGGTTGGAAATCTAAGTTCTGTTAGATTTCGAATCCCGACACTCAAAAACTGGTTCCTGACAGTTTTCATCAGAAGCAAGATTAATTCACCACCCTAGGCGAATGAGTCCCACTGGTGATTTTCTGTAATTCTAGACAACATTCCAAAGATTCTAGATTCTTCATTAGACCTCCAGGTGCACTCTGATTCAACTCATTTCTTTTTGTTCTACATTTATTCATTCCTATCTCATTGTTTTCATATCACATTGTGTTTTCCAACATAGCATAAATCTTAGATCTTGTATACATAATCAATCATTTAGATCACTTAATTGCACTTAGTTCATTACATTTAGTTTAAAAAATATCATACATAACATAATTTGAATGAACCCTTTAGCATTTTTGGCCCTACTCTCTCCTTTTAGGTGAAAAACCCTAGAAGAGTTGGGGAGTCTTATGGGTTCCAAAAATCTATGGTTTAGATGGTAAAGTTAGCATTTACAGGGCTAGGCACATATGGATCTACATGATATGTAGCTTTAGGTTCAGATTTTATGGTAACTTTAGTACCATATCTTGTTCTAAAAAGCAGATGTGACCAATCAGAAGATACAAACCCACCCAACTTAGCAATAAAATCCATAGAAAGACATATGGAAAAGTAAGATGGTAGGTCTATAACATAGATATCCTGTGGGATTGCAAGATTTGGTCATGCATGCAAGGTAAGAGCTAAATTTTTAACCACCCCAACTATCTTAATAATAGAACCATCTAGTTGAATTACTCCCTTTGAAAGAGGCTTGTATGTTAATCCTAGCTTATCAACTAGACTCTTAGGAATTACATAACTACTTGCACCTTAATCAATCATGAAATTATGCACTAAATTGTCACCAATGATCAAACTTACATAAAATGGAGGTGGTTTTACCGCTTGGGTTGGCTGCTCACTCTTTCCTTTAGCGTTGTTTGCAATTACAACTTTGGGTTGATCTTTGCTAGATACATCAGAAATTGAAATCTTAGCCAAAGCTTCTTGCAACAAATATTTTTTCCCAGGAATGTGCAATGCATCCAACATAGACAAATTAACAATAGCCTTCTTCATATGATCCACAATATTGAATGAAGGAGCACTAACCTTTTGCTATCCCTTAGAAACAACAGCTTCATTCTAAGCTTGAAATGGTTGTGATTGAACTTTAGGCTGGTCTTTACCCAATACAACTTGACCCCTTGGAAAAATATGAATGTTCTAAGCATTTGAAGGCCCAGTTGAACTGTAGGAATCTAAAATTTTCCCTATTTTTCCTATTATCAGTCCTTTTCTGCTTGCTTCCCTTTAGAAACAATCTATTGTTCTAAATCAACAGCCCTTTTCTTTGATCTAGTGTTGGTTGCAACAAATGTATCTGACTGAATTTGTCCTTGGGGATGATTTACTCCACAAAACTTAGTGCCTTGACAATTCATTAAGGAAACATTAGGATTACCTTGTTGAACCTGTGCACCTTGTTGTTCATGAATTTCTTTTGCCACATTTCCTTAGCTAGCATAACTATTATGAACCATTAATGACTGATTCAACATTCCATTCATGCGTGTAGCTTGGTTGTGAGGCTAGTTACATGGGAAACACCAATCACAACCTTGTGTCATATTCACTTATGTAGGCACGAGATCCTTCGAAGAGATGGAAACATTAGGATTATAGGGTTGAAAAGGTCCAGGATAAAGATTTATTTTTTTTCCTTTGAAATTAGTTTGATAAGGGGGACTATTCGCTTGGTATAGGGGCTAGTAAGGTCGAGATTCTTGACCAACATGTTTCTTGTGATTGAAAAACTCATTATTAATAGTTTTACTAAAGGTTTGAATCATGCCTTTTAACTCTTGAATAAATTCTTGAGATGAACTTGGGATAACAACTTCTTGGGTTGTAGCTTGATAACCTATTGCAGGAACAAGTGGAAAAAAAGCTAAAGGGGGTAATGACATAGGTATGGATTGTTGCACCTCAGGAAAAATTGGCATACAAGGCCTTGGAGCTATTCTACCAACTTGTTTCAGGAAGTTTTCTGCTCTAATAGCTGTCATAAGTGTTAGGAAGTTTAAATCCTCCCATAGATTGAATCATCACAGATATATCACTATTTAAAGCTTTAAGGAAAAAAAGAAATGCATGTTGAGGTGAAGGCCTTTACCGTCATTGGAATCCTATCCCAAGTCTTCTAAAAATGGTAATTAAAATCTAACATGTTTTCATGTGGAGCTCTCTTGATGGTACTTAATTGTTCTAGCAAAGACAAATGATATAATTTGTCTTCAAATTGTTTGTGCAATCCATCACCCAACTAATCCCACATTGCAATCGAATTCACTAGAAGACCTCTAACTATTGCAAGGCTTTTCCCTTCAGTGAGGCAGCCAGTAGTCTAAGTGCTACATTCTCTTCAGTAATATTATGAACCGAGCACAACGTTGACACATCTCGAATGTGCTCAATAGGGGTGGTATGATCTTCTTCGGTGAAATACAGTAGACTTTTGAGGGCTGCAATAGGAATTTCATCATGTTGAGCAATGTCTAATGGGATGCCCCTATTAAAAGCTGCAAATGCAAATTGTTATGAAATAACTTGCACAATAGAAGAATATGATATGAAATATGTTGCAAATACTTGATAATAACTGAGAATAACAAGCCACTTCGAGGGGGAAAACCTCCAAATATCTCTATTGAGAACACACTTCACAACTTGATGATGAAATGACTCACAACTTCCTATATATACCTATTTATTCCTAGGATATCACCTAGGCCAACTTAGACACACCTATATAAGTCTTAGGCCGACCTAAACAACTAAATAACAATATACTAATGATAATATGACTTAATAGAGAGTTAAGATAGCCACAAGCTGACTATTCATAACCCGATGTACACTAATATTAAGGGTGTAGCATGCCCCCTTCTTCAAAGAAGCATTATCCTCAATGCTAATCAAGTTTGGATTCTTTTGAATGAACTCCTCATCCTCCCATGTGGCATCTTCAACTGGTAAATTCTTCCAATGGATGAGATACTCAGTGAGAGTTCTATTCCTCAGCTTCTTTGTACAAGTTTGACAAATGCACTATGGTTCCAAAATGATTCTACCTTCTTCATCGAGCTCTAGTAGCATTGTTTGAGTGGGAATATTATGCCCAATTACCTTCTTCAAACAGGAAACATGAAAAACTAGATGTATCTTTGTTGTTGGTGGAAACTCTAGCTTGTAGGCAACACTACCGATCTTTTGCATGATTTGGTGTGGACCATAATACCTTGGAGACAACTTATTATTCTTTTTTTTTTGTTTTAGTGAGATTTGCATATAAGGCTGCAATCTCAAGAAGACCCAATCCCCAACTTCAAAACTCTTTCACTACGATGTTGGTATGCCTGTTGTTTCATTTGATTTTGTGCCATGGCTAAATTCTCCTTGAGTCCTGAAAGTACTTGTTGTTGATGAAGCAAGTGGTCTTCTATTGCCTGAACTCTTGGTGACACCTTTATTGATGATGTGATGGAAGGAGGATGATATCCATAAAGTTCCAAAAATGGAGACATTTTTGATGAGCTATGAAAAGAAGTGTTATACCACCATTCTGCAAGTGGTAGCCAATCTACCCATTGAGACTGTTTCTTTGAAGTGAAACAACTTAGATATCCTTCCAAACACTTATTAACAACCTCAGTTTTCTCATCTGATTGAGGGTGGTATGAAGAGCTATGAGCCAATTGAGTACCCAAACATGAGAATAAATATTTCCAAAAGTGACTAGTGAAGATAGGATGATGATCACTAACAATAACCTTAGGTGTACCATGTAGCTTTTGGATATTCTCCAAAAAAGCTTTTTCCACTGCACTTGTTGTAAAAGGATGTGATAATGCAATGAAATGTGCATATTTAGTGAGGTGATCAACTACTACCATGATGACATTATGACCTTTAGATTTGGGAAGCCCTGTGATGAAGTCCATGGATACCTCTTCCCAACATTGGCTAGGAATAGATAAAGGTTGGAAGAGACCTAGTGTCTTAATTGTCTCCCATTTATTCCTTTGACAAACCAAACATTCATCCACAAATTTTTGAACATCGCCTTTTAGCCCTTCCCAAAAAAAATCTTGCTTGACTCGATGATATGTCTTCAAAAATCCTGAATGACCACCCACTGGAGACTTATGCAACTCTATGAGAATCTTTTGTTTAAGAGTGGAATACTTGCAGAGATATAAACACTCTTTATACCAAAGAGTATCTCCCTTCCAATAAAACTTATTTGAACTACTACGATCACTTTTTAATTGTTCAATGAGATTACTTGTCACAACATCATTTTTCCACTATGCTTTGGCTTCCTCCACCCAATTTGCTTGTAATATTGAAAGGGCACACAATAAGGCTTCATCTTTCTCATCCTTCCTTGAAAGTGCATCTGCTACAATATTTCCTTTCCCTTTCTTATATACAATCTCAAAGTCATATCCTAACATCTTAGTGACCCATTTTTGTTGCTCTTCAGAAGATAGTCTTTGTTCCAAAAAATATTTTTGGCTATCATGATCTATCTTAACCTTGAAGTGTCTACCTATAGACATGTAAAATATACTGATTGGCATTGTGCATTTCATCCTGACTATTAACATCGTTTCATCCTGAATCATCCCTCGGTCTAACCATTTAATCAAATCTCCTTATCTGATTAAATTCATCAATTTTTATCTCTTAATTAAATAAATCATTTTATCTAATTAAGTCACTCTCTTTTCTTAATTAAATCAATCCATCTGATCTAATTGATTTTATTTGATTAAATATCTAAAGTCTATCCATTAAATTAAATAAATGAAAACCTTATTTAATTTGATCTAACACCGCCTCTTTTAATTAAATAAATCAAAATCTTTATTTAATTATTGATCTCTTGTCATATTCCTCTCTTATTTGATTTAAGTAAATCCATAAATTTGAGTCAAATAGGTCACATCATCTAACTTCTCTCATTAAATTAATTAACCCTTGATTAATTTAATCTCTAAATCATGTCCCATCCTCTGGATTTTGCAAGTTGCACATGAAAATAGATTTAATTCATTTATTAAATCTCTATTTTCCTCACAAGGCATTTTTTGGAATATTCTCCAAATTTGAATTCAAAAATTCCAAGTCAACATGTACATCCAACAAGGCAATAACTTCATCTTACATGTCCTTTTCCTTGAGCCAAATGGCATTTATTGCATTTTCCCTTCCCTCTTGCAAGTCATTTCAACAAATTTGAAATTCAAAATTAGCATTTATTAGCACAATCCCCAAATCTTGCACATCCTTCATCCATTCATAGATTGACAAGTGGCATCATGTCATTGGATGAATGTTAGTCCCACATTGCTCAAATTTGGATATTCATCCATCTTGGCATTCTATAAATAAAGAGCTCATATCCTCATTTGACCATCCAAAATTTATGCAAAGTTATTATGCTAAAATATTTAGCCATTTTTCATCCATCACCATTGGGTTCTTAGCTAGGTTTTTTGCAAATTTTGGCTTGGAACTCTCATCCTTCACCAACAAAGTGGATCAATCATCATCAACATATCAAGCTTGCGTCTTAGGAATTTGGAAAGGGCCAATTTTCAGATCAAATTGGCACCAATTCCCCCATCGGATCATGTGTTTGCTATTCTAATTAGGATTGAATCTATATTTTCTTGTTTTATTGTGTTCTTTATTGTTTTCTTTCCTAATTTGAAGTTTGTAAATGGATTTCATGGGTAATCCTTGTTCATTCTTTCAATATCTAGCTTAATGTGTTTATTCTCTTTGTCTTGTAGGTATTTGGATTGGGGTTCACACATTTGGCACTAGAAGGAGGGTTGGATATCATTTATAATAACTTTTCTCACAAATTTTTGTGTTTTTGTTCATACACAGAAAAATTCCAACGCTGAGAGCTCGGCGTTGTTGTTTTAGCACCGTTGACTCTTCAGCGTCACCATATAGCACCACTAGAAACCCAAACTATGATGCTGGAGTCTTCCCACCTAAAAATTTGAATTTCTAACTCCGCCGTTTGACTGTTTGACTCGCAATAATTTTCAAAAAAAAACTAAACTGTGATGCTGGGCAAAACTGCGACGCAGTTGAGCTCACTGTCCTGACACAAAGCAACGCTGACTGGTAAGTAGCACTGTAAGGGCACCACTTGGAAATCAAACTATGACGCAGTCACGAGTTGCACCGCTAGGAGGGAGTAAAAAGTGGAAATGAAATTTTAGCACGTGCTTTTTGATTAATGATTAATTTGTCTTATGTTTTCTTCTTTTTAATCTCTGTATTTTCCAGAATCTGACTGGTTTTTTCCCTTGTAGCTTGGAAATCAAAAATGAAAGAGGGAGAAGCATGACAAGGATATCTTACAAAATCAAAGTGTTTTTAAACACTTTAGTGTTTTCTTAACACTTTTAAGAAATTGTTATCACTTCTTTCTTAGGACACTAATTTCATTTGGGTCTAAAAAGAATCTTTTCATTTCTTGCAAAAGGCTAAAATGAACATTAGGATCACAACATACTAGAGTTTGTTTCTTTGGATAACAATTGAACAAAATGTCTATCATTTTTCTTTTGGTTCTCTAAAACAAATTCATTATTGCTTTGTGGATTTAAAAAGAATAAGTGCAACTTTGTTTTCGTGAAGGCTTACTTAAACTAAATTCATTGAAAAAGGACGTATGCACTTCTCTTGCGCTTTACAGCGATCTTGAGAATCAAAAGGCCTTTTTCATGAATTTAGGGTGAGACAAAGCAATCACCTCCACACTTCAATTTGGGTTTAAAAATTGAACAAAATCTTGTGCGAGTGTGAGTGGGGACATTATTGCATATATTCTCTCTCTTTGTTGCCAACAAAGATTGATCGAGTTACGAATATTTTTTTTACTCACTTTTGTTTATCCTAGAGGGCCTGCCTTAGGGGAAAAGTACTCACCCAAGGGAATGACTCAACCGGTAACACTCTAAATCCAAGAGTATTTCCAACCGGGATATAAATGTGGGTATTGGAGTAAATGCCAATATCATGCGGTTGATTCTGACAAGATGGATCTGAAAGGGGACTCTTGTCGTATGGGTCAATCTCCATGAATGGAAAGTCCTTATTAAAACCTATGTGCTATAATTTTCCAAAATCTTTTAATCTATTTGTTGGTGCAAGAATGGTTGTTCTGAAGCCACCCCATACTTTTACGGTCTTTTAGTAGAAATGGAAAGCATGCCATGGAATTTTCATGGGTGTTGATGCTTGGCTTCCTCGTATAAGTGAGTGTCGTGGAGGGGAGCTAGTGGGGTCAAGCATCTAACCATTTGCTAAAGATAAGTGTAGTTGGACTTGTCCAAGTGGGAAACAAATATCGTCTTACACATCCATAGGATTGTACTTATTCTTGGGTTACAAAATTCATTGCTTGATCGAAAACATCTTGAAAACAAACACTTAACATCATCATCCAAATTTCAAACCCTTTTGTAGACAAATAAAATTGACTCAATCCATATGTTATTGCTTTCCCTTGGGATTTACATACTTAAAGGTTTCTAAACATTGGATTACATCTCAATTTGTCTACTAAAGTAAACAATAGGTAAACCTTTGCCTTGAGTTCATCGAATTTCCACATAACATATCTTGTGGGGTTTGAAGAAATTTAGACATTGGACATCTTAGTTTTATAACCTAATCAAAGAAAGTGTTTTTGGTAAAATAAATCCATTAAGCAAAGCTAAGAAAAATGAACCTTCATATGTGTTAAAGACTCACAATTTTCAAAAAATCCAAATCCCAAAGCGAAAATCATTGGTTCAAAATCCGAAAATGTATGTTCAAATGGAATCATTTTTTTGGTTATAAAGGTCTCTAGGAAGCATTTGCATGCTCTTCAATACCTAGGTCTAGACAAACAAAGTGTCTTTTTTAGGTTCATCTTAGGATCAAAGCAAAACAAAATCTTTTTCACCCATCCTTCAAAAAAAAAACATCAAAACAAAAATCATCTCACCATCACCTTTTGGAGAAATCTTGAAATCATCCTTAATATTAGGCTTTTTGGAAAAATAAAAATCATCAAAATCCTTGGGACAAACATCATTGAAAACTTTATCAAAATCACCTTTGGCTAAGTATGTGTAGATGCATCCTTTTTCATATGCTTAGTCAAAGTTATCAAAATCATCTTGTTTAGCTTAGTATATGTAGATGAATCCTTCTTCATATTCTTGGCTAAGCTATCATCTTGTTTGAATAGGTGTGGGTAGACGCATCCTTCTCCCTACACATATTCAAATTATCATCATTTGAGAAAATCCATCCTTAGTTAATCATCCAACATCTTAGGGTCTTTTTGTTCAAAATCAAAGCAATCAAAATCAAAATTAATCAAGGAAAAATCCCAAGGGAAAATCAAAATCAAAATCCGAAACATATCCAAGAGTCCTAAAAAGCCTAGCATCTCCCTCAAGATTTTATCAAAAGACTAAAACATCCACATCATCCATCTCTTGCATCATCATCATATCACCTTTTGATCCTCAAGCTATCCTAAAACTTTCTACTTTGGGTCGTAAAGTAAAGGTCAATCCCAAGAATCAAGAGATTCATCTCCCATATTCTTAAAAATTGATCATTATTTTATGGTTCAAACTAGATCTCAATACAAGAAGAGCATGGAAGCCAACAAAGAAACACCCGCTTCAAGTGATCTTAGCCAAACAAACATAGAAATGAATCCCACCAAATCAAGAAATCCTTTGACCATCTCATCATCACTAAATCTGCAAGAGGAAAACCAAGGAGAGGATCTTACCTTTGGAATGTCTCATGAAGAAATAACTGAAATGCTCCAAAATCTGAAGAACCATAAAATCATCAACATCATGATGAGGCTTAACCCTTCGTTATACATGCTTGAGCTAGCAAAACAAGGGGCCAAGTTACCTTCAGATTTTGATGTGAGTGCTATAGTGGAGACATCTTTTCCTCCAATCTCATCCACCATTCCATCTCATCTATGCCCCCATCCCAAAGCATCATGCAAAACATTTCATAGATCATGACATCGTTGGCTCCAACCAAACCCAATGTTAATAAGGGAAATGCATTTCTCAATGCTATTCAAACACACCCCCTTGTTAATAACCAAAACTTGGATGCAAATACCATCTTGGAACAAAACATACTTGAAAACCCCTTACATAAGAATGTTCCTCACTTTCCATCATGATCCATCATCAACATTTTTTCGCGCAACACCTCAAAATCCTCTCCTCACAAATTTGCAAGAGGAAGGAGACATGTTCGGACTAGGGGGCATCTTCGACACCTAAACATTCTTGCAAGAACTCGCACCCCTCACATTTCCACCTCTTCCACCATTTCCATTATCATCCAAACCACTCCTTGGTTTAAGGCTTCCCCCTCTACCAACTATCAATCAAAGCATTATGCCAAACGCTCAAAAAATTTCATCGATATCAAAACAACAGATGACAAATACACAAGCAATTGTAACATCATCAAACACCCCCCTAACATCGCAAAGCATGGTCTCCCAAGGACTAACCACATCAACACCACCATCCATCACTCAAAACATCAACACGATATCATCGCTCACCACCAACGCTATTCCAAATCCACCACCACCCCCACCGCCACCAACTTCCACCACATCAAGCCAATACAACGTGGCACTGCAAGCTGCTTTTCAAAGAGGATTCCAACAAGTGAAAAAACAAAAATCCACACAACTAGCTGCTCAGCAAGCCGCTCAAGCCGTGCAAGCACTGCAAGCATTGCAAGCACAAAAGGTTGCTCAAGCACAAACCCTATTACAACAACAAGCAGTACAAGCACAAGCCCAAGCATAAGCAGCACAATCACAAGCACAAGCACAACTTCTTACACAAAGACAAGTAGCACAATTGCAAGCATATTAACAAGCAATAAAGAAATATCAAGAGCAGCAAGAAGCAGCCCAATTGGCAGCCCAACAACAAGCGTTGTTGGAACAGCAACAAGCACAACAACAAGCATTGTTGGAACAGCAACAAGCACAACAACAAGCATTGTTGGAAAAACAACAAGCACAACAATAAGCACAAATCTTAGCACATCAACAACAAGATCAACAAAAATAATTGTTCATACAGTAGCAAGTGGAAGCCTACCTAGCTCGGAAAAACATATAGATACCATCAAACAACACACCGACCAACCCACCTATTCAACCCACAATTGAAACACCCCAAAAAACCTTCATCCCACCCCCTGATTCGCAAAATGATGTAATGACACAAATCAGGTTGCTTTCGTAACAAGTGCTCGATCTTCAATAAGGGCGAACAACGAAGACACCAAGCAACTTGTGTCCATACCCATTTGATAGGAGCCTAGTGATGAAACCATTCCCCAAGGGATTTGAGATCCCCAAATTTGACAAATATCGTGGGATGGGAAACTCTAAAGATCACATCAGGGAATTCCAGGTTCATTGCATGGAAGTCGCATACAATGATACTTATCTAATGCAACTATTTCCTAGGAGTTTGGCAGACCACGCTATGGAATGGTTCTCTCGCTTACCTTCAAGAATTAGAACATTCCAAGAAATTATAGATGCATTCATTAAAAATTATGCATGCAACATTGCAATGGATGTTAGTCTAGAAGAACTCTCAACTCTGAAACAAGGAAAGGGTGAATCATTCACCTCATTCCTACAATGATGGCAATCCAAGGCCAATTAGAGCAAGTGGACCATGCCAGAAGAACAACAAGTTTGCACCATCATCGCCAACCTTGACGGCCTCTTGGCATTTCATCTCAAGGTTCAGGGCATCACCACATATGATCAGTTGATCCCCAAAGCGCTTAGCATTGAAAGAGCCCTTATGACTCAACCCACAGGATCAAATTCATACCCCAAACAAAAAAACAACCGCCCATCCTCCAATTACAACGATAAACCTTGCACATGTGCAAGGAACAAAAACATTACTAATGATGGTGTCGTTGATGCCAAGGTGGTCATTAGTGCCCCTCGCCAAAATACACCCACACCACAAATCAAAATCCAACACCAAAACAATCATCAAATAACACAACAACCAAACCACAATCCGACAATCAACAATCTCAATGACCAAAGGGGACCACCCCAAAGGAACAAGAGTTATCCCAAGTGAAAGTACACTACTTTGGGGGAACCATTAGAAGTCATCATGAAAAATCTGATAGATGAAAAACTCATCAACGCTCCCACCTTTGAGAATTATCAAGAACCGGATGTGAAACTTCCTTGGTATAATGAGAACCAACTCTGTGAGTTCCATAAAATCAAAGGCCATAACACAAACAGTTGCATGAGATTAAAGAACATAGTTCAAGATCTCATTGATCAAAGGATTATAAACGTGGAACATCCTACAGGAAACCAAGATCTTAAGATATACATGAATCTGATGCCCAATCATGGCAATAAAGGGAATAAAAACAACAATGATAAAGGAAAAGGAACCCAAACAAATGTAAATCATGTGTACGAAACTGTCGTCGCCTCCTTAGATGAAAATTGCATGGTCATCACCATCAAAGGTTCCCAAGCCGATTGTGGAGTCACCACAAGAGGTGGCAAAGTAACCATCGTAGGGTCATCCTAGCCAAATAAAGTCCCTGCATCCAGATCTGTTCCTAATGGCTATAATGTCCTAGATCAACTCAAGAGAACACCCGCACAAATCTCCATCATGGAGTTGCTAAAAAACTCAACTTCCCATAGGAAAATCCTTGAAGAAGCGTTGGCCTCATCCACTGTCCCCGCAGATCTCGATGCAGAGCAATTCCAAGCTATGGTTAGAAACATCATTATGCCTAATCTCCTGACATTCTCTGACCAAGATTTCCCCGCTCAACCGTCTCACAACTACGCACTTCACTTGGAAGCCATAGTACATAAGAGCAAAATCAAAAGGTTCTTGGTAGATGGAGGTGTGGGCTTGAATATTTGTTCTCTTAGCCTCATCAAGCAATTGAAAATATCAGAGGATTCCATCGACAAAGGAAAGGGCATCACGATAAGAGCATATGATGATCAAGAAAGAGTGTCTCAAGGTATGATTAAACTCCCTATTCAAGTAGGGCCAGCTCTCATGGAAACCACTTGTTAGGTCCTAGACCTTGACTTGCTATATAACATCCTCCTAAGACATCCATGGATTCATGCAATGAACGCAGTAGCATCGACTTTCCACCAATGTGTGAAATTTACACATGACAGACAAGAAGTGACCATCCATGGAGATCCTGAACCTTTCTCATACTGCAAAAATCTTGAAGAAAAGTATTACAAAATCCCCCAAGTACCAAAAAATGATGAGGGCCCATCCACACCATACATCAATCCCACCACCCTCGCGTCCACTTCTACGACAAAGACACCTGCCACTCCCACCATTCCCACCATCTCTGACATCAAGCTCATCATCCAAGATAACGGCTATGGAAACTACAAGCTCCCTAATAATGCCTTTGTAGTAGGAGAGTTACCACAATCTCCTAGATCACGTGGATGCCCACAAATAAACGAAGCTTCCACATCTCAAACGTCTCCCGAAGACTATCCTAAATTCACAAGCTAGGGAGACCTTGGCTAGGAAGTTATTGAGGAAGATCCATCTCATATGTTGTATCAAGATGAAAGACCAGCACCTAAATTACCAATGGATGATAGAAGCGGGTCTGCAAATGATGCTCACAATGGGCTATAATAGAAATCAAAGACTGGGACAAAACGACAATGGGCTTATAATACCTATCATACCGGAGATGCGACTAATAAAAAATCTTGGCCTTGGATGTACCCCCCTGAGTATAACCATGCGTGGTCGAAGTCCTCCAGTTAGAACAGTTAATAATCCTCGTCAGCCAATCCCAGTGGAACTACAATTACTAGTGTCTACAGGTAGAGTCATAGATAACTATACATTTGATATAACCAATGTCTGTAGTAGTAGCAATGACGAGGACCCCACATCCAACTTACCTAGGCTATTTGAGGATACCACTCTTTACATGATTAGCACCCTATCTTTTGAAACAGACCACCAAAATCATGAGATTCGCCTAGTATATCCCCAACTCATCGACTACAACCAACAAGGACCACCAGTTCTTGATACATTCAAAAACGATGAGGCCCTCTCAGAATTCATGGGACTGCGAGATAACATTCCAGATGGGGATCACAAAGTAGGGTTCATAATAGAGTTGGACACACATGCCTATTATGGGGAAATGTTTGAATCCTTTAGTCACAAAAGTGAGAAATTAAGAATAATATCCAAGTCCTTGAGTGAAAACCACACTATGGCACTCTCTGACCAAAAAAAAGTAAAAAGAAAGGATGCATCCAACGGTGAAAACCTCTCTGAGGTGCCCAAGGATGAGGGATTCAATCTTGCTTTAAGAGCAATTCATCAGAAAAATTCAGCAGTCTTGGTAGAAAAATGCAATCTGGTCAACCTAGGAACAGAGGAGACCCCACATATCACATTCTACGTAGAATCACTACTATCAGAAGAGAAAGAGCTCCTAGCAGCATTCCTAAGGGAAAGATAGATAAACTTCACATGGAGCTATGCTGACATGCTAGGACTTGATCCAGAGACTGTGGTTCACCATTTAGCAGTATATCCAGAAGCAAAGCTTGTCAGACAAAAGCTTCAAAAAATGCACCCTCAGATCACCCTATTAGTCAAGATGGAGCTAAAAAAGCTATTAGATGCAAGATTCATTCGACCAATAGATTATCCAGAATGGGTATCAAACTTGGTACTTGTTTCAAAACCTGACGAAAATATCAGAATTCGCACAAACTTCAGGGATTTGAACAAGGCATGTCCAAAAGATGACTTCCCACTTCCCAACATTGACATGATAGTAGACATGATAGGGGGACATAAAATGTTGTCACTAATGGACGGATTCTCAGGGTACAATCAGATCATGATAGCTAAAGAGGACCAACATAAAACAACTTTCACTTGTCCATGGGGGACATACTATTGGAACATGATGCCATTCAGCTTAAAAAATGCAGGAGCAACATATCAAAGGGCCATGACATTGATATTCCATGACATGATTCATAAGATGGTCGAAGACTATGTTGACGGCATTCTAGCTAAGTCTAGAAAAAGAAAAGATCACATAGCAACTCTAAGTGCCATCTTTGACAAGCTGGAGGAGTACAAGGTCAGATTAAACCCTAAGAAGTGTGTATTTGGCGTACAATCAGGAAAGCTCCTAGGATATATAGTGTCAATGAGAGGCACCGAGGTGGACCCAACAAAAGTAAAAGCAATCCTCAAGATGGAGGCACCGAAAACATTAAAGTAACTAAGAGGTCTACAAGGCAGACTCCAATCCATCCGATGATTCATAGCACAATTGGCGGGCAAACAGAACCCATATTCTCACCTACTCCACAAGGGAGTAGCATAAAAATGGTTTACCAAGTGTGAAGAGGCATTTAACAAAATCAAAGAATATCTACTGACACCACCTGTATTAATGCCACCCATCCCAAAGAAACCATTGATCTGATACGTGTCAGCAACAGCAACAGCCCTTGGAGCTCTTCTAGCTCAACATGACGAAAATGGAATGGAAAGGGCTATCTATTACCTTAGTAGGACAATGGTTGGACATGAGCTAAACTATTCATTCATTGAGAAAGCATGCCTTGTATTAGTGTTTGCATCACAGAAATTCAGACATTACATGTTGGCACACAAAATAAAACTCATTGCCAAAATTGACCCTCTCAAGTATCTATTATGAAAGGAAATGCTCATAGGAAGAATGGCCAAATGGGTGATGATACTGTCAAAATACGACATCGAATATGTGGAGTGGAAAGCAATCAAAGGCCAAGTCATTACAGATCAACTAGAAGAAGCACCAATCTATTCAGAGAACCCTCTCGTCTCAGAGTTTCCAGATGAATCTATTTTCAATCTCAATGTAGCTGACCACTGGAAACTGTACTTTGATGGTTCATACACACAACATGGATCGGGAGCTGGCATATTATTCATCACCCCACAAGGGGATTGCATACCAAGGTCATACAAACTGCCATTTCCCTACACCAATAACATTGCAGAATATGAGGCTTTAACCATAGGTCTCAGAATAGCAGTGTAGTGGAACATTATAGCTCTCAAGGTATATGGAGACTCCCAATTGATAATAAATCAAGTGAACAATGAATACCAAACCAAGGATGACAAGCTCACTCCATACAAGAAATTGGTGGAGACTCTTAAAGAATCCTTCATCGAAATAACATTTGAACAGATTCCTAGAACCAACAACAGAGCAGCAGACACCATGGAAAAAATTGGATCCTTCCTCAACATCCCTCACAACATTCCAAAATATGAATTCCTGATTGAGAACCTTCTTGTACCTACATTCAAGGTACCAAAATCAAAATATGTGTGTGAAATTGTTGGTCCCGGTGATCCTTGGTATCACGACATTTACACATACCTTCGTATAAGATTCATACCCACCGACCTACCCTCAAACCTAAAATGAACCTTTGTCAAAAATGCATCCATATTTGTCATCCTAGGAGATACCCTATATCGTAGGAGCATAGAAGGAACCCTACTACGCTGCTTAAATGTTGAGGAGGCATTAACCGCTCTAATTGAAGTACATAATGGTATATGTGGTTCGCACTCGAGTGGAATGACCATAGCCAAGAAACTGTTGAGGATGGGTTATTATTGTCCCACAATGGAAAGAGAAGCACATGATTATGTTAGAAAGTGTCTACAATGTCAGCAACATGGGGACCTCATCCATGCTCCAGCTCAAGAGCTTCATCCCATCGTCACACCATGGCCCTTTTCATACTGGGGACTCGATCTCATTGGGAAAATCACACTCACCTCATCTAATGGCCACAAATTCATCATAACTACAACGGAGTACTTTACTAAGTGGGTGGAGGCCATACCCATGACGTATATAACTGGCAAGTAGATTTCTAAGTTCATCCTAAACTATCTTATTTTCCGATATGGTGTTCCACAAGCCATTATTTTGGATAATGGAACACCTTTCAAGAATCAGGAGGTCCGTGACTTATGCAAAAAATTCAAAATCCAGCATCGCTTCTCCACCCCATACTATCCCCAAGGCAATGGCCAAGCAAAAGCTACAAACAAGACCATTCTAAAAATCCTCAAGAAAATAGTCAATGACGCAGGTCGTGACTGGCATCTGCAGCTTAATCCCACCCTCTGGGCCTATCGAACTAGCATCCGCACACCCACTGGTGCCACCCCTTTCTCCCTGGTCTACGGATCAAAAGCAATACTCCCCATAGAAATTGAGATCCCATCACTCAGGATATCACTGCAAAACCTCATTATAGATGAAGAGTATCGGGTATCAAAACTAAATGAGCTAGAGCTACTGGATGAGCGATGCATAGATGCTTTGAATCATTTACAAGTCTATCAGAATAGACTCAAAAGGAGTTATAATAAGAAAATTAGAAGAAGGATGTTCCAAGTCAGAGAACTGGTATTAAAGGAGAATCAAAAGAATGTCCCAAACCCAAGCAACAAAGGAAAATTTGAACCCAATTGGTTGGGACCATTCGTTATCATAGCAAGTTATAAGTTAGAGGCATATCAGCTATCAACACCCAAAGGGGAACCTCTACAAGAGCCCATGAATAGCGCTCATCTCAAAAAGTTTTATGCCTAAATCTTTTAAGGTATAGAACCAAAAATTCTAAAAAATCAAAAAATGTCCTAAAAAAATGGTTACTTTAGCAAAAACCTGGAAAACAGGCATCTTGGTGACAACAAAAAAAATCAAAAAAGAAAAAAATCAGAAAAAGGATCAAAAATAGTAAAGAGAAAAAATCGTCCTCCAGTGAAAACCACTTCGGTGGCACTTTGGACATGTACCTTGGTGAAAACCTGGAAAATAGGTGCCTTGTGTAAATAAGAACTTTCCATCCATCAGGATCTTTACGGCTTGCTCTGCATTAGTCATCCATTACGCTTCCATCATCCATCACATTCGGGTCTCCATCCATCACTCATCCACTCGCATCTGCATCATAGCTTGGTCATGTTTTCGTATCATGATCCCTCCTAGTACTACTCGGCCCATCCTCAAGGTCATTTTGTCCTGCCTTCGGAGTAGTCTATTGCATCATGCTAGGGGCATGTTCTTAACAGATCGGATTCAAGTATGTTCTTAAAGTCCTAAATATCAAAAAATCCAAAAACATCAAAAAATCATCAAAAGCCAAAAACATAGTTGTCTTGTTGAACTACATCATCTCTAAGCTTGAACGTAGGCAAGGTTGATCTTTGATCATCCCCCAAGACATTTAGGCCAGTCCTATAGGAGTCTGTCATAATAAATTGAAATTTCATCATGTATATCTTCATCTGTAAATCAGTCAAGTCATCGATTGAACTACGTGGTCTTTGCATGTATAATGTAGGCAAGGCTAATTTTTTGATCAGCCCCTAAGGCCCCTAGGATAGATATTTAGGTTAGTCTCTTGGTCAAAATCTCAAAAAATCCCAAAACATTGGAAAATCAAAAATCAAAACATTTGAAAATCTCAAAAAATACCAAAAACAGCCTCAAAACATCACCAAAATCCAAAAACATCCAAATATTTGACAAAATCCATCCATCTCATCTCGCTTGCACCCACAATAACAACACTCAAAATAAATAATCGTCATCCTCAATCTTTGGTAAGACAATCGGAAACAAGTCTAGCAGGTCGAAAGTGAAAACTCAAATCGTCAAGTCTTAGGTCTAAGTCAGTGCATAAGCAAGTTGGTCAACTCTTTGTGTTGATAGCTCATCATGCAATTGGTCCCATATCAATCATCTTTTAGAGAATGTTGGATAAACGAAATGACGTGCCACCATCCACTAACATGTCCTAGGATGAATCCTTCATACAATGGGCATTATCTTTTGGCAATAAGTTTTGGTTCCTATCCTTGAAAACACATTCCCTTTTGGTTAGTGGTATTGAGGAACATCAACTTTTTTGTTTACTTTGTCTTTTATCTTTTGAATTATCTTATTTCGCTCATTCCAAGGACTTCTCGATGATATCCCAAATAGAGGATTTATAGAAATAGGAATGGGGCAACAATCATTATCATTTTTTCTGCTATGCTTGTTGGACGTTCTTGTAATATAACCTCGATGAATACTTTCTTTGTTAGGTATGAATGGAGGAGGTCTAGGACAACTTGTTGACTATTACAATGATAGGTTTACCTTTCCGTGTTTTGGCGTAAGGTGTTTGAAATGTCCAAAGTGCATCTTAGCAAGGTTTCTGTATGTCAGGTGTGAACAAGGATACTCCTATATGCTTGTCAAGTCAAAGTCCATCACACTAGGTACCACGCCATCCTGGTTTTCTAATACCTCGATGCATCATACCACGTGTGTTATCAAACATAAGGAAATTGGCCCTTTGAAAATCCCAATTCCTCGGCAAGAGATCATCATCATCATCATTTGCATTTGCATCATCTTGTGTCTTGTTGAAATGACTTATTCTCTTCTTGCTCACCGCACTAACAAGGTACTATGACAGTTGACCATCACCATCGTCATCGATCCTGCATCCACAAATCATTAGCATATTGCATCAACATATCATTTAGGAAACATATGCATTGCATTTCCACCATATTATAAAAGTGCATCCATTTTATTACATTGCATCCATTTCTTGCATCACATTGCACTCATCGTATAAATCATCGCATAACATTCATTTGCATGTCATAACCATTTCACATTACCACCTATTGCATAATCATACATAATAAGCACATAAGAATTATGAGATAATCCATTGCACACATTAAGTTCATATTTGCATTACGTATCATCATACCACTTTGCATTAATATATCATGGCATCATATTATTTGCATTACATTATCATTTAATATGTTTAGGATAATAATATTTGTTATTCTAAGCATCTTAAAGCAATCTCATTTGCATTATATCACATAAAATATGATCATTGCATTCACATTACACTTATCATCCATATCATCTCATAAATAGCATCATAAACCATTCATTGCATAAATTATTCCACATCATCATAAGCATAAGTAGGAACATACAAAATTCATCACATGCAAAGCATACGTACATCCATAATAATTTCATTTTATAAGCATAATTCACATAATATTCCATGTATATACCATACCATTTTGCATATTACAATCCATATCACATATCACATCATGATTTGCATCAACATAAATAGATCATCATATAGACAACACCATTACACATCACCTAAATACATCTGCATAATATAGATCTATTAGTCATAAACATTACATCATATAGCATCATATAACATCATTGCACAACATATAGAAGTAAAAACATCCATGCATAAATAAATGGTACACATTGCATCACATCAAAATCATCATCGGCTCATATATATATCATCAATATCACAACTGTCATAATACAAAATAAATTGGATCACTGTAAATGTATGTCAATCAGCACAAAAGGCCCATCAGGCTATCAAAAAGGAGCCCATAAGGCACAAAAAGTATCATATCATCTCAATCAAGCTATGTCCCTATGAATACTTCCCTCACCCCTGTCACTATGACCCTCTGCTGGTCTGTGGCTGGCCCGGTCTAAGTACTCTGGGACCCGTTCTGCTCGGGGTACGGCCTCATGATAATACCTTCGATAGTACTTGGCCTCTCAGACGATATCCCTGTAGGACCGAACAGACACTGTACCCTGGGAGGAGGAGGCTGCCATGCTCTCTAGTTGTTGTCTCCTGCCTAGCTTCGTGGCTGCCTATAGCTCTGCAGCCTGTCTCTACTAAACGGCCTAATCCCTCTCGACCCTGAGCTACTCTCTCTCGGCCCTCACCTAATCTCTCTCAGTTGTCACGGTCTGGACCTGAGCCTGTAACTGCACAATCAGCACATCCTGAGGATCTACCTGTCTTGCTAGCTATATCTAAGGTTGTACCTGCAGCTGCACCTAAGGCTGATCCTCGCCCTATGGTGGTACACCTGGTGGCACCTGCTACTGGTCAGGCATGGGTACATCGCCCTGCCCTGGCTGAACTAGAGGCACAACTGGCTGATCCTATCAAACCTCAGCCCTTCGTCCTCATCCTCCTCCTCTGCCTCTAACTCTCTGCTAATCTAGGACTGCACCTGGAATAGTCAACCGAAGCGGAGGCCGAAACCAATCCTTGTAGGCCTGAGTAGTGCTTGGATCTGAGAGTCCCTGATCGTAGGCCCACAGTCGAGCCACCAATTCCCTAAAGCTGTCCACCGCCTCTGAAGCAGGAATTTACCGCCCCCATGAAACCTGTGTCATAGTGTGGGCAAAGATGGCTACGTAATCATCATCGAGGCGATCCTGCGGCTCCCCGAACTGACGCTGCACATGCCCGGGAAAGTACCTCTCGATCATGGTATGCTCTCTCCCCTGCATAAAATGGTCCTAGCGGTAATAGAACATCTGATCAACATCATCGGCCCATCCAGGTTGACCAAGGTAGGTTCGCCAGGTAAAAACCTGCATCTCGTCAAGGACCCTCCTCTAGTAGGGGATCCCATGCTCGCCGGTGTGTGTAAACGACACACCGCCTCTGTATCGCCACACGAGGAGATCATCTGGCATCGTCAAAACTGAAACGATGCGCGATCGAAGCATAGCAATGTGCTCCCATTCCCAAACGTGAAGAAGGGTCACCCCTGCTCTGAGTGCTCTGCCATCCATGTACACATACTCATGGAGATCTCTGTATAAAGAAGCTAGAAGAATAGGCCCCCAAGCAAAATGAACTAGCCTGTCTTGGACCATCCGCTCCCAGCAATATCCCCAGTCGAGACTGAAGTATCACCCTTGTCTATCAGGGGCAACGAGACCTGAAATGATGGATGCAATCACCCAGCGGTAGGAAGGTTCTAAGACCCTTTGCCACTCGAGCTCTATCTGCCCCTCGCACAAGACAATCTCGTCTATGGCGAGGACTCTCTAGCAGGCCTTGCACCCCTCATCCATGTCAAAAATTGTCCAGCGACTATGAATCGGCAATCTCAAAATACACCAAGCGTCCTCTAAGGTGACGGTGGCCTCGCCAGTGGGAAGATGAAATGAAGATGTCTCACTGTGCCATCTCTCGGCCAGCGCTGACAGCATCCCTAGGTGAGTGTGAATGGGTGCTGCATATGCAATGTACCATAACCTCGCAATCCAAAGTCGATCCTGGTCCCTATCACTCAAGTCTCGCAAGTATCTAGCTAGATCCCGCGACCTGTGCTCCTGAGAGTAGAGCTTCCTCACCGCGTCCTGCATCAAAGAAGGTCACCATGTTAAAAAATTTAAAAAATTCTTCATTAGGCGTTCAAAAAACCTTTCCAGCGGTGCAACCCATGAAGGCGTTGCAGTTTGATTTCTAATCAAACTACGATGCTAGGGATTAAAAGAGAAAAATCACACCGCGGCAATGCACTTTCTCATCCAGCGGCGCACTTTGGGTAGAATTGAGACTATCGCGTCACACTTTTCAAATGCCCCTGCCAACCCTGAGCTCAGTGTCAAAGTTTTCAAACTCTTAACTGCACCGCTGCAGCTCTATTTAACACTGAGTGGTGCAGTTTGATTTCTGAGCGGTGCTATATAGCGCCGCTACAGATGGATCAACCTCTAAAAGCATTAATTGAAGCAATAAATGAAAAAATGAAGCTTAGGTAAGGGTCACTTACTGGTGCCCCGATGCCAGGTGGCCGCTGGTACGTCCGAACTCGATCAGAAACATGCAGGGGAAGTTGTCGTTGTGCCATATCGTCAGGGGGTTAGAGCTCGAATCTCAAGGTTGCTATTAGAAGTGTATGAAAATGACTTGAAAGTGACCCCTCGGGCCCCTTTTAAGCCTAAAAATTAGGGTTTTTTCACCCTGATTGGCTGTCCTACTAGGCTTTTGGACCCCTGAACTTGTTTTTGTCTAGTTGAGGCCTGTTTTATATCATTTCATTGCGTTTAGACACATTTTTGGCCTCCTGGAGCCTTTTTGGACCTTTTGGGCACTTTGTCCTCTTTTTTCGCAAGATGACCCAAAAATTAAAATTTTCGTCCAATCTCTCGAGGGGGCAATATAATGGCATGTTTTCTCTCGCCATGTAGCAGTGGGGAAATTTTTTGGCTTTGATTGAGATCGTTTATTCTTTGAACCAACGCAACAAGTGCATTGCTTCAAAGAGGGGAAAAATGTAGACACGTAAAATATACCAATTGACATTATGCATCCTGATCCTGACTATTAACATCATTTCATCCTAAATCATCCCTCGGTCTAACCATTTAATCAAATCTCCTTATCTGATTAAATTCATCAATTTTTATCTCTTAATTAAATAAATCATTTTATCTAATTAAGTCACTCTCTTTTGTTAATTAAATCAATCCATCTGATCTAATTGATTTTATTTGATTAAATATCTAAAGTCTATCCATTAAATTAAATAAATGAAAACCTTATTTAATTTGATCTAACACCGCCTCTTTTAATTAAATAAATCAAAATCTTTATTTAATTATTGATCTCTTGTCATATTCCTCTCTTATTTGATTTAAGTAAATCCATAAATTTGAGTCAAATAGGTCACATCATCTAACTTCTCTCATTAAATTAATTAACCCTTGATTAATTTAATCTCTAAATCATGTCCCATCCTCTAGATTTTGCAAGTTGCACATGAAAATAGATTTAATTCATTTATTAAATCTCTATTTTCCTCACAAGGCATTTTTTGGAATATTCTCCAAATTTGAATTCAAAAATTCCAAGTCAACATGTACATCCAACAAGGCAATAACTTCATCTTACATGTCCTTTTCCTTGAGCCAAATGGCATTTATTGCATTTTCCCTTCCCTCTTGCAAGTCATTTCAACAAATTTGAAATTCAAAATTAGCATTTATTAGCACAATCCCCAAATCTTGCACATCCTCCATCCATTCATAGATTGACAAGTGGCATCATGCCATTGGATGAATTTTAGTCCCACATTGCTCAAATTTGGACATTCATCCATCTTGGCATTCTATAAATAAAGAGCTCATATCCTCATTTGATCATCCAAAAATTATGCAAAGTTATTATGCTAAAATATTTAGCCATTTTTCATCCATCACCATTGAGTTCTTAGCTAGGGTATTTGCATATTTTGGATTGGAACTCTCATCCTTCACCAAAAAAGTGGATCAATCATCATCAACATATCAATATTGCATCTTAGGAATTGGGAAAGAGCCAATTTTCACATCAAATTGGCACCAATTCCCCCACAGGATCATGTGTTTGCTATTCTAATTAGGATTGAATCTATATTTTCTTGTTTTATTGTGTTCTTTATTGTTTTCTTTCCTAATACGAAGTTTGTAAATGGATTTCATGGGGAATCCTTGTTCATGCTTGCAATATCCAACTTAATGTGTTTATTCTCTTTGTCTTGCAAGTATTTCGATTGGGGTTCACACACTACCCAATAGATAAGGCCTCCATTGTTTAACTGGATGGAGGATTGCTAGAATTTCCTTCTCATAAATAGGTTTTAGTTGATTCTTACCCTTTAATTGGAAACTCTCAAAATAATTTGGTCAACCTTCTTGCATGAGCATTGCTCCTGTCCCATTTCCATAAGCATCACATTCCACAATGAATTCCTTGGTGAAGTCAGGTTTGGCAAGAACTGGAGTTGTACACATAGCCTCCTTCAATCTCTCAAATGTTGTATTGGCAGACTCGTTCCAATGAAAAGAATCCTTCTTCAATAGAGTGGTGAGAGGTGTTGCTATACGACCATAATGCTTCACAAATATTCTATAGTACCTTGTCAATCCCAAGAAACCCCTCATTTTCTTACTATTTTTTGGAATCTAGGCCATTCCATGATAGACTTAATTTTGTTAGGGTCCACCTTTACTCCTTCATGTGAAACTATGTGTCCCAAATACTCCTCCTCTGTAAGACCAAAAGAACACTTGGATGGCTTAGCATAGAGTTTATGATCTTCAAGTATTTGTAATGCTTGATCCACATGTTGCAAATTTTCTTCCCAAGTCTTGCTATAAATCAATATATCATCAAAGAATACTAACACAAACTTTCTCAAGAACTTCTTAAAAATGGAATTCATCAAACTTTGGAATGTAGATGGTGCATTGGTAAGACCAAATGGCATCACCAAAAATTCATAGTGACCCTCGTGAGTCTGAAATTTTTTCTTACAAATATCTTCCTCCTTAATCTAAATTTGGTGATAGCTAGATCTAAGATCTAACTTGGTAAAATACATAGCTCCATTCAATTCATCTAGCAAATCATCAAGGACTAGAATAGGAAACTTATCTTTAATGGTGTACATGTTGAGAACTCTATAATCTAGACACATGTGCAAAGTATCATCCTTCTTATGTACCATCACCACAAGTGAGGAGTAAGCTCTTTGGCTATGCCTGATAATTCCTACCTATAGCATCTTCTTAACATTTTTTTCTATCTCACTCTTTTTTATGTGTGGATACATGTAAGGCTGATGTTCAGTGGTTCGCTCCTTCGAACTAACTATATGGCATGATCATGATCCCTCTTAGGAGGAAGCCCTTTAGGCATATCTCCAAGAGTAACTAAGTGACGATCAATTATAGCTTGCAAATATGGATGAGTAGGAGCATTAGATTGAGAGACTTCTAATGAACATAGCTAGGCCACAAATCCATCCACTCCTTTCTTAAGAAACTTTTGAATTTGATGAGAGCTTACCATTTGAGGGGATTTTTCCTTCAAACCCCTTAGGTCTACTACCCTTCCTTTTGATTGAAATCTCATGAATAGTTCTTGGAAGTTCATCTCAATCGTTCCCAATGTAGTAAGCCATTGTACTCCCAAAACAATATATGTTGCACCCATCGATATCACATACATTGGGGCATCAAGTTGATAATATCCTATGGATAATTTAATGCTATGAAACTTCCCTAAACAACTATACCACCATCTGCAATCAAAACCTGAAACTCTGGAGTTGGATATATAAAATAATTTAGACAAGTAGCTAACTTTTTGTTGATGAAATTATGAGTACTACCTGAGTCGATCAACACTGTTACCTTCTACTTCTTTAAGAACCTCACCACCTTGAGATTTTTTGGAGCACTAAAACCTAAGAGTGCATGCCAAGAAATGATTGGTTGAGAATCATGTGATTCCTCATTTGACTCCCTTTCATCCTCTAGTATGGGTTCCTCCTCTTCTTCCTCACTCGACCTTCAATATAGAACAATTTCTTTTCACTACATTTATGTCCTCGACTGTATCTGCTATCACAATTGAAACACAACCCTTTTGCTCTTTTCTCCTCAATTTGTTGTGGAGTCAACCTAGTAGGTTGTGTTGACTATCCTTTCTCTCTTGTCACATTAACCCCTTGCTTATTAGGAATCAAATACTTCTCCTCTACCCTGCGTGATAAGATAAAAGACTCGTTTATGGAGCTAGGGCTAAACATCCATACCACATGATGAGTGTGATCCTTGAGACCCCCCAAGAATAAATCATTCAAGTTTTCCTTTGTAATTGTATCCACTCTTAAGTATAGATTTTGGAATTTTTGAATATAATCCTTAACTGATCCTGTTTGTTGAAGTTTAGCTAGCTGGCTGATGAAGTTGTTTGTCATGCTATTGCTATTTTGTGCTTGGAGTTCCTCCGTAAAAATTAACCATTAGATGGTGAGCCCCTTTTTCCTTTGATGAGTGCAAATCCAACGATACCAAATGAATTGATCTGGTTCTAGATATAGGGAAGCCATCATGATCTTTTGTCCATTTGGGATTTGGTGTACTTCAAAAAAAATCTCCATTTGGTTTATCCATGTTAGAGGATCATTGCCATTGAACTTGCGCATATCCAGCTTTGGAAATAAATTCCTAGATCTCATAGGATTACTAAAGCTTGTGTTAATGGTAGCTAACCTAGAATTTTCACCTTGGTCGCTTGAGAACTCCTTTCTTGGTTCAGCCATGTAGGTGCTTAACATGTTTTGTATGTCTGATATATCTCCTCTTAGGTCACACATATCCATATTCATTGATGAAATGTCTTCCTTGACCTTATTTATTTCCTCATTAGGAGTAATATCCTCTATTGTTACCCCATCCTTATCAGGAGTCTTCCCCAAAGTGACAACATTCTTTTTGCCCCTTGTTGCAGGCCCCGTCATGATGGGAACCACTAATTTTGAAATAAATCACACAAATGAGACTTAAATTCTCTTAAATTCTTGTTGTAACTTACTAGGTCCAAAATAACACTCACCTAGAAAAATCTCCAAGAAATAAGAAAATTTGCAGCGTGGAGAGTGATAATTGTGAAAAATTTAATTTTTCAATAACTTGCTTATTTCTGCTCCAATTCCTCCAAAAAAATTTATTGTGATCTCCTTTAGTATTTCTTCAAAAACCCAATAAATATCAAACTCCAATTCAACAAGATGTGTGAGATATGTAGATTCCAAAAAAAATGTGTAGAAACCCTAATTCTACAATAATTCGTTTATTTCTACTCCAATTCTTCTGAAATCTGGACTATAGATTCTTTAATATGTTATTCAAAAACCCTTTAAAAAAAAGAAAAAAAAATCACCAAAATATGAAAGATATGCTCTTCCCAAAATCGCCTCCAAAATTGAGAAAAAAACCTTGCCTCTATGATGCCAAGATCATGCTCTGATACCAGTTGTTATGAAATAACTTTCACAATAGAATAATATGATACAAAATATGCTACAAATACTTGATAATAACTAAGAATAACAAGCCACTTTGAGGGGGAAAACCTCCAAATATCTCTAACAAGAACACACTTCACAACTTGATGATGAAATAAGACTCACAACCTCCTATATATACCTATTTATGCCTAGGATATCACCTAGGCTGACTTAGAAACACCTATATAAGTCTTAGGCTGAACTAAACAACTAAATAACAATATACTAATGATAATATGACTGAATAGAGAGTTAATATAGCCACAAGCCAACTATTCATATCCTGATGTACACTAATATTAAGGGCGTAGCACAGTTTGATAAGGGGGACTATTCACTTGGTATGGGGGATGGTAAGGTCTAGATTCTTGACCAACATGTTGCTTTTGATTGAAAAACTCATTATTAATAGTTTTATTAAAGGTTTGAATCATTCCTTTTAACTCTTGAATAAATTCTTGAGATGGACTTGGGATAACAACTTCTTTGGTTGTAGCGTGATAACCTATTGCAGGAACAGGTGGAACAATAGCTAAAGGGGGTAATGAAATAGGTATAGATGGTTGCACCTGAGGAAAAATTTGCATAAAAGTCCTTGGAGCTATTCTACCAACTTGTTTCGGGAAGTTTTCTGCTCTAAAAGGTATGTCATAAGTGTTAGGAAGTTTAAATCCTCCCATAGATTGAATCATCATAGATATATATCACTATTTAAAGCTTTAAGGAAAAAAGAAATGCATTTTGAGGTGAAGGATTTATCATCATTGGAATCCTATCCCAAGTCTTCTAAAATGGTAATTAAAATTTGACATGTTCTCATGTGGAGCTCTCTTGATGGTACTTAATTATTCCAACAAAGACAAATGATTTGATTTGTCTTCAAATTGTCTGTGCAAGCCATCACCCAACTGATCCCATGTTGCGATTGAATTCACTAGAATACCTCTAAACTATTGCAAGGCTTTTCCCTTCAGTGAGGCAGCCAGTAGTCTAAGTGCTACATTCTCTTTAGTGATATTATGAACCGAGCACAACGTTGACACATCTTGAATGTGCTCAATAGGGGTGGTATGATCTTCTTTGGTGAAATATGGTAGACTTTTGAGTGCTACAATAGGAATTTCATCATGCTGAGAAATGTCTAATGGGATGCCCCCATTAAAAGGTGCAAATGCAAATTGTCTTTCCATCACTGATGCATGTACTACTGGTACTAGATTTATCTACACTGGATTTGCAGGGTTGAGGTTTGCAGGTGTAGATCTTGATGTCCTCAATGGGATAAGGCATTTTCTTCCTCTCCTACCCTTTCTTTATTGGTAGTGATAGCTGAAAATATTCAAAAGGAGAAGATCTTGCCCTAGTTTGCACTCTTCTCATAAGTTGTTTACACTAGATCTGCTTATAAAACCAGAGATTGGAGTCACCAGGTATAAATTTATAACCTCAAAAGGCAAAAAACACTATTGCATATACCAAAACAATAGCTTGAAACATAAAATATTTCTCTGAAGTGAGCTTTAGATTCCCATTGGACATGCCAAAAATTGTTATCAACAAGGATTGCACCCTAGTTGTGTTGCACTCAATTATCTTGTGTAACATGGAAACATTCTCAAGTTGTGGGTGACTTATAACGAAAATGAATCTCCAGAGAGGGCAGGTTCCCCTGGTAGATCACCTAAAACTACTAACTTTTTTGAGAAAAGGGATAGAAGGATACATGAAATAAAATCCTAAGACTATATAGGTGATGCACTAGAAATTTATGAATCTATTCACTATTTCAGCTCACAAGCAGATCTAAAATACATTACTTTTCACAATTCCAACTGAAACATGCAATACAACAGTAATTTTTATGAAGATTTGAAATTAATAGTTGTTGAAGGACAAAAAAATGTTCAATCACAACTTCAATCTAATCAAATAACCTAATACAACATACAACCTCCATTACATGAAGCTTCTGCATTCATATTTGCAACTGGGGACACGAAAAAAGTAACCCTATTACTTTTTCTTGTTTTGTCCCTCCTTATGCTTATTTGGCTTGATTTCACCCTAATTTAATGTTGCAATCTGGCCCACATATTCACATCAAGTCTTGAATCTTTATTAATCATTAAGACTAAGTTATGATGTCTTTTAAAGGTGTTGTGAAGTGTTGTAAGACATTTTCACAATTTTCTAGACTCTTCTTATTATAATTCACCTACATACCCCCTTTTTATAACTTACCAAGTCTTATTTTAAAGTGTTGAAATGTCTTGTAACAAACTTTCATTCTTTTCTACACTTGTCATCAACAAATACACCTTTTGTATGCTTTATTTGGCCCCTTTATGCACATATAGATCTTAAGTGTATTTTTAAATGTAAACCTGACAAACATCATTTAATACAATATAATTCCTGACACCCATTAACATGCCTTGAGTGGGACCCATTCGCCACTAGGGGCGAACTAGTCCCTCTTGGCACAAAAATAAAATTAAACTAAAATTACTGGTGGGTTTTTATTCCAAAAGACCTAAGGTCGGCCTATGATATATTTTTGGGAAATTAAGGCATAAGTGTGTATAAATATATGATTTTTTATTCATTTTAACCCCCATTCATCCATTCACTCATCCATTCAAGTATCCATGCATTCATCATAGCATTTAAGCATTCTAGCATTCAATCAAGCATTCAAGCATCTTGGAGTAGCATATTTTCAAACTTCAACAACAAGGCTTTGGTGAGTTTATGAAATTGCATGTTATTTTTTCATCATTCCTTCTTTATTTCATTTCATTGTCAAGGGTTTGATTACCAAATTGGGGTTTGACCAAGGAAAACCCCTATACTCTAACCCTTAACCCCTTTTTCCCCTCTTTGCATGTGTGTTTGCAGGTCTTGTAGGTAGATTTTTCAAGGTAAAAGGTGTCAAAAAGGTGCTGTAAAGTCATCAAATTCATCAAAGTCAACATAACCCTATTTTAATCTTGGAGACTACTTTCCCGTCAAATTTTCCTTATTCAAATATGGCAAGCTATTAGGTAGAAAAGTGTAGACCAATACCCATAAAGTTGACCTTTGACTTTTCAGAAATCTGCAGGTGGACTAATTCACCATTTGTGGTGAATGAGTCCCACTTCTAAGCTGGAAAAAGAGTTTTCTGAAGTTTTGTGTTCCTAGCATCCCAAAACTTGTTTCGGCAAATTTTACAAGAAATAGGACTAATTCACCATCTGTGGCGAATGTGTCCTAGTGGGCTTCAAGATTGATCTCTACAGCATTCTAGAACCTTCCAACAACAACTTTCAAGCTCCAGGTGCACCCCATTCAATTTCATTCAATTATGTTCTAATTTGTTTATGTCTCTAGTTCATGTTTGCATACAACACTGTGCTTTCAAACACTTCATATTTCTTAGTTTTGCATTCATATTCAATATTTTTTGTTCATTTTCTGCATTTAGTCCATCTCATCTAGGAACATTACACCCACATCACATTAATCTTTGAATTTTTACATTGCATTTTGGCCCATCCTTCCCCTTTTAGGTGAAAAACCTAAAAGGGCCAAAAAGACCCTCGGGCGCCAAAATCTTTGTTTACATTTTGCTGAACCTAACTTTAGAACATTTTTACTTCTAGTTTCAAGTGCATTTGCATCCTAGGTTTAACTTGCATCAGCATTGCATTAGGTTTTGCATTGTTTTGCATCCTAGGGTCTTAAAAATTGCATTAGTGAAAAGATCATATTGTTTTCATTTTTGAATTTCCAATTCTTTAAAAACACTGAAATTCTACATTTTCATACTATAGCTGCATCTGTGCATATCAAAAACATCAAATTGCATTTAAAATTTTTGAAAAATATCAAAAAAAATCATCCCTAGACTCATTTGCCACCCTGGGTGAATTATTCCAGTTGTATATTTTGCACTGTAATTTTAGTCATTTTTCAACACATTTTCTGCATTTCTATTTTTTTTATTGCATCTTTGTTATAGTTTCTATAACTTTTGTTATTAGCATTTTATTGCTCCTAGTTTGCATTTCATTTGCATTCACCCCACCTTCTGTAGCTCTTGTATGATTTTTTGGTGCCCTATTGATAATACCTTAGTGAGAAGAAGTTCATGACTCATGGCATCCCACGATAACACACTCATTGTGGACCTTGGGGTGTCTCGAGATACTACTCCTAGTGTTGACAATAGTTCATTAGGCATGGATCCCACCTTTATCAATGCTTTTCCTTCCCATAACATGCAATTTAACACAAAAATGATCACATTCTACAAGACAAGATCATTAACATTCATGAGGACTTAGCACATTTGCAACAAAACATGTGTTGAAAACATTTCAACCACCGTAATTCATGCTATAGACAACATCCATTATTTGCTTGAATGTAATGAAGGCTTAGATGTTATGAAGAATTTTTTTGAGATATACCATAAACATATTCCTTCCATCTCTAGTACATCTCAACCAACCAACACTGTGTTTAGTCGAGTACTTAACACTCCTCCTCCTTCCATAGTAGCATCCATACCTACCTATACCACTCCCCAAGTCACAACCACAATGCAACAGGTTAGCAATGTGATTCCTTCCTCAACTATTTCTACTAGCATTCCTAATTCTTATGTTGCATTGAATGTTCTATCCTCTTCCACCATACCATCTATTAGCATTTCATTCACTTGCCCTACCACTACATACACTCCATCACCACTTTCTCTTCCACCTCATACCACTTACACTAACCCTCTCATCACACAACTTTTCCAAACCATCTCCTCTATGCAACAACAAATATCCACCATAATTCACCACCTATTATGTTTGTAGCAACCCATTATCCTTGGAAATATTAAGAACACTAATGCCACAAGGAATTGAGGTACCTAGATTTGAGAAGTACAGAGGGAAGGGTGATCCTACTAATCATGTTAATGCTTATACAGCCTTATGTAGTGACCTTTTTCTTGACGATAAACTGTTGGCCAAACTATTTCCTAGGACCTTAAAGGACACTACCTTGGAGTGGTTTTCATCCTTACCAAACAATTCAATTCGTTCATTCAATGAACTAGTTGATGCATTTATCAATCATTTTCAAGTGCACATGACTCCTAAAAATACATTGGTTGATCTAATGACATGTAAACAAAATGTGGATGAAAAAGTAACTGATTTCATCTCATGCTATCAGTCACTCTATGCCCAAATTGATGTCAAGATTCTTGATCCACATCTCCAAAATATGTTCATTGAAAATTTACAAAGTCGCATCCAAGATAAGTTGACCATGATGAAATTACCCTCTTTCATGCATCTATGTATATCCCTTTGTGACTATAACAATTGGGTTAGTAGTCATTATGCAAAGTCCACTTCTAACCGAATTGGAAAATCAAAACCTAGCACTTCTAACAATTCACAACCCTTTTAGAAACCAAACAAAGGGTTCTTACAATTCAACCCCCCTCCTCAACAACCACCTCAACCCATCAACAACCAAGTAATAGCTATTAAAGCCATGATATATTTTACTTATGGAGATCCAAAAAGATAGTTTACACCTTTACTAGACACTCTTCATAACACCATGTCCCAACTATTGCAGAAACAAATGATTACTTTACCTACTGTTAAACCATTGGATCTAACTAAGTATTTTCCTCCAACCTTTCAACCTAACGCTTATTTTCATTATGATAGACAAAATGGACATGCCACCGAACAGTATAAGCATCTTAAGCACATAGTGCAAGACCTCGTTGATTCTTGCCATCTATTTGTTTCCAATATTAATGTTAAAGGTAATACATTTGTTTCCCCACCCTATTGGTTTTTATTTAAGAACCAAAATTAATCTCAGTCCTTTCCTATGAGTTTTCCAGAACTCAATTATCAACAAGGTTGAGGATTGGCCAACACTTAAGTGAAGCATTTAAAACTTCACTTCTTCTCTTCAGGATTTGTGAGACCTAGGAGGGTAATCCTATTTATGCTCATAATATCTCAACTTGATCAAGAGCATTCCCTCACATAGATGTATTCCTCAAGAAACCAACATCATTTAAGGCTTGGCAGATCCCTTGTGAAGTTGTTATTTGTTTTAGGGAATACGCTGATACTTGAAAGTTGATGCAGTGTAATTTAAAGTATGTTAAGAATTCATTTCCATTTTAAATCTTCAGCCAAATTCATTACTATCTCATTCAACCAAGAGATAAACTAATAGAACAACCAATTCCCTATCTGCGGGAACAATGGAATCATAACTTTCAATCAATCAATAATACAATTATAATTGAACATCAGAAATCAATGGACTATCAGCATGCCACTTTGTAGCATATAACTCTCTTTGTTTTTAAAATATTGCTTCCTTACCAAATCCTATATTCCTTTCCCACAAACTAATGGTCTCATTTAGTATTTAACCAACTAATTGAATTGAAGCAAAAACAAACCCATTCATTTAGTGCAAATGACAGAAGACAAATGAAATAATTAACAATTTCATTCATAATTTGAAAGAAAAATATACAGGAGAGCAATATTTTAGAACTAATATTCTCTTTCATTATTGATATTACTTTGTAAAACTATATTTAAGATCTTCATATAGTATAAATTTTTCCCTAGACTGGCTTCTGATATATTTGCTAATTTATCTATTTGCTCCCTGAGCATAGCTTTAACCTAGACCTTTTTTGGACTCAAAAATTTCTAAAATTTATAACTTCATCCATGAAATCCCCTTTATAAACAAGGGAGCAACAAGCATCTGACTGAGTTACAATTTCATTTCATTTCATTTTATTAACCTAATTTCAACTGCATCCCCAAAGAACTCCCCAGGTGGTTTCATGCAATCATTTGAGAATAGGAGAGGACAAAAGACAAAACACATGTGTAGGATACCATTAGTTGCTATCGTTGTGTCCATGTTGAACAAAAAATATTATGTATTATATTAGTTAGAATACCTCCACATTAGCATGGAAGAGTAAAATACCAACCACAAACATATTGAAACAAATACCTCCTATGCAAAGACCATGGTGTCATCAAAAATAAAAACAAGGAGAAGACCCTATTCAGAGTCATCAGCATCAGAGTATGCCCGACCACTCCTAGTTCTTGATGAAATTGGAGGAACCATCACCACGTCATCATTAGAGCTCCCATATGGCACCAAAGAGAGAAGATATTGGCCATATCCTGAGTCAGTGTCACCTTCAGCATCCGAAGGACTATTAGAGAGCACAATAGGAGAATTATGTTTTCCCAGGAAGGCCCTATGACCCTTGCCTTTTTTCCTAGCCTTTTCATTGGCTTCGCCAAATCCTTACCTTTAAACTTGACCATTGCTTATGGAATGATCATGTTTCTCAAGTTGTATGTACTTTAAACAATTGCTTTCTTCTTATGACCTTGAGCCCTCCTCTTACCCTTTGAAACCTCAGGGGATGGTTGGTTTGCTTCCTTAGTTACAGACATGTCCTCATTTCAATTGAACACATTAAGCCAACTAGACCTCCTAATGAGTTGAATTGGCACACCAGTCTTTCCCATCTCTAAAACTAATAGAAGTTGATAATTCAAAATATTCTAAATCAAAGCTATGGGGAAATACACCTAAAAACCCAAACAATCACACCTAGTACCAGAAAAGGAATTCCTAAATAGACTAGAGCATGAACAAAAGAGAGCCCAATTGAAAACTAACTCACCCAAGACACGAATATTCACTATTCAACACAGGGAGAATTAACACCTTCACACTTCTTCACTAACCCACACCTCACATTCACTACAGACTTAGAAAGATGGTGAAGATGAACAATGAACAATCTGCATTAAATAAGCATTTTGGAGCATGCAGGAATTAATAATTCAAGAACTCCTTGCGTGAGTGAGTTGATAACTTAGTAGCTTAGCTTTGAATTTGGGTTGTCTATCTTAAAGCATTTAAAACTTCATCTATGGTGATCATAAGCATCATTTTTTGACCATTAGCAACTTCTTCCTAGAAAACAGTAATGACACCTCAAATGTTGCCATGTCCTCCCTTAATCCTGATTAATCATACACGATCTAACAATTAACATGCATCGCCAACCTAATATGTGCTCCTTCATTAATATCGATGAAGTACATATTGTCTACATTTTGAAGAGAACAATTCCTCATACACTTCATCGCTCATTGTTGGCCTCACCCAAATTTTTAGGGTACAATTAGTGATGAGAATGTTACCGTGATGAAGTTCAATCCATTGGATCATCTTATTTTAAAACCAGATCAATGGTTCTCCATCCATCCCACTACTTTCCTTTTTTCTTTATACGATGTCAGCAGGATTATGCCATGTTGCCTTTTCCAACAATAGCCATTACCTATCGCTAATACATCTCATCCTTCATCGGCTTCATTGGTGATGAAAACATCCATGCGATGAAATCTCAACCCTTGCATCTATGGCCTGTCCTTTGATCACGTTCATTTCCCCATCGCACATTGCTAATTCACACCTTGCACCTCGGATCCTATTAGTGATGGGAGATATAGTGAAGAGACCAGATTAAGACATGTACACCTACATGAAAATCAACAGTACAAAAGACATCACACATAAGACCTTTTCAAATTAGCAAAATAAACCTTAATCAAAGAACTCCATCTCTCATCACTACTTTGGAGCTTAAGTTTTGGAATGAATCCACGATGAGCAATAAAGTACAAAAACATCAGGCCATCGCTCATCTCTAATTCTCCTCATATAGTTTGCAAGCAATTAGCGATGAGATATTTTCATAGTGACATTATGTATCGTGTATTGCTAATATAAAACTTAGCACTTAAAACATATATGTGATACGCAATGCAAGGGAAATCCATCATATCGCTCATCGCTAATTTAAATTTATCACTTCATGACCATCTGCGATGAGTAGTGAAAATAAGAACATAAGGCTGGAGGACATCACTTATCACTATTACAATACTCAAGGCTCAAAAGCCATTTGCAATAAGCATCCCTCAACAATATATGGAACATCGCTCATCACACATTGATATCAAGAGCTCCAACATCTATTCGCCATGAGCGATAACAAAGAAATACCACTCATTGCTTGTTGCCAATTTGGGACATACACTTCTAAAGTAATCATCGATGGGAAATAAAGAAAGATGGTCATTGGGACTTAAGTGAAAGCCTTTAATCACGTGCTCATTAGTTGTTCTAATGAAGGGGACCCCCTAGAATGATATGACAGAAGGGGATCAAAACTCATAATTCATAAAATGCAAGGATGTAAAGGCCAAAAAGATTATTTACTTAACCTTATAAAATTAAGATACTCAGACCTAGGCGTGGGGGACTGGTTACCTGATGACAGTGAATGACATAAGATGTTTTTAAAGTAACTAGCAATGGGCAACAAGAAGTCAATAGTGAAATAGACTGATTTTCAAGTATTCAAAGCCAAGGGTTTCATAAGAAAGGACTCCAAGTAAATACAATAACCCTTCATCAGTGATACAAGCAGAACCCTAAGCCCTCAGATATTATCCCAACAAGATGAAACAAGGACTTGAGATGGAACATAAAAGTTTTGCAGGTTCCATCACACCCAATCAAAATTTTCAATTTTTTACCAATCTAATGCCCAAACATAATGTGTCATTCATCAAAGCCAGTGAAACTAAAAACAATGATGTGATGACTGTTCATAAAACTATTGAACATCCTCATCTTGTTCCACATCCCACTTCTATTAATCCTATGCATGATATGGTAGGTGCGATAGACATTATCTCTTTTAAGGGCCAACATAAGAAATCTCTTGATATTACTTTCTCTTCTAAGGATATCCTTTTGAATCTTCCTGATGGTCCTCTTTACATATTCAGTCATATTTATGATAAGCCCACTAATGGGATACTCATAGAGCTCACCTGTGGTGAGAATGTGATCACTGAGGAATTTTTGGTCTTACATGATCATTATCAAAATGATTATAACAAACTGGGAGCATGGATCAAAACACATAATGATTTTGTGTGTCCTATGATAGGATCGATCATCATTCCATTACAGATAGGACCTAAGATAGTGGATGTAACATTCTCCATCATCCTACGATCGGATCAATTTCATTTGCGGCTAGGCCTCCCATGGCTTCAAAATAAAAGTTTCCCCTTTAGTCATACACAAATGTCTAAAGTTTTTGCATGATGATGAAATATTCACTATTCACCATAGTGGTTTTAACCCTTTGTCTTCTAAAGGAAATTTCTCCTTAGAATCCTTTTTGCCTAAGTCCATGGAACCCATAACACCCCGCAAAGACTTCTTTTTCATTGCATATCAAAAATTTAAAGCCAAACACATAGCGGAATTATCTCTTTGCAACATATCCCCATCCACTTCCAACACTCCCATCCTAGATGAGATAATGCTTCAACTTGAACCTGAACTAGCAACTCCAAATCAACCAACAATAAACACATCACCTTCGTCATCCAAATTCCCAAGAGATAATGAAACCAACCCCATCATGCCCCATCGCATCAAACAAGTTTATGAAGTAAAAGAGAAAGTGATTGACCCACCTCCTATGGTTCCTTTTGTTCCTCCCTTTAGGGAAGAAAAGGAGCCTATGGTGGATCAACCCACTCTTACACCCACACAACTTCAAAATATAATCAAATGAAATTGAGGTGCTAGGGAACGTGGGTTTCAACGTCGTCTCCTTGCTCATCAATTAAAAACTAAAGAAAACAATAAAAATCAACATTTGCATTTGATAGAAGCAATGCATGATGATCCTCCTCTCCAATTGCAACAAAATGATCCAATACAACAACCACAACTCATAATACACCCCTCATTGGACATTACCAAAACGCCCTCCTATGGTAATTAATCTCGATGATGATGATGAGATTACTAAAATAGACGAAGAGGTGTATAATGATCTAAATACATTATTTTCCTCTTCCATGAGCTTAAATGACAAATCTCCTACACCAAGTGTAGAACCTGGTACTTCCCCTAGTTTGGAACTTGCGCTTGTCCCTTTGGCTAGTATACCACCCTCGGCATATCTTAAACATGATTGGGAGGTGGATGACTTGCTCATTGGCTGAAATGCATCTTCCTTACTAGTATTTTGCATTCATTTTCTTTTAGTTTATATATTTGTATCATGCTCCCTCATAACATAATGTTTGATGTTCTCTCTCTCTTTGTGCAATTCCTCTATTTGTACCTTAATTCTTCTATATGTTGTACATTGCTTTCACTTTTTCTCTTTTACTTTTGTTTTTTGTTTTCCTTTTGGGGATGACGCAAAGTGTTGAAACGCCCTATGTCTCTTCCATGTTGACCCAAAAGGTCTTTTTATTTTCTTTTTCACTTTTTTTTTGTGTTTTCCTTTTGGGGATGACGTAAAGTGTTGAGACACCCTATGTCTCTTCCATGTTGACCCAAAAGGTCTTTCTTTTCCTTTTTCACTTTTGTTTTGTTTTTTCCTTTTGGGGATGATGCAAAGTATTGAGACACCCTATGTCTCTTCCATGTTGACCCAAATGGTCTTTCTATTTTTTTTTCACTTTTATTTTGTGTTTTCCTTTTCTAGATGATGCAAGGCATTGAGACCACAATGTCTCCTTCATGTTGACCAAAAATATTTTTCCATCTTCATCTGCTTTTTCATTTTCATTTTCTTGTGTTTTCCTTTTGGGGATGATGCAAGGCATTGAGATGCACTATGTCTCTTCCATGTTGACCCAAAACCAATTTTTCTTTCTCTTTTGTTTTCACTCTCTTTGTGTCATTCTTCCAATTCTATGTGTATTTGGGGAATGATGACAATTTTGAGCTCTTTACTCAAAAAATTTCAGCAACAAACATATTGACCCCAAATCCATAGATCCCTTATGTTTTTGGTGTGTTCCTTTTTGGGGGCAACCCCTCTTTCTTTTGTTCCTTTTTCATTTGCATGACGCAACCTTACTTGGAAACATATGACTTGGCATAGGGCTTTCCAAGTTGGTTCTCATGTCTTCTTTCTTTTTACATTTTTCATTCACTACTTTAAAGTAATTTCTCATAGAACGGCATGTAGCAATTCCTTTAAAGTGGGGGTATACATTGGCATTATTCATTTTCATTTTTCTTTTTCCTGGTTCTTAGTGCAGCCTTCTTGTTTCATACGATGCGTTTGTCACTTTGTGGATGACATTGGGTCTAGTTTCCTTCATAAGTGTGATCTATCTTAGCATATTACATTCCTCTTAGTGGCCTGATGTGATGCAATGCATCCCCTAAGTTCTGAATATTCTATTCTTTGATTGGTCCTCTCTTGGAGACATTAGACACAATGTTCCCTAAGTTAAACACCTCACATGAACTAATCAAGACTCCTTTGAACATATTTTGCATGTTGCATTTACATGGCCACCTTGCATAATGTAGCTTGCATGCTTGTAGTGTCATTACATTTGTTCATGAGTTATAAGCATATGAAGTTTTGCTTGTCTCATGAAGCACGAAACAACATTGTCCTTTGTGGTGCCTTATTAAAGTTATCAGGAGGTATAACTTTAGTATGGTTGAACAGGAAGCCCATTCCGAAGCACGACTTTCCCCATAGCCACCTATGTGTTTGTGAGTACATGCCATCCATGAGTGTATGTTTCTCACCTTTTGGGCCTTCTCACCCAGCGGACAACGATGAGTTCCATTGCCCCAAAGTGAGTATGCATTTTCTTTCCAAACAAGCCTAGATCTAATCCACAACGGGTTGGACAAATAATCAAAGCTTTCTTCTTTCTTTCATTCCTTTTCATCATTTTCATGTGTTTTCCTTTATACTTATGATTGGTTTGCCATAGAATCTTGATCCTGAAGGCTTGATCATCCATCTTGATTGATGTTGTCTCATCTCATCAAGCATTAGTGCATTTGGACCCCTCTTGATTGCTTGCTCAGCTACTTTAGTGTGAGTTTGAAGCAAGTTCATCCTCTCACTAAAGTGGGGGCTAATTGTGGACATGGAAAATGCAACCCTTTTAATTTTTCTTGTTTTGTCCCTCCATGTGCTCATTTTGCTTGATTTCACCCTAATTTAATGTTGCAATGTGGCCCACATATTCCCATTAGGTCTTTAATCATTATGAATCATTAAGACTTTATGATCTCTTGTAAAGGTGTTGTGAAGTTTTGTAAGACATTTTTACACTTTTCTAGAGTCTTCTTATTATAATTCACCTACATACCCCCTTTTTATCACGTACCAAGTCTTATTTTAAAGTGTTGAAAAGTCTTGTAACAAACTTTCACACTTTTCTAGACTTGTCATCAACAAATACACCTTTCTTATGCTTTATTTGGCCCCTTTATGCACTTACAGGTCTTAATTAAGTGTATTTTTTAATGTAAACCCGATAAAAATCATTTAATACAATATAATTCCTAACACCCATTCACATGCCTTGAGTGGGACCCATTCTCCACTAGGGGCAAATGAGTCCGTCTTGGCACAAAAATCAAAATAAACTAAATTACTGGTGGATTTTTATTCCAAAAGACCTAAGGTTAGCCTGTGATGTTGTATTTTTAGGAAATTAGGGCATAAGCGTGTATAAATATATGATTTTCTATTCATTTTAACCCCCATTCATCCATTCAAGTATTCATACATTCATCATAGCATTTAAGTATTCTAACATTCAATCAAGAATTCAAGCATCTTGGAGCAGCATATCTTCAAACTTCAACAAGGGTTTGGTGAATTTATGACATTTCATGTTATTTGTTCATCATTCCTTCTTTATTTCATTTCATTATCAAGGGTTTGATTACCAAATTGGGGTTTGACCAAGGAAAACCCATATATACTCTAACCCTTAACCCCTTTTTTCCCTCTTTGCATGTGTGTTTGCAGGTCTTGTAGGCAGATTTTTCAAGGATAAGGGTGTCAAAAAGGTGTTGTAAAGTCATCAAAGTCATCAAAGTCAACATAACCCTATTTGAAGCTTGGAGGCCACTTTCCTGTCATATTTTCTAGATTTAGATCTGGCAAGCTGTCAGGAAGAAAAGTGCAGACCAAGACCCACATAGTTGACCTTTGGCTTTTAAGAAATATACAGGTATACTAATTCACCACAAATGGTGAATGAGTCCCACTGCCAAGCTGGAAAAATATTTTTCTGAAGTTTTATGTTCCCGACATCTCAAAACTTGTTTCTGCAGATTTTACCAGAAACAGGACTAATTCGCCATCTATGGTGAATGAGTCATAGTGGGCTTCAATATTGATCTTTGCAGCATTCCATAACCTTCCAACAACAACTTTCAAGCTCTAGGTGCACCTCATTTAGTTCATTCAATTATGTTCTAACTTGTTTATGTTTATAGTTCATGTTTGCATACAACACTATATTTCAAACACTTCATATTTCTTATTTTTGCAATAATATTCAATAGTTTTTGTTCATTTTTTGTATTTAATCCATCTCATCTATGCACATTACACCCACATCACATTAATCTTTGAATTTTCACATTGCATTTTGGCCCATCTTTCTCCTTTTAGGTGAAAAACCTAGAAGGGCTAGAAAGACCCTCGGGTGCCAAAATCTTTGTTTATAGCAACAATGAGACATAGAAAAGGATTCAAAACTAGAAACACAATTAAACATCAAATCATTAACTACAAATGAGACAAAAGATGATGAAAAAGGAATGCACTGCAGTCTTTTATTGATCTCAAAGGAGCTTTTGTATCAAACTATGAAAGATAAGTTACAATACCTACAAACTCTTTGCAATGCTCAAAAGAGGAAGAAGCAAGAACTGAGAAAAACTTAAGTCTTTTCTCCTATATACCATAAAATTTCTAAAAGTTAATGAGCAAAAAAAATGTAGCTAACTACAATCCAAAATAGTAACCCAAGTTCCTCTCACAAGTAGAAGGAAAAAAGTAAAACCATAAAAAGAGGGCATAGAACTGATCCAAAATGAGTGAAAATAGGTGGAAACTTTCCCACCTAAGTGGATCTTCCCAAAAGTACTCCAAAATCACTTAGATCCAACTAGAAAACCAAAATAGAAACTTCAATTGACTGCATGTTTCCATTTTGCATAGTGGGGACTCAAGCAAAAAAGGCAAGTAAACTGAAATTGCCTTAGTGAGTGCTCTGCACTTGCTCTTTTCTCTACATTTACATGACACTTATTAAAGAAATTTATAGATTATTAATTTAATAAGGCAGGTTATATCTTGTTTCAACTTCAATTGTGCAAAATGAAAGTTCAACCTTGGCTTAAGTTTAATTTTGCAATTTTGCAAAAGTTTACAAATATATGCAAAGGTATAGAAAACACCTAATACATAGCAATGGGAAACTAAACATAAGCCAAGGCATTAATTTGGAATGAAATGTTTAAAATACTATAAAATAACACCCATGAAAGGTTCAGCCAAAATTAGGGAAAAAAGAAACCCTAGAACAAAACACTCGTGGCCTCCTTTCATTTTGCTTTCATTAGAAACTTAGCAATTTTTGTTCATTGTTGGTTTGGGCACCACCTTGCTAGGGTTTTCTCGAGCTTTCATGGAGTCCTCTGGGATTTTTCATGGAGAACTTCTTGAAGAAATCCCGCGTGGTATGTTCTATTCTCTATATTTTTTGTAAAAGAGGAAAAAATCTATGCTTATTTGCAACAGACATGATGAAAAAAGCTTAATTTATTTTTTCTTTAATCTTGACATGCTTTAGAATTTCTAGATATTCCATTTTTCTAGCAGCAGCTTCACTCTGAAAGCATTTTTGGATTTTCACTGCCATTTTTAGGAGAAATAATGAAAACATTTTTTTTTACTTTTTGAATATTGGCAACATGCTCGGATTCTTTGATTTAGAAAATATGAAGCTTATGTTCATGGCTCGGCCCATGAAATCTCTTCACAAATTATGCATGACATTCCCTTTGAAGATTACTCGAGGGTTTTCTCCTTTAAAGGCTGATTTTTTCCATAGTTCACTGTATTCATCATGCTAAGGGTTCATCTCAGTCTCATAGGCATTATGTAGAAACAACTAGCTGATAAAGCCACTATTCACTCTATTTTTTGCATTCAACCCCTCTGATGATTACATATCTTCAATACTGCAGACCTGTATTCTCTAGAAAACATTTTTTACATGGAAAAATGTCCACTTTTTCATCCCTCATAAGTGATTTTCCCTTTTTACAGAAAGCTTTCATAATAAATTTATTCACAAGCTTTTTTAAAGTACAAGAGTTTGGTAGAAGCCAGTATAGTATTTTTATCTCATGAAAGAATAAGATATCTTGTGGGATTTGAAAAATCTATCTTCTGATCACTCCAAACTACTTTTACATGGCATTGTCACTTCTTGTGGATTTCTCCATGTTCTATTTTCATGCTCAATATCATTTTTCATTGAAAACAAAGATTGATGTTTTAGTACACTACTATTTCATCACTGTGCTTGTATCCTTAGTCAAATAGAAACATGACCTTCATAGACTGCTTACATGATGACTCTAGGATTGCTCCATATTAACTCTTATGACTGTCACATGCCTTGCTTCTTTTGTGCTATAAGGCATGAATCTCTGGTCACATACCCCTCTCAATGACTGGATTGCTTCATTGGGTTTATGGGACCTCTTCTTGCATTGGTATTTGAGAAAGGTTTTAAAGAATTCATTGAAATAATGAACTCATGATTTCTCTTTCCTTTCTCTCACTGTGTTGTCCACAACATGAACATTTTAACAATGATTGTCTTGTCCTATTTTGATTCCATTTAACAAATGATTTTTATTCATGACAGTGATGATCATATAAGGCAGTGGATTGTTATTGGTACTTAGATTTTGCATTGATATTTAGCTTTTCATGCTTAACCTTACACTTGTGGTTTTGGGAAACATCAGGCTTGTATTGGAGCCTTTATTTCGATAGATTCCTACAAAATCATGGTCATGAGTGACAAACACTTTCTTTGAATGTTTATAAGTGGCTACCTTTCTCTTTGTTGCCCCATTACATCAAAATGGCTTACAACATGGTACTATGAATATTTTCATTGTGGCTATTTGTATCTTTCATATATGAATTTATACTCTTACCCATCTTAAAAACTAAGAGGGCAGGATATTGGGCTCAACGCTTATGGGAGCCCATTTTACTCCACATGTTGTGATGTCAAATGAAAATAATCCAGCAATGAAAATTTCACCTATACTTGCACAATGAACACACATGTTAGATAAAATAATGAAGCTAAAATCTCATGTGATGACTTGAATCTTTGGCTCTCTTGTATACATATGATAAATTCCCAACTTATTTAATACATCATAGATGTACGTTATATTTTTGTTCATGAAATACATGATGAGAGTTTATTTCCTGAGCTCTAACCAAATCATTTCCATCTTTTGCAGGTACATCTAAAGATCAACAACAAGGAGCTGAAGATAAAGAGGATCAACATAAAGATTTTTCACTCAAGAAATGATTGATGCATCTCTTTTCATATGTTTGCATATATTTCTTATCTTTGGATGTATAGCTTACAATTATGTTGTTTTAGATCAGTCATTCCCACGGCTTGTGTGGGACATTTGAGCATATCTCTTTGTAAAATAAATAAAGACAACAATACTATGCAAATTTGTGTATTTTTTTGTTATAAAGAAAATTTTCATAATAAAATTGAACTTCATTTGAAAGAATCCTCTATGCAATGGAAAAACTTTAACATAAATTGTATGCACCTTTCATTTTTAAATGCAGTCAACTGTTTTAGCTCTACCTAATTCAACTATAAGCAAAAATTAGGTAACAAATCTCACTTATTCTACTCTTGAGCCTAGTGAGTTTGATGTTATCTTAGAAGATGAAGATGAGATAAATAGGGATATGGAATCTATGCAAGAAGAAGAGATCAGAATCAAGGAGTTGGGATTGGGACAAGAAAGAGAAAGAGAGGAAAAAATAAGGAAAAAAAAGCTTGACAAAGATTCCTTAAGAAAGGGGGTTGAGAAAATGAGAGAAGTGGTGAAGGAAGAACCACTTCCTGAAAATCCTTCTAAATCTATTGCTAAGGAAACCCCTAATCCTTCTAAATTGACCATTCCTATGGGAACTTCTGCTACAAGTACATATACCACCTCTCTTACAAAAACTAAAGTTTTAGACCCCTCTGCTGCTACTAGGAAATCCCAACCAATTGAGCATGGAAACAAACCTTTGGGTCAACCTAAGAAACCCATCCCAAGTATGAATACAAATACTTCATCCATTAATACATCCAACAAAAATGTTGAAGCTAAATCCATTCCATCAAATGTACCTCATGACCCTAAAATATTAAGGTTGCAACTAGTCAATGAAAAGTTGGAACAAGAATTGAATAAAATGGAAATTGTTGCTGCTAATGCAAAAATGGGGAGAAAAATTACATTCATCAAAACCTTTATTCCAAATCTAAGAGCTTCAAGTTATGGCCATTAAATTCCTAATCCCCAATCACATAACTCTAAGTCCGATGGAAATATCCCAGGTGGTTGTGGTGGTGGAGGTGGACGAGGAGCAAGAACAAGAATACCCAGTCTAGAAGTGGAAGTGGAAATGGTGGTAATGGTGGAGGTGGAAATGGGAAAGGTAACAAACAATTTGGTGATCAAGATGATAGTGAACCCCATAATGATCAAAGAGATTGGTTCACTAGAAGTCCAATGCAAGTGGATAGGTACCGACAATTATGTTTTGCTAGAATTCTTGGATACCCAAATCAATTTCCTGATGACATGAAAGTTGCATTGGTTAAGTTCTATAGGAACAATGCAATAAGTGGTGAAGATCACCTGAAGTCATTTATAAATGTCATGGATTATTTTGAGGTATAAGTTGAGGATGTTATGATGAAGTTATTTATGCAATCACTCACTAAAGATGTCAGGGAGTGGTATAGATCTTTACCGGCTGAGATTATTGGTTATTGGGATGACAAACGTAATTGAAGTTATTAAAATATGAAGAATGCTTTACATAAAAAAAAATTCAACCTTAAAAATTTTAAAGATCATAAAGGTGTTATTGCTCCTTAATATTAATTCTATGTGATTTATTATCCCTATATTATAACTATTATTTATTCAATTATGGCATAGGTTATAGTTTAGAAAATGAATATCTTAGTTAAGACTTTGAAAGAAGAGATCATGGTATTCCATGTCTATAGTTCAAATATAAATTAGATGATTATCCGTGTAAAGGATAAACTATACAAAACTGAAGGAACTCCTCCAGAGGAGCAGAGATTGATATTAATTGAAAAGAATAAAATTGTAGACGTATTCACTACTTTACCCAATTACTATACTAATGATTAATCAACTCTTTACATGTTACTCACACAATTCTTTATGAGGTACCATGTTAGAATTGTGAAACAAGCACAAAACCACGAGCCACAAGATCAAACAACAAACAAATACATCTTCCACATAAGAAATCTGCAAACAATATGTGTAATATATTCAACAAGAAAAAGCTACAAAAGCAAGAGACTCTCAAGAAGATATGAAAGCTCCAGATATTAATTACAATGAGGGTTGAGTGCTTATAAGAGAAAAACCCTAAATGAGAAAGGGATCAGATCATGAAAAGTGTCAACATCACATGAGATGAGACATAATGATCTAATATTAGCTCAACTAATAAAGCAATCCTAAGTTTAGCTTAAGTGTGTGAGAAGAAATTAGACTAATAATCAATTAAAGATTAATTAATTATTAGCTAATGTATGATAACTCTAACACCCCCCCTTAAGATGAACATAGGGAGTAGCTAAAAACCCTAAAAAGAATGCATGATGGGTCTCGACAAACAAGGCCATGTAAGGTACCCATGTACAAACATAAGATCTCTATAATGCAGAGAAATAGAGAAAACCTCATGGGAAATACTCCACTCCAAAAAGAGATGAAAGCCAAGTGAAGGAATGAAGAAGCCTCCAAATAAGACAATGTTGTCCCAAAAGATAGGACCAAAGTATGAACACAAAGAACACCACTGAAGCATGAAAAAGCTGCAAACACTGTTGAAGAATGACTGCTGAAATGTTGAAAGAAGAACCTCTATTGAAACATATGATGATCAAGATCAAGGTGACAAGAATTTGCATGAGTTCCCTCAATGAAACTACTCAAATCTGATGGAAAACCAAGGAAAACATCAAGAACTCAAAGATACACATGGCACAAGTACCAATATTCTGAAGAATTGATCAAGTGAAAATAGAAGGTCACCTCTTGAAATAGGAATAAAAAAGTGTCCATATGGTAAGTTCTCCATCTCACTGAAATGCATGGGTAACCAGCCGCTGCATCCACCTAGTACATAAGAACAAATATTGTATACATAGCTCACTCCAACATGAAACCAAGGAAGCATTAGCACCTACAGTAGAAACCCCCCCATAATGTTGAAAAGGGAGAGGAATGATAGATACACTAAAACTAAATGCTTGAATGCAGTGCATGATAAAGAACGAAGAACATCTGAATGTGTAGACATGAAAGTACAAGCAAATATAAAGGGTGTGCAAACCAAGGCACACACACATGAGAAAGGTATGAAGGAAAAACAAAGGAAAACATCAACCCCCATGGAACTTTATATCATAGTGTGAGTACAATAAGGCACAAAGTGATGTGCAAGATCCCATAATACAGGTGCAATACAGAGGCACTTTATCTTAGTGCATTTACAGATGATAAATACATGCAATGTGAGCCCATAAGGTCCAAAAACAACAACAGCTGAGAAGAAGGATTTTTGGAAAAAACCAAAAATCAAATCTAGAAACTACCTACACCATTGCAAATATATCAGAACCAACTTTCCGATGATATCTCATTTTCCCATTTTCAACATTGTATGAAAAATTTATGCTAAAAACACTAAAGGAAACTCTAGAAAAAAAGATCTAACTTTGATTGGAAATAACAAGGACCTGAGAAAAAAAATTCAAAAAATACCTGCACCACTAGAAATTAATTTGAGTCCTCTTTTCGACGATATCTCATTTTCTTGATTTCAACATTGTGGGAAAAAATTATAGCCTTCAAAAGAAAATTTCTCTCAAAGGGAAAATAACCTGTCACCAAAGGAGATCAAGAGACACAAGAATGGTGCTCTGCAAACATGAAGCAAAAAATGCATTACCTGAGAGATATTTACAATGAGGGTTGAGTGCTTATTAAGAGCAAAGCCCTAGATGAGAAAGGGATCAGATCATGACAAGTGTTAACATCACATGAGATGAGACATAATGATCTAATATTAGCTCAACTAATAAATTTTTAAAACACTCCTAAGTTTAGCTTAAGTGCACGAGAATAAATTAGACTAATAATCAATTAAAGATTAATTAATTATTAGCTAATTTATGATAACTCTAACACCCCCTATTAAGATGAGCTTAGGGAGTAGCTAAAAAATCTAAAAAGAATGCATGATGGGACCTAGAAAATAAGGCCAAAAAAGGTACCCATGTAAAAACAGAAGATCTCTTCTTAGAGTGGAGTTTTTTCCACAAAGTTTTCTCTATTTCTTTACATTATAGAGATCTTTTATTTGTACATGGGTACCTTTTTGGCCTTGTTTTCCAGGCCCATCATGCATTCTTTTTAGGTTTTTTAGCTACTCCCTAAGTTCATATTAAGGGGGGGTGTTAGAGTTATCATGCATTAGCTAATAATTAATTAATCTTTAATTGATTATTAGTCTAATTTATTCTTGTGCATTTAAGCTAAACTTAGGAGTATTTTAATACTTTATTAGTTGAGGTAATATTAGATCATTATGTCTCATCTCATGTGATGTTAACACTTGTCATGATCTGATCCCTTTCTCATTCAGGGATTTTCTCTTAATAAGCACTCAACCCTCATTGTAAATATCTCTTAGAGAATATCTGGAGCTTTCATATCTTCTTGAAAGTCTCTTGCTTCTGTAGCTTTTTCTTGTTGAACAATATTGCACATATTGTTTGCAGATCTCTTGTGTGGAAGGTATATTTTTTTGTTGTTTGATCCTGTGGCTCGTGGTTTCGTGCTTGTTTCACAATTCTAACAGTTTGTGCCAGACAAAAGGTTGACATTGAACTTGCATAATATTGTTCATCAAGAAAAAATTAAATATTACAAGGAGATTTTTGGAAAGTTTTCCATGAGGGAAAAACCATAACACTTGAGTTAGGTAGTTGTGATATTCTAAAAGATGTGACAGATCAAATTGAAGATATGGAGTGCATCCCTTATGTTCTTCAAAAATTGATGTTTTTTGGGAAGCATTTGCATAATAGATATCATAAAATAGTTTATTATAGAATTAAGGGAAGCTTAATTCTTTGTTGGAATGTAATTTCTCCCTTGAATTATGTAGTTTGCATGTTCAAACTAAACATTACTATAGTTTGTTAAAGATCACATTTAGAATTTTTTTCATTGTAAATGCATGTAGTTTAATTATAGTTTGCATGCTAGTTATACTCTAGTTTTCATGAATTTCTATTATTGTTTAGCTATTGGTTTCATTTAGGTTATAATCTTCTAGAATTTTTGAAAACCTCTATATAATGAGGCGGATGTAATTGATTTAATCAGACAATAAAATCATTTATTGTTGTAGCACAATTATATATTGTCTCCTTTGCCCACCCTTCAAGTGGTATCAGATCCTTCATTACATTTCCAATGCACTCATTACTTTCAGATATCAGGCGACAGTAATCTATATCCAACAACTCTAATATATCTTCCTTTTCCTCCATTTGTTCTCTTCTTGTCTGCAAATGAGTAAATGGAGAAATATAGTTGTTCACGGGAAAGAAAGAATGCAATACGAGCTTATACACTACATGTTTGTTTCTTAAGAAGGAAGTGCTAGTCATTAGATCACAATAAGGTGGTCACTCATTAGTTCAAAGCCACCATATTTGAAGATTGTGGGAGATTCGAAGAGGAATTTTGAAGATTTATTATGAAGTTGTCCAAGCAAGTTGTGACCAAGAAAGATTTCATCAATAAAATTATGTTGATGCTATCGGAAAGGAGAGAGTAGTGTTATTCAAAGGTCCAACCCACCTAGAGAATAGGCATAGTCTATCAACCAAACATAAGTTATTGTCTATTAGCAATCAAAATTGTTTCCAAGCTAGAAACAAGTTCCAGCACAAAGGTAAACTATAGATCATTATTTTTAGAAGTCAAAGTTTTGATTCATGCATGTAGACACAACCGTACCTATTATAGATCACCCATTTTGGAGGTAGTCGTCACTGCCAAAGAGAAGAGGTAGCCACAATTATTGAAAAGTTGCAACTTGAAGGAAGGAGATAGATAGGGGGAGATCATATAGCACATCATTAAGAAAAAGAAAATTGTAAATTACTATCAAAGAAAAGAGAATGAAGGATATTTTAAAGAATCAAAGATATTTTTCAAATTTCAAGTTGAGATTGTCAAAAAGAGATCAAAGAGAAGAATCATTCAAAGGAACAGCCACAGTTGTTGAAGGAGAATTTGTGAAAGGAAGAGTGAAGGGACGTGAAGTTATTGAATGAAGGTTTGAAGGACTATTGTAGCAGTTAGAGAGAAAGTTGAGGAAAGATCCACAAATATTGAAAATAATTTGAAGAAGTCTGAAGACTTATAAATGTTGAAGCATGTGATTGAAATTAAGTGGGAGTGTTGGAATATAATTTATCTCATGAATTTTGTAGTCTACATGTTCAAACTAAACACTACTACATTTTGTTAAAGACCATGTTTAGAATTTTTTCTAGTTGTAAATGCATGTAGTTTAATTATAGTTTGCATGTTAGTTATACTCTAGTTTGCATGAGTTTATGTTATTGTTTAGCTATTCTTTTCATTTAGGTTATCATCTCTATATAATGAGGCAGATGTGAGGTGGAGGTACTTGCAAGTACCTTGGGATTAGGGGAAGATCTCTTTAAAAGGAAGTTTTTGTCCCCATATGAGGGTGATGGTGACAAGTGAGGAGTTTTAGAAAGTCCTCTCTTATCATCATGGGGATGAGAGAAGTTGTTGCGGGAATAAATGTGAATTTTAAATTCACATGATTGGAAGGGATAAGTGGTTGGGAGAATAAATGTGAATTTTAAATTTACATGATAAGAAGTACCTTGTGGATAAGGTCTTTATAAAGGAATTCTTTGTCCCATGTGACTGATGTGACAAGAGAGGGAATTTAAAATTTCTCAACAACTTGCATGGGGAAGAGAAATGCATTGAATGAATAAATGTGAATTTTAAATTCAGATGGGGAAGAGGTCAAGGCTCAACAAGGAAAGCACTTATGAAAGGTTGACTTGGAGGACATGTCAAAGATGGCATGTGATTAAATTAAGGTTGTGCAAACAGGTGATTTAGAAGATTAATAAGGGATTAGAGGCAAGTGGTCAAATATGGAGGATGTGACATTAATCCTAATTAAAGGTGTGCACATCCTAATCATGGATTAATTAGACTAATCTAGATTAGAAGGTTATGGAGAATGTGACAAGGAGAGAGGAAAACATGAATTTAAAATTGATTTAAATTCAAAAAGTTTAAATGACTAAATTAAATAAATTGATATATTTAATTTAGAGAGGGAAGGATAAAAGGAAAAGTATTTAATTATTAAATTAAATACTTTAGGAACCTTAGACAAAGGGGAAGTATTAATTAAATAAATAATTTAATTAATATTGATGAAATAGACTGATAAGGGAGATGGATTTGACAATATGGAAGTGGTCAAATTTGGATGTCTACAGATATCAACATAATCTATCACTGAATTTTTAAAAACATTTGATTCCACAACTTCTAGCAAAGAGGGAAACACAAATTTCACATCCAATTATGATTAAAATGATTATGAGTAACCACCTTATTCAAAAAAATGAAATCCAAATGTTATAGAAGTTGTTATGAACTTTTGAAACAATTTGGCTAAATGGAAAAGGATGTGGCATAAAATAACAAGGTATATGTGTCCACATAGAGCTTGATAGGAAAAAAACAACAAGAGGACTTGGTTTTGTCCTTCAAGAATACTAAAAATATCAAAAATAGATTCATTTAATCATACAAGATACAAATAGCATTAGTTGTTACTCCTTTTTATGTTGTAGTTTTACTATCAGACAATACTCACTACCATACATTAATCTAGGATTTATAAAATCATATGTCATTCTATAAGGAGCAACACATTGAATCATCCATTTTCAGCTCATCTTTATCCCTACACTTGGAGGGGAAAGAGTTTAGGTAGCCTTGTGTTAGGTTTATTCCTTCTAGCAAGGATCCCTTTCTATCTCCTTAAAATGCTAGTGTAAAAAGTACACACATTTTGAGGGGGCGAATATAGTCCCCCAATCACTTTTTATATAGAAAATGGTCCCTTCTTAGTGATGATAGCATACATCTCCTAGGAAATGTGACCTTGGCAATAAGAGTGTGGCCTTCTTGATCCATGTGAGTGTCTCTTTGGTGGTGATATTGGTCTTGATGTCCTCTAAGTGGGTGACCTTTCTTTTTATATGGCATTCCCCTTGGTGGTAATTCTATGGCTAGTATGTCCTAAGGTGTGAGTCTTCTATTCAATGACTAATCCTCTCTTGATGGTGATGTCATGTGTGATATTCTATAAGATGTGACCTTGCAGCATGCATTAGGCAAATCCCCTTTGTATTTTTTGTAAATCACCTTTTGCGGTGGTGTTGTTATAACACCCCTTGAGGTTTTGTCCTAATCTTTTCATGGTTTATGCACCTTCTTAGCTAAGTTTGTGCACCTTCTTAAGTGATTTTGGCACTATTTTCTTCACTTTTTTCATATGCATTGAGCTTAGTGGTGCATCGACATTGGAATTTTTGCTTCACTTTGTTAACACACATTGAACTTAGTGTTGTGTTGGCATAGCATCTTGATTATTTTTTATGGCACCATATCAAGTTTATTAGGGAGTATAACTCTTGGTTTTTTTTTAATGGGTATTCACCTAGTGAATATTGGACTTCACTAGACCTTGTGTGTTTCCCATTTTTGCTACCTTGTCTTGGGGGATCACCTAGTGAATATTGGAATTCACTAGACCTTGTGTTGCCTTTGGTTTGATTCACCTAGAAACTATCAAACTTTTCTATTGTGGGAGTGATGAATGCCTTTTCATGGCCATTGAGCATAACACAACTTGCTTGACAATAGAGCTATGTGTTTCATGAGTGTTTAGGATAATATAGCTTGCTATCCTTATTGAACCCATCAGAATGCATGGACACCTATCATAACACATATTTCTAGCTAGTAGATCCATGTGGATCATGAGTGATGTGGCATAACACAACTTCCTAGTCCTCACAGGAGTATTCTTTAGCCTATATTCATTTGATGGATGACGTTTGTTATTTGAGACACTTTAAGATTGAGGTCTCTTTACCTTACCAACTTGAATCCCTTTAGCACTAACATTTTTTTTGTGTCTTTTGTGTGTCTTGTTAGTGTTTATATCATGTTTTCATCATGTTTTTTATGGTGTTGACATCTATATGTATGTTATGTCATGTGTTTTCATTGTGTATGCTTCATGTTTTTGACATGTATGTTGTCATGTTGCATTGCATACATGTGTGTGTTGATTTGTGCTCCTGTTGGTTTTTCATGGGATCTTGGATCCTAGGGGCTTGTGCACTCCCCCTATATCCTTAATCATCCCATGCTTTCAACATTTCAATAATCAAACCGCTCTTGACATAGATTTTCTACTGTAGTGTGAGTTTGACCATAATTTTATACTCTTACTAAAGTGGGGGCTAAAAGTAGTGTTGAAAATTATCACCTATGACAATTTCACACAATATTTTGCTCCCCCTAAATTATTGAGCCTAATTGACCCCCTAATTTCCTAAATTATGCATTTTGAGGGATTATTTTCTCATTTTCAAACAAATTGAAAGTGCAAAAAAAATGCATTTATTTAATGCCTTGCCCCTGGTACCTAAACACTCAAAAAATAGGGTTAGGATAGGGGCACCCTTGGGTGGCTCTGCCCCCCTATTTTTTGGAGCTCAAAATTTGAATATGTAAGTGTCAATATTTTAACATTTTAAATTCAAGTTGCAAAGGTCAGCTATTGGGATCTATTTTTTGGGAAATTATCATAATTACATATAAATACCTAGTTGTTGCATCATTTGAAATAGAGAACAAGGACTAACAAGAAATCATTGGGAGAAATTATTTTCAAAGAGCATTATCAAGCAAGTCAAGAGAAGCATTTCAATGATTTATTATAGTAATTTAAGATACAAGCATCATGTAAAATCTTATGTTAGTTCATGTATGTTCCAATTATCATTATTTGTGAAGGTTATCCCTTTTTGTAGGTCTCCAAACAATTCAAGCAATCAAGCAAGAAAGATCAAAGACCTTGAAGTGATGTGTATGACTTCAGTTCTTTAAGGAAGCCATTGAAGATTGGTGATTTGTAGCACTTTTTTGATTCATCATTCCTTCGTATAATTTATAATTTCATCATTGACATTTCCATTATAGAATTGGAAAAACTAACATGGGGTTTGACTAAGGTAAGCCCCTAAATGACACAACATTTATTCTTTCTTTGAATGTGTAGGTTTCATGTTTGGAGAGGATTGAAGGAAGTTTGAAGACCATTTATTGATTATTGCATTCAAAGCCCTACACCTTGTTAACTCAAGGAGACTCACCTACAAAATTATTTGAAAGTGATTTGACAAGTTTGCAAGTGGAACTGAGAATCTCGGATCTGACATTAGAGGACTAAAAAAACAAAATAGAAGACTCCTACAAGAACATATATGCCTCTATGCACCTTTATCCTCATATTCAAATAAACACCAAACTTTTAGGATAGGTACACAACACTCTATCATTCCTAGATCTGCTTGCAAATCCCTATTATATTATGTCAATTGTTGAAATATTTTATTTTTCATATTAGGGTACATACTCTTGTAGATATTGAAAATTGTCTGTTTGTGAACTCCACTTTTCCTGTCAACTCCTTTCATCTACTTACATAATTAAATAATTTTATTTAATTATTCCCCTAAAGTCATATTCCTTTATTAATTAAATAATTCTTAATTATTTAATTAATTTATTTCCTATTTATTCCTCTTTGATTAATTAATATTTTAAAATAATAATACATTAATAATCTTTTCACGAAGGAACGAAGGAAAATGGTAGGGTATGCCCCCTCGAGAGGGCGATTGGGGGAGAAAAAGGGGCCTTAGGCGACTTCTCAATATGAGGAAACAAAGGGTACCGTTGGATAAAGCTCAAAAAACCATGAAGATTATCTTTTGAATGGAGTCAAACGGACACTCGATGCGCGAATGGCGGACTTGGGGAGTTAGAGGATTGGTTGGATTAAAAGAGGTTAAATAAAGGGTAAAAATACCCTTAACTTAAAAAAGGTTAAAAAATGAGGGAAAATGTTACATATAGTAATTTTAGAAATTACTATTCTTCATTTGCATAGTTGGTAGTTGAGTGAGAGAGAGAGAAGAGGAGAAGAAGGAGATGAGGAGACAAGGATGCCAAATGATTACGATGATGACATCTTCCACCGGGGGGATGAGGTGCGACAGTTTTTTCACGACCCCATTGTTCCACGCCAGGTTAGGTCCAAAACCCCCTTTGTGATTTTAAGCATTTTTTGTTATATATTTGAGCTTTAATGCATTTTGAAAACATGTGTTTTGGGATTGGGGTAGTTTAGAAAAATGGGTCAAGGTGAAATTTTGATTTTGTCCAACGGGTAGGCAGAATCACCTATGAGAGGTGAGGGAAAGGGGGGTGAATTTTCCCAATTAGAGGGTAAATGCACCCAGAAAAATGAAAAGAATTTCCCAAAAAGGGCAAGGGGAAATCAAGAGAGGGTGGATTTTCTCTAGGATTTAGCAAATCTGCCCAAAAAATTGGTTTGGGGGGGGCATGGGCGATCATGCCTAGAAGAGGGGCGACCCCGCCCATGAGGGGGGCGACCTCGCCCAAAAGAGGGGCGACCCTGCCCCACAAGGGCCAACCTTCCTAGGATAGGGGCGACCCCACCCAAGTGTGGCCTCCCATCCGGGGGCAGGTTTTCCCACCTTCCAAGTGAGCTTGCCCGAAGCTAGGGCAGGCTTGCCCATTGTGGTAGGGGTGGGACCACCCACGATTTTTGGGGTGGGATTTCCTGTGACTAGGGCAGGCTCACCTATGGTGGCCAGGGCGAGATCGCTCATGGCTAGGGCAGGATCACCCATTGCTGAGGAGGGCTCACTCGCAACCAAGGCGAGATCGACTGCCACCAGAGTGGGTTTTCCCATGGTAGTAGGGCAGGTTCGCCCAATGGGTGGACAAGGGGGGCTAGGAAAAGGAAAAGAGACCAGGATAGAAATAAGAAAAACAAGACGAAGTTGGAAAATTTGAGTAAATTTTTCCATAAAAGGGAGGGGGGAAAAATTAGTGAAAAGATAGCCCAGGGCTGGGAAATGGAAAAGAGGGATATAAAGAATGAAATGATTGACATGTGGTGTGGTATGGATGCAGCGGTTCGATAGCTTATGGACATGAGAGAGGCAATCAGAGGTGTTGGAGGCACTGATAGTAACCATGAGGCTCTGTCACAGGTGGGGTTACTACATTTGTTGGGATACCCTACTATTAGAGCTCATTGGGCAATGTTGATAGCCCTTGTAGAGCATTGGAGTTCCTCGACCTCAACATTCCATCTCCCAATAGGGGAGATGTCTGTGACCCTAGAGGACATATGGTGGATATTGAGGCTACCTATAGCAGGGCACCTGGTGAGCGCGACAACATCAAAGGGAGTGGAGCTAGATCATACGTTGTGGGTCCTGTTTGGACTAGATGACCTTCCTATGTAGAGGAATGGGTTGGATGTGGACAGATGTCTAGTTTTGGGGATGCCACTGCTACCACTATACCTATGTGGATTGATTATCAAATTGTTAATACTAGATTGGAGTCGACACTTTTGTACCTTGAGGTACATGGAGGGGATACGGCATACCATGGAGGGGAGAGAGGGGGAGTTTGCATGGGGTACATGCGTCTTGGTGCAGTTGTATAGAGACATGCACATTTTGTGCTACCGAGAGGCGCTCAGTTTGACATAGGTGACGCTACTACAGGTATGGGCCTCGGAGCACATTAGTGTGGCTAGGCCAGGAGTGGTGAGAGTAGGATTAGAGGATGTGATAGCACCAGTAGCTTATTGGTATGGGATAGAGTATGGTTGGGTGTGGCATTATGAGGGCTTTGGGGATTTGGACAGATGGAGGAGAACACTAGATGACCTTTAGGAGGAGCATATAGTGTGGACGTCATACATGACATGGTGGTTTTCTAGGTGGAGGAGAGATGAGGAGAGACACAGAGGCTATTTCTATACCCGATGTTATATAATTGGGAAGGAGCCATGTATAGTGGAGGCTCATAGGCCGGACAGAGTGACCAGACAGTTTGGGTTGACACAGGTCATTCCTCATAGACTAGAGAGATTCTGACGGATCTCGCGAGAGCGGCCATGGGGGGAGCAGATTATAGCTAGGTTTTCAAGAGAGGATTGGGAGAAATTGTAGTTGGTACCCTACCCAGGTAGGACTAGGGGGGAAGTAGAGGCGGGAGTGACAGTTTGATTCCTCATGTGGTATGCCCATCACCTACCCCTACAGATTATGCCAAAGGAGTTGATTGCAGAGGCACTAAGTTTTGGGCCAAAGGATGAGCTACGAATGGAAAGCTAGGGGAGAGGGATGAGGAGAGTTCAACAGAGGAGAGGTTAGGAGGTAGCTAGATCAACAAGGCAGTAGAAGAGATGACAAGGGGACATTGGAGCCATAGGTTAGCAAGAGAGAGGACAAGGAGAGGCTAGGGTCGTAGGTCAGCAGGAGAGGGTGAGGAGGAGGAGATAATGGAGGAGAGCCTGGGTGGAGATCAAGGCAGAGGAGGAGAGAGATGAGGCAGGGGTGGGGGGATGAGAGAGATGAGATAGAGATGGAGGTGATGGATATGGATGTTCATGATATTCCCCCTTTGGCCATGGTACCACCTATAGCAGAGGATCTATCTATACTGTTGAGAAGCATCATGGAAAGATTACAGATTTTCAAGCAGAGATTGAGAGATACAGAGGCTGCGAGATGCAGACTAGAGGTCGAGGTGAGCATGTTGCAAGTAGAGGTGACCAGAGTGCAGATAGAGGGTGAGAGATATTTTAGGGACTTAGCAGACATGGTATCACAACATGAGGATGAGATACGAGTAGAGAGGGATAGGCTATAGATAGAGGTGAGTCAGCTACGAGGAGAGGTGACTCAACTTGAGGGAGAGGTATCCAGAGAGAATGAGGGGGTGGCAGTGAAATGGGAGTGAGATAGGTTAGAGGAAGTGGTGACTATACTGCAAGCGAGAGGACATCAAGAGCCTGGAGGAGTGGCAGATCAGGTATCACCAAGGACTATGGCAGAGGCAGAGAAGGACCTAGATGATTTGAGGATACAGGTGGAGGGGCTACTGAGAGAGAGAACTAAGCTGAGATGGGAGTGAGACGAGCTTTGTGACAAAGTTGAGGTAGCAAAGTAGATAGTAGGGGACATGGGACTGATGCAGGAGAGAGAGGAGGCTATGAGGGCACATATACAAACCTTGCAGATAGAGAAGGATGTTGGACAAACATAGGTGCAGACCCTACAAAGAGAGAGGGACTTAGCACGGATACAGGTGTAGACCCTGCTGAGGGAGAGGGATGTGACAATGGCACAAGAATAGGTTGCAAAGAGAGATACAACACAGGTTCAGGCACAGGTAGCATAGGGAAAGGGTGGCGAGGTGGGGACAGAGGTATAGAGATTGTAGGCATAGATACAAGCCATGGGGGATGAGAGGGATAGGGTTGTAGAGTAGGTATCACATATGGGAGTAGATATTCAACAGTTAAGGTTGGCACAGGATACGTGGGCACAGGAGAGGAGATCCATATGTGGATTCTAGGATAGGTATAGGGTAGAGCGGGATGCAGCTAGGTATCAGGCTATAGAGTGGGATGAGTACATGCAAAAGGCCAACTACTATATGGTGGCTTACATCGAGGCAATTCTAGATCAGACACAGTGGATGCCTGCCTATGTCAGAGTGGTGCCACATATGCCAGCACCATCCCAGTCAATAGGGACATACACCCAGGGAAATAGTGGCTATAGAGGGACCCCTCCACAGAGAGGATGGGTACTAGACTCACCACATAGATTATATGTGGGCAGCTCATAGTAGAGATGACAGAGGACAGGTGATAGGATACTAGTTTTTGACAGATGTAGGATGGGTGTACAGTTCAAAGCAATAGAGACCAGAGATGATTCGGAGCCTTGTACTTGTACTTTATTTGATAATTATGGATGTGTATGATGGACATGTATTTTGATTATATGATGGACATTATTATGGACTATGTGATGGACATTCATATTTTGATTTATATATGATATGTGATAGCCTTTATTAACACTATGTTATGCGTATATGATGGGTGGTTTTATTTATGCATATGTGTATGTTTATGATGTTATTATGTGATGTATGTATATCTGTGTGATGATGTATGTTGATGCTTACATAGATGAGATAGATGATATATATGATGACTAACGTGTATGATGTAGGATGTGATGATTGATTTATGACTTTATATGCTATGAATATGGATCTGACAATTTGTGATGCAGGTGGGGATGTATGTAATGTGTTAATGGTATGGATTAATATGGAAATTAATGGATAATTAAATGAATCTAAGATTCCTAGAATAACCAAATATGATTAATCTAAATAACTTAATATGCAACGAACCTATATTGTGACATGAGATGCAATTGAATTCCTTACAAACACTAATAGATAAATGAAATGCAATGTGGATGGTAGATGGACTTTATTTGTGATCATGATTGCTTTAGCTTATACAAAATAAAGGTGTGTGATATGTGATTGAGATGGCCTACCATGAAATGAAATGCATCATGAACATGAGTGTCAATAAGGACTTGCATAGTAATGAGGGTAGATGGTATGCATCTTAATCTCAAACTTAAGGGAAGACGGGTGCGAAACTGCACCTGTCAAGAACCATTGGTATCCTGAGACGAATGATAGATGTAAGTGAATGTTTGCACAACCAAAATCATAGGTCATAGGTTAGGTATGAATGCAATGCAACGAAATTGATCATGAGATGCAATCCTAATGCAATTTTCCATTTTCAAAGCACTGATTTTTTCTATAACATAAGACACTAGGTGTCAAGGTATGTGAAACCAAGGCACGTTAGCATCTAATGCATAAAACAAATAGAGAAGACAAGAAGGCTATCTCAACACCCCAAAGTCATGAAGACTTTGGTCAGGCCAAGCATTGGGATAACTACAAGCACAAAGGGATGTTCTAGCATAACACAAGACCTCAAGGATCTTGGTGGGTACTACATGGGACAACCTAGAAGACAACAACAAAGCAAAAATATCAAGATGTGCCCCAATGTTAACTAATCAAAACACGCCATAATATTATAGATCATGGCAGCCTTAACAAGTTGTAATAGGGAGCTCAAATGATAAACAAAAGCCAAAAGTATCAAAAGATCACAATTAATTTCAAAACATCCTTTGCCATAAGATCCAGAGGATGGATGGGGTTGATGAGGTATGTTAGGAAGGATGCATCCTGTTGAGACCAAAGATGGATACTAAACTAAAAGATCGATTATGACACAGGAGATTCCAAAACCAATTGAATCTCATGATACGAGTGGATCTCATTTGTGAGGATCTAGCTAGATAAGGACATACTTGATGACACGACACAAAACACAAGACCGACACACCCTGATGATCTAGGCACTCGGGGGTTGATCAAAGATTGACCTTGCCTACATGAAAGCGTAGAGCCCTCGTAGTTCAAGAAAATACCATGGATAAAAACAAAAAGAGGACTAATGGAGATGAAAGATGGAAAACAATGACAAAGAAAGACAAGAGAAAGCAAAGAAAAGCCCCAGGGGTGGATCAAATGATCGACCTTGCCTACGTGAAAGCACAAGGGAAATGTAGTTTGAAAAGCACTGACTAAGGATAAGAGCGTAAAGTGGAAAATGGAGACCACGATGGATAACCAAAATAGGATGAAAAAAATGCCCTAGGGGCGAATCAAATGATCAACCTTGCCTACGTGAAAGCACAGGGGAAACGTAGTTTGACAAAGACCAAAAGGACCGACATGACAAGATGGGATCTAAATGGAGACCGACGTGATGAAGGAACCTATATATGGGAGTGAAGGACCAACAAGACGATAAGACTAATGACACAAGCTCAGATTAGGATAAAAGCTTAGGATAATAGATAGCAGATGAAACTCATCCAATGCTCAACCAAAATGTACCAAGTGATCGGATGATGCATGCGGATGGGAGGATAGGATCGATGGGATGATAAGATATGAGATTAGAATGGATGGAAGCATAAAGTAACTAGGACACAAGGTAGATAATGATTAAACCCTTTATGAATGGCACCTATGACTAAGTTTTAAACCAAACGTACTTATCCAAGGTGCCACCAAGGGTGGTTTTCACCATAGGATGAATTATTTCTCTTTACTATTTTTGGATTTTTTGAAATTTTTTTGTATTTTTTGGATTTTTGTAGGATAGGATACCCCAGCTAACTTAAGTGTAGAAATTTTTCAGGTGCATGATATTAATGGGCTCCTCTAGGGGATCTCCTTCAGGCATAGCAAGTCTATATGCCCTTGATCCATATTTTGTTCTGATGACATAGGGACCAAGCCAATTTGGTTCAAATTTTCCCTTCTTATCTCGATCTTGCTAAGTGCGCTAATTCTCCTTGAGGACTAAATCACCAATGTTGAACTGTCAAGGACAGACCTTCTTGTTGTAGCTTCTTTTAAGGCTATTCTGGTAGGCTTGAAGGTGATCATATGCTTTGATCTCTCTTTCATCAAGGAGTTCTAGTTGGTTGAGTCTTATGACCCAAGCCTCTTCATCACTGATAAGATTCTTCAGGGAGATTCTTAGTGATTGGATTTCTACCTCAATTGGCAAGATGGCCTCAGAACCATAGATGAGAGAATACAGGGTGGCGTCGGTATGGGTGTGGATGGAAGTGTAGTATGCCCAAAGGGCAGAATGAATGTGAAGGTTCCAATCTTGACCAATATTATTGACCACCTTTTTAAGGATCCTAATGAGTGTTCTATTGGTGGCTTCTGTCCGACCATTACCCTGGGGGTAATAAGGCATAGACCAACAATGTTGGATATGGAAGGTGTCACAGAGATGTTTCATGGCTTGGTTCTTGAATGGCTTGCCATTATTAGAAATGATTATGGATGGTATTCCATATCTACAAAGAATATGGAAGAGGATAAATTTGGAAATCTAAGTACCTATGATTTGTGAGAGTGGCATTGCTTCCACCCACTTGGTGAAGTACTTAGTTGCAGTGATGATGAAGGTATGGCCATCAGAGGATGGGGGGTATATCTTTTCGATTAGGTTGAAACCCCACTAAGAGAAGGGTCATGGTGCTATAAGAGGTTGCAGATCCTGTGCAGGAGCATGTATCAAATCTGCGTCTTGTTGACAAGGTAGGAACTTCTTAACAAACTCACAAGAATCATGTTCTAATGTAGGCCAGTAGTATCCTGATCTAAGAATTCTCTTAGCCAAGGCCATGCCATTTCAGTGGGCCCCACATACACCACTATGTACTTCTATTAACGTAGTATGGGATTTAGTTTCATTCAGATACTAGAGGAGGGCTCCATCATACCCACATCAATAAAGTGTATCACCTACAGTTATGTAACGAGATGTTTGTTGGATGAAATATTTTTTTTATTGTGTGTGAGATTGGGAGATAGGATATTGTTGCAAAGGTAAGTGTAAATATCATGGTACCATGGTGACGTGGGACCTATAATGTCACACACCATCTCACTCTCTGGGATATGATAAGCTAGGATTAATAGTTGTTCAATGAGGAACTCACACTCTATTTTTTCTTTAGGAATGTCAATTAAGGAACCAATGGTAGCCATGGCATCTACTGCTTTGTTCTAGACTCTTGGAATCTTATCAAACTGGATGGACTTTTTGAAGTCATCAACCATGTGTTTATAAGGCAATAGTTTATCATCTTTTGTGAGAAACTCATCGTTGACCTATTTGATGATTAATTGAGAATCACCAAAGACTCTGAGGTGAGTGATATGCCATTGGATTGCAATTCTAAGGCCAGTAAGAAGAGCTTCATATTCAGCTATGTTATTTGTGCACAAAAAAGCCAACCTGAATTACTTTGGTATATAATCACCTTGGCGGGTGACGAGCAAGATTCTTGCCCCTGATCCATTGTGTGTGTACGAACCATCAAAGTACAATGTCCATGTGGTTGCTTCTATTACTATGAAGACCCCTTCATCAAAAAAAATTGTTGTCATAGGATAGGAATCCACCAGGGGAGCATCTACCAACTAATCAACTATCACTTGTCCTTTAATAGCTTTTTGATCCACATATTTTATATCAAATTTACTTAATAGCATGACCCACTTAGCCATGCGACCAGTCAGAGTTGTTCTGGATAATAGATATTTGAGTGGATCGACCTTGGAGATGAGCTTTACTGGATGACTAAGCATGTAATGTCATAGTTTTTACAAATTGAAAACCACAACTAGGCAAGCTTTTTCCATTGGGGAATAGTTAAGATCATATCCCACGAGGGTTTGGCTAATGTAGTAGATTTCTCTTTCATTTGATGATTCATCATGTTGTTCCAAAAATGCCCCCAGTGCCACTAAAGTAGCAAAAATATAAAACAGGAGTGGTTTACCAGGAATTAGTGGCATAAGGATTGGTGGGTGAGCCAAATACTCTTTGATCTTGTCAAAGTTGAGTTGACATTGTTGCATCCACTTAAAGGTGTTATCCTTCTTCAGGATATGAGTGAATGACTGACACTTGTCGACTAATTGAGCAATGAACCACTGAATGGATTGTAACTTACCATGAAGGTTCCCTAACTGTTTGAGATTGTGTGATGGAGGCATATCCATAATTTCCTTGATTTTTTCTAGATCGACTTCTATACCTCTTTGGGAGATAATGATACCTAGTAGTTTTCTTGATGTGACCCCAAAGACACATTTCTTAAGATTTAGCCTTAGCTTGCACTGCTCTAAATGCCAAAAGATCTTCTTGAGGACCACACGATGTTCTTCCCTTGTTCTTGATTTCCCTAATAGATCATCAACATAATCTTCCATTATGATGTGGATGAGGTCATGGAAGATAACAGTCATAGCTCGCTAATAGGTTGCTCCTGTGTTTTTAAGGCCAAAGGGCATAACATTATAATAGAAGGTGCCCCATGATGTGGTGAAAGTTGTTTTATACTAGTTTTCAGGTGAAATTTTGATCTGATTATATCTAGAGAAGCCATCCATGAGGGAAAGCATCTAGTGTCCCACAATGAGGTCAACCAACATGTCAATGTTTGGTAAAGGAAAATCATCTTTGGGACAAGCCTTGTTGAGGTCACGGAAATCCATACAAACTCTAATAGTGTCATTTGGTTTGGCTACATGCACTACATTTGAGATCCATTCTGAATAGTCAATGGGTCTTATGAATCTAGCGTCCAACAGCTTCTCCAATTATTTCTTAACCAGTAGAGCCACTTGGGGGTGCATTTTTGGAGCTTTTGCTTGACAGGTTTGGCATTAGGACGTACGTCCAAGTGATGTACTACTAAAGTAGGATCAAGGCCTAGCATGTCTGAATATTTCCATGTGAAATTGATGATGCTTTCTTTGAGAAGCTTGGTGAAGGTAGAATATTCTTCCTCTACCAGTGCTTTGGCTACATATGTAATTTTGGGATTCTCTTCAGTTCCCAAATTTAATTCTTGTGTTTCCTCTATCAAGATGGATGATCATTTAGAGAGTTGAGTTCCCACAAGGGGAAGATGAACATCCCCATCTTCTAGCACGTCATCAAGGTTTTTGCTATTAGATACACCCTTTGTTTTTACTTTTTCTAGGTCAAGAAGCACCTCAGGGAGGTTTTTGCTAGGTGACTTTTTTTATTTTGCTTCTTTTTATTTTTGCGGTTAGGGTGTTCATCTTCCCCCAATCCCATAAGATGTACGTACTGATCTACTAAGAGAAACGTATCAATAGATACGCTACCATGTAGGTCCCAGTCTATGAGTTCAAGATGTTGAAGGGATAGGCTAATGGTGTATATGTATAAGCAATCGAACATGGAAGAGAGGTCAATGCGATCTACATCATCATATGCGTGTATGATGGATTCATCCTCTAGTATGTCTTCAAGGAGACCATTGCTCTCACTCACGTTGTTAGACATACTAGATGATGTTATAGGTCCCTTTTGTTTGGTGTCACATGACCCAAGCCCAAGTATCTTGGTCTTATTGTATCCTCAATATGGTGTTTCCTTGTTCTTCAGTGCCAAGGCCTCCCCCCTGATAATTTTAATTCTCTGCAAACTTAGAGGGCCAAGGATAGTTCTCCTAGAAATATTCTTTCAAAGGAGGAGAGGGGTCAGGCTCCTCACGATAGACCCATTGGATTATGTCATCTTTTGGTGTATCTTGTCTTAACCTAGGAGAGCGGTAAGCACTAATTCCCACATTCTTGGAGCTCAAAGTGATAGTCTTGTCTTCTAGTTTCGGTGTAGACCGAGAAGGTTAGCCATATGTATGTGGTGAGGGTGGCATAGTTGCCACATTCAAATTTGTGTGCATTTCATATTCACCGCATCCCTTGTCAATGATCTGGACTTTTGTAAGGGTGGAATCAGATATGGACGATGGAGTGGATGAAGTGGTGGCTAGTGTGGTGGTAGAAGAGTGGGATGATGGTATCTACAATGATCCCATTTCCACTCCAGGACAATAGTGGGAATGAGGAAAATAAGCTTCTAATGTGCAGCAATATTCAAATGGTTGGGGATCCGTGTGTATGGTAACTTCTACCCCATTGAATGGGAATTTTAGACATTGATAGTATGTGGATGGAATGGCTTGCATGGCATGAATCCATGGATGGCCGAGGAGGAGGTTATAGGGGAGTTCTAGATCAAGGACATGACAAGTAGTGTATTGCACAACTAGACCAACCTGGATCGGAAGACATATTGTTCCTTCACAATCATGCTTTGCATTATCATGCGCCTTCATTGTGATGACTTGATTATTTAAATCAACATGGGTGTATCCCCTACCTATTTTATGAATTTCAATGTATAAAGGTTTAGGGCAGAACCATTATCTACCAAGACCCTCTTTACTTTATGGTGATTTACCAGGACCTCTAGATGGAGGGGATGGTTATGATTAGAGTCAATCCAGCGCATGTCATTTTGGTTAAAACCTAGTTGATAGGTGGCAGAGAGGTGCCCTACCAATGCTTGAAATTGCATAGGGTCTATGTCATTAGGAACGTGGGTGTCTCATAAGGCTTTATTTAGGATTTCTTGGTGTGTAGGAGAAGACTTAAGCAAGTCCAGAATGGATATTTGTGTCGAAGTCTTTCCCAGACGCTCAAGAATGTTGTATTGAAAACTCATAGGCTGCAATTGGATGGATGTAGAGGCTCCAGGGACTATGATGCGGGTTTAATGGGTGGTAATAGCACATTGTGGATCCTTTCCTTTTACGTGTATCATAGATACACGTGGCTCCACTTGTTTGATGTTCATGATGAGACCTTCATAGTTAAGTGGCATAATTTTGTAACCGATATTGTTGGTGTTGTTATTCTGATTATTGTTATTGTTAGGCCCTAGGTTTGAGTTTTATGTACTCGGACCTTGGTTATGCTTAGGGAAAGCATTCTGATATATCTACAATTGAGCATTGGATGAAGGTTTTGTATTGGCATCCACATGTATGTCACCCCGATCTATGAGATCCTAGATGTACGTTTTCAGAATTTGACACTTATTCAATGTATGCCCTTTAATCTTGTGGAACTCACAATATTCATTTTCTTTAAACCAAGTTGTTTAAGGTTTGCATTCATCTGGTGGCTTTGTCACAAGATATGTAATTGGGTAATTAGCTTGAAGGAGCCTATTAAACACGACACTTAGGGGTTCCCCTAGTTGAGTGAATTGATGTTTGTTACCCCCTTGATTGTTCTGATTGGATTGTTGAGTAGGACAAGGTGCCCCTTGTGGAATTGATATAGCATGAGGATTTGACTGTTGAGGAGGGGGATATTGTGGCTTCTGGGAAGCATTGGCTACTTGGACGTGCTTGGTGTCAATGACACCATCATTAACAGCATTTTTTTTTTGTTCCAATAACGAGGCTTATCCCCAGACAACTTATCCTTATCTAAGTTAAATATTTTGACTAGCCCTTTGGCAATAAGGGCCCTCTCAAGAATAGGACCTTTCTCCACTATTGTTGCGAAGGTTGTGACATAGTGAAGTCTAAAGTTGTGAGCCATATTTCAAATGAGAGTTTTCGATTAACAAGGTGACCATGTCTTTTTCCCTTAGCGGGGATTTCATGCGACTGGCTAAGGCTCAGCATCTTTGAAGATAGCTCGCAAAGGTTTCTCTCTCACACTACTTTTCCTTCAAAAGGTCTAACGTATTGATATCCTTCTCCAGATTAAAGGAGAAGTGGGAGACAAACTCTTTTGAAAGTTGTACAAAGGACTTGATAGATCCCTTTTTGAGACCCATGAACCAGTCAAGAGCTATTCCCTATAAACTCCTAGGAAATAATCTCATGAGATAGTCATTATGCATGACTTCTTGATAATGGGCGTAGAACTCTTGAAGACGAGCCTTGGGATCTTTGGTTCCTTTATACATATTGAATTTTGGCATTTTGAAATGCTTCAGGAAAGGAACCAATGAAATTGAAGGATCAAACGGGTAAGGACAAATATCTTCAAACTTGAACAATTGTTTGTCGGTCCCTGCTTGTAAGTCCTTTAACATAGATTTGAGTTCTTTTAGGTCTTTATTGATAGGCATTGTGGGAGTCGAATTAGATGGATTAAGTTGATTGTATAGAGGATACTGCTGACATGATGAGGATGGTGCCAAAGCAGTTGGATCATAAGTGGGTTGAGGTGTATATGGAAGTGTTTGTTGGTATTGGTTGGCGTAAGCAAATTGTGGATTGATGTAAGGAAAATATGATGGATTTTGATGGTAAGAGGTTGAATTTTCTTGTTGGTATGATGGTTGTTGTTGATAGTATGAAGTAGATGGAGTACCCTGCTAGTATTGCATAGCAGCTTGATAGTATGATGACATGGAAGCTCCTTGTTGGTAATGTGGTGGTTGTTGATAGTAGGAGGTGGATTGAGCACCCTATTGATAAGGTGGTTGTTGTTGCGTGTAGGATATGGATGAAACACCTTGTTGGTATGAAGGTTGCTATTGAGTGTAGTATGGATTGGATTGGTAATTATACACAACATTGGGTTGTTGTCTAACATATGGAGGTGGTTGTGGGTTAGACAACTGTTGGTAAGAATTTGCATGTGATTGTGGAGGAGTGGTGTAAAGTGGCAGTTGAGTCCGTGGTGGATTCTCAGAGGCCACATGGATATTTGCATTAGGATTGGATGTAGCAGCATAAGCAGTGTACATGCTAGACGGATGGTAGAGATATTGCATGAGAGGATTGCATTGTGTTTGTGTGGGAATGTGTGTATGTTGGGGTGGTTGTTGATAAAGTGGGCACGACGGGATCTGATGTTGTTGTGGGACCACTGCAGAATCTCCATGGGGTGGTTGTGGCGGCTATGATGAATTTTGCATCACTTGATGTGGGGGTTGCGTAGGAATGGTAGTGTGTTGATGAGGAATCATAAAATGGTGATGTTTTATTGCAGGATTGTGATGTTTTGTTGTGAAGGTTGTTGATGGGGTGGTTGAGACGTGAGAACAATTGTAGCAATAGTTGTGGTGGTGCTTGCGATGGGATAGCAATGTGTTGTAGCGGTGCTTGCATCACAGTGGATTGATCAGGATTAATGAGAGGCTATTGAAATTTCAAGATGTTATGTTGAGGTAGTGGTGGTAGATTTCTAGTAGCTGCAGGTCCTGGAGGTGGCATCAATGCAAGAATTGGAGTGCCCCCAATGTTGATGGGTGGTTGACCAGGATGTTGAAGTGGAAATGGAGGATTAGACAAAATGTTATGTGGCATGCCATAGGAATAGGGTTCATTAGGATCAGGTGGTACCGTAGAGGCTATAGATGGGAGGTGAGGATAATTGGCGACTTGGTGTATCATAGCATTTCTAAACTCAAGATGATACCAATTCTCTATAGGTGGACCTTCGGGGATATACAAATTTCCTAGAACATTTAGCGAGGTTCGCAGATCTTGTGATGCAATAAGGGACTGGGTGTCGGTATACTGTGACATATTGAAATCGGGTGGTGGATTGACTCCTTTCATGATCAAAGTAGCGAGAATCTTATCCCCACGCTTGTTGAGGAGGTGATCTATCATCTAAACATTAGTAGGATTGCTTAAATATTTGTCAACGGTGACTTTGGGTTGATTGACCATGTTTTCATCTCTGGGCGGTGAGTTGTTTTGGATGTCAGTATTGGATTGTGATGATGCATCGTTATTGGGATCTTGAGGGATATTTGCACTATTGTTGGGATCTTGTGGGATTTTTGTAGTGTTGTTGGGATCCTAAGGGATATTCAAGTGGGAACCTTTGGCTTGTTGTTCGGCCATTTGTTTCTTGGCTTGTGATCGAGTCTAAACGAGCATGAAAGTGCAAAGCTACTATGTGAACTAGGATGAGGCTAGAATCTATGATGCAATGTAGAGATAACCTAAGTGATGGTTGAAGGATTGATTGGATTGGATAATAGATTGATAGATTAGACGATTGGATTAGATTGATAGATTGGATGATTAGATAAGAATTAGATTGGATAAGATTGGTTGATGAAACAATTGGTACGATAAGATGATGGATGAGATAAGATGATAGAAGGGATTCTAAACCAAGTTCAAAAATCACCCTAAGTGACTTAAGGTGTTGATTGATCAGATTAAGGATAGACAGATGATTGTGGCACCGAATCCAACTTGAGATAAAAGTGGATTGATTGGGTTGAATGATGATGACTGACTCAGGACAGATGACGATACTAAGCAGATGTTGATGATGACAATCAGATTCAGACACCTAAGTCAATTTGGATAATAATTTCAAATGAAGTTCAAAGGATTTGGATTGAAAAAAAAAATGGGGGATATGTAATCTAGAGATGCTTTATGATATACCTATATGATTCGGATGATGAACGGATGACCTTTGGAAAATGCAAATGGATTGAAATGCACAATTACAGGTGAACAGAAGATGCAAAATGGATGAATAAAGATCGGACTCACCTAACCAAGGTGCAGGATCGCCCGACTAGGGGGCAAGGTCACCCAACTTAAGGTCAAGGTCACCCAACTAGAGGTCAAGGTCGCCCAACTTAAGGTCAAGGTCACCCAACTGAAGGTTAGGGTCACCTAACTAGAGGTCAAGGTTGCCTAACTAGAGGTCGAGGTCAAGTAACTAAAGATCAAGGTCGCCTATCTGAAGATCAAGGTCGCCCCAACTTAAGGACAAGGTCACTTATCTGAAGGTCAAGGTTTCCTATCTAAAGGTTAGGGTTGCCTATCTGAAGGTCAGGGTCGCCCGACTCAAGGTCAAGGTCACCCAAGTTAAGGGAAAGGTCGCCCAACTAGTTTCTGGACTTTTCTAAATTAGAAAAGGGTCAAATGGGTGAACAGACCTTTGGAACAAGCAAACGGGGTATCAGAACAGGCAAACAAACACTCGGAACAAACAAATAGATGCTCGAAACAAGGAAACAGATGCTCGGAACGTGGAAATGGATGCTCAGAATAGGTGAACAGACACTCAAAATGGGAAAATGGATGCTTAGAATAGGGAAATGGATGCTCAGAATGGGAAAATGGACACTCGAAATGGGCAAAAAAATGTTTGGAATGGGCTAATGGACACTCAGAACGGGGAAATGGATGCTTAGAATAGGCAAATGGATTCTCAGAATGAGGAAATGGATGCTCAGAATAGGCTAACGGATGCTTGGAATGGGGAAACAGATGCTCAAAATGGGGAAACAAATGCTCAAAATGGGTAAACAGACTAATAGATTAACTGAATGGAAGGTGGGATTAATTGTTCAAAATGAAAAATCACCCAACTATGAGACAGGATCCCCCAAGTATGGGGCAAGGTCACCTAACTTAAGGTCAAGGTCACCCCTCTTGATGAACAAGAAAATTTGATGGACTATTTGACTGACAGTAACTCAAGTAGAGGGCATAATCACCCCTGTTGAGGGCAAGGTCACATATTTAGTGAAAGATGGACAATTCTAATAGAAACAAGCTGGGAAATGACTGAAACAAAAGGCAAGGTCATCCCTGTTGAGGGCAAGTTATCCCCTATTAAGGGAAAGGTCACCCCTGTTCAGGGCGAGGTCACCTCTATCAATAGACCTGAACTTGAATTGGGAAAAACGGCTATGGAAAAGGACAAAAAACACAACAAACAACAAGCAGAAGGTAAAGGCTGACTTGACTCAACATAAATGCACTAGTTTTACACAGAAATGATAGTTCAAGCAGCACAATCCTAAGATTAGTAAAAAGGGTATGGCCAACATGGTCCTCTAACTAGGCTAAACAAGGAAAACTAGGGAGTCCTCAATATATGCATGGTACATGAGGCACAACTGTGAACACTAGCTCGTCACAAGCGTGAGTCAAGAACCCCAACAAGGTACTAAAGGCTCAGACCAACTCTTCACATCTTATCTAGGTATCACCCTAGCTTTGACGCTCCACCATAAATGACGTGACTAGATTAGGCTATAGCTTTGGCTCTCCCCCATTTATATACCCCACTGGTATACGTGGTTGGGATCGTCCTTTGGGGTGATGAAATCCCCAAGCAGGTCCCACTAAAAAGAGAATACTAAACATTTTTTGCTTCTCCCTAGGCTCACACGAAGTGCAAGGGGAAAGCTTGAACGATGTAGTGCCCCTTGGGTAACAAAAAGGACTAAGTAAGCTACAATTTATCTTCACCCAAGATCATCAAATGGCACAAGGGGATTGGATACATCAATAGCTTACTTTGCAAATAGAGCAAACAATATATTGACTCCCCCTACTTAAAACTATGTGCCTAACTAGTATGGAAACAAAAGGACAAACAAACTAACTAATACACTTGGCATGTTCATCATGTAGTAAACACATTAGAAGTTTTGATCTTTGGTCTTTGTCAAGCATGAAATAATTGCATAAATGTTAGTAAAAACTAGCACAATCACCAACAGGATAAGTTAGGGGGTTAGTATTAATCAAAACAACAGAAAATAGACTATGAAAATAAAGTTATGTTACTATTTTTACCTCAAAGACGCCTCTGTTCAGGTCAGGATCACCCCTTTTAGGGCAGGATCGCCTCTGTCAGGGAAGAGTCGCTCATGTTTAGAAAATAGGGAGAAAATTTTGCTCTTGTTTCACAGATGGGTGATTCTGCAAGGGTAAAATCACCTCTGTTCAGGTTAGGGTTGCCTATCTTGGGGTAGGGTCACCTATCCTTGGGTAGGGCCACCTCTATTTATGGAAAGGTCACCCCTATTTGTTGTAGAGTCACCTCTATGTAACCTGAACCTGCAAAATATCAAACAACAAAAAACATGAAAGTAAAAGACTCATTTGTGGGTCCCACCAGGTGTGCCAGAAATGTGATGCAATGTTATTTACCTATCCTAAAAGATGCAAAATAGAAATCAAAAGGAAGAAAATAACACTTCAAGATTGGGCTATGTTGAACTTAAAAAAAAGAAGATAAAAACTAGATGTATACCTTTTTCAAGTGATCTTGGTTGGCCCTTTGATTATTGATGAATGTGTGCTCCTTGATGGCAAATGATCTAAAATGATATGCAAAGTGATGAGGATTCAATATAGATTCAAATGATGAAGGTGGTTATTTGAGTGGATGAATGAAATGGATGAAAAATGGAGCTTCAAGAGTTTAATAATGGTGTATGAGAATGCTTGCAAACTGCTTGAGAGTATAAGAGCTTGAATGTGATGAATGAATGAATGAGAGACAAAATCTTCCATTTTCAGGGAAGAGTCTCTAGGGAATTGAATGGTCAAGATTTTTCCAAGATGGGCAAGATGAAGGGTTATGGTGAGTTGAAGACTCACAAGCCCTCACATCTTTCAAATGGTCCCTTCTTAGTGATGATAGCATACATCTCCTAGGAAATGTGACCTTGGCAATAAGTGTGTGGCCTTCTTGATCCATGTGAGTGTCTCTTTGGTGGTGATATTGGTCTTGATGTCCTCTAAGTGGGTGACCTTTCTTTTTATATGGCATTCCCCTTGGTGGTAATTCTATGGCTAGTATGTCCTAAGGTGTGAGTCTTCTATTCAACGACTAATCCTCTCTTGGTAATGATGTCATGTGTGATATTCTATAAGGTGTGACCTTGCATGCATTGAGCAAATGCCCTTTGTATTTTTTGTAAATCACCTTTTGTGGTGGTGTTGTTATAACACCCCTTGAGGTTTTGTCCTTATCTTTTCATGGTTTATGCACCTTCTTAGCTAAGTTTGTGCACCTTCTTAGGTGATTTTGGCACTTTTTTCTTCACTTTGTTCATATGCATTGAGCTTAGTGGTGCATCGACATTGGAATTTTTGCTTCACTTTGTTAACACACATTAAACTTAGTGTTGTGTTGGCCTAGCATCTTGATCATTTTTTATGGCACCATATCAAGTTTATTAGGGAGTATAACTCTTGGTTTGTTTTTAATGGGTACTCACCTAGTGAATATTGGACTTCACTAGACCTTGTGTTGCCTTTGGTTTTTGATTCACCTAGAAAATATCAGACTTTTCTATTATGGGAGTGATGAATGCCTTTTCATGGCCATTGAGCATAACACAACTTGCTTGACAATAGAGCTATGTGTTTCATGAGTGTTTAGCATAACATAGCTTGCTATCCTTATTGAACCCATCAGAATGCATGGACACCTATCATAACACATATTGCTAGCTAGTATATCCATGTGGATCATGAGTGATGTGGCATAACACAACTTGCTAGTCCTCATAGGAGTATTCTTTAACCTATATTCATTTGATGGATGACGTTTGTTATTTGAGACACTTTAAGATTGAGTTCTCTTTACCTTACCAACTTGAATCCCTTTAGCACTAAAAAAAAAATTTGTGTCTTTTGTGTGTCTTGTTAGTGTTTATATCATGTTTTCATCATTTTTTTTTATGGTGTTGACATCTATATGTATGTTATGTCATGTGTTTTCATTGTGTATGCTTCATGTTTTTGACATGTATGTTGTCATGTTGCATTGCATACATGTGTGTGTTGATTTGTGTGCATGTTGGTTTTTCATGGGATCTTGGATCCTAGGGGCTTGTGCACTCCCCCTAGATCCTTAATCATCCAATCCTTTCAACATTTCGATAATCAAACCCCTCTTGACATAGATTTTCTACTGTAGTGTGAGTTTGACCATAATTTTATACTCTTACTAAAGTGGGGGCTAAAAGTAGTGTTGAAAATTATCACCTATGACAATTTCACACAATATTTTGCTCCCCCTAAATTATTGAGCCTAATTGACCCCCTAATTTCCTAAATTATGCATTTTGAGGGCTATTTTTCCCATTTTCTAATAAATTGCAAGTGCAAAAAAAATGCACTTATTTAATGCCTTGCCCCTGGTACCTAAATACTCAAAAAATAGGGCCAGGATAGGGATACCCTTGGGTGGCTCTGTCCCCCTATTTTTTGGAGCTCAAAATTTGAATATGTAAGTGTCAATATTTTAACATTTTAAATTCAAGTTGCAAAGGTCAGCTATTGGGATCTATTTTTTGGGAAATTATCATAATTACGTATAAGTACCTAGTTGTTGCATCATTTGAAATAGAGAACAAGGACTAACAAGAAATCATTGGGAGAAATTATTTTCAAAGAGCATTATCATGCAAGTCAAGAGAAGCATTTCAATGATTTATTGTAGTAATTCAATATCCAAGCATCATGTAAAATCTTATGTTAGTTCATGTATGTTCCAATTATCATTATTTGTGAAGGCTATCCCTTTTTTTAGGTCTCCAAACAATTCAAGCAATCAATCAAGCAAGATCAAAGACATTGAAGTGATGTGTATGACTTCAATCCTTTAAGGAAGCCATTGAAGATTGGTGAGTTGTAGCACTTTTTTGATTCATCATTCCTTCGTATAATTTATAATTTCATCATTGACATTTCCATTATAGAATTGGAAAAACTAACATGGGGTTTGACTAAGGTAAGCCCCTAAATGACACAACATTTATTCTTTCTTTGAATGTGTAGGTTTCATATTTGGAGAGGATTGAAGGAAGTTTGAAGACCATTTATTGATTATTGCATTCAAAGCCCTACACCTTGTTAACTCAAGGAAACTCACCTACAAAATTATTCGAAAGTGATTCAACAAGTTTGCAAGTGGAACTGAGAGTCTCATATCTGACATTAGAGGACTTAAAAAATAAAATAGAAGACTCCTAAAAGAACATATATGCCTCTAGGCACCTTTATCCTCATATTCAAATTGACACCAAACTTTTAGGATAGGTACATAACACTCTATCATTCCTAGATCTGCCTACTAATCCCTATTATATTATGTCAATTGTCGAAATATTTTATTTTTCATATTAGGGTACATACTCTTGTAGATATTGAAAATTGTTCGTCTACGAACTCCATTTTTCCTGTCAACTCCTTTCATTTGCTTACATAATTAAGTAATTTTATTTAATTATTCCCCTAAAGTCATATTCCTTTATTAATTAAATAATTCTTAATTATTTAATTAATTTATCTCCTATTTATTCCTTTTTGATTAATTAATTAAATAAATTTATTTATTTATTTGAGTCACTAATTAAGCCCCTTTTCATTCTATAATTAAATAAATTTATTTAATTATTCATTTTCCACTTTCCTACTATAATTAAATAATTATATTAATTTTGTATTATCCTCTTCTTCCATAAATTAAATAAATTTTATATATTTAATAACTTACTAATATTAAATAATTATTTTAATTATTTAGTAACTTGTCTTTTCCTCCACTTTTTAATCAAATAATTGTCTCCAATTATTTTATTTAAAAAGTCATATTTTCCTTCTTCTTCTATAATTAAATAATTATTTTAATTATTAATTATTTATCTAGCCTTTCTGCCATAAATTAATTAAATTTTATTTAATTAATGACTTGCTTTTTCTCCCATCTTTTTGAATTAAATTGTTATTTAATTTTAAAAAATCAATTTTCCTTTTTGCCTCTATAATTAAATAATGTTTCCATTATTTAATTAATCACTTGCCCATTCAAACTAAATGATTTTCTTAGTTCCTCTCTCAGTCGAATTCTTATCCTCACTTGTCACAATCAATCTCAACCTTTGATTAATCCTTTTCAATATGAGTTGTCCATTCAAATCTGGCTCTTCTATAAAAGACGCCTTTCATGGTCATTTTGAGATATCCAGCTTATGCAAATAAACACTATTAGGACAACATTACTTCAATATTTTTCTTGTCACCTAGGCTACATTAGCACACGAATTTGAGGGCATTGATCAATCAAAGAAAAATGGAGAAGGGTAATAGAGGTCAATCAATGAAGGCTTGAAGCATTGGAAATATTATTTTATTGTTTTGTGCTTTTCCTTATTTCTTTATTACTAGATTAGGATAATTGGGATTGTTGTTTAACATGTTATTATCATTAATCATAATTCATAACTCTAATTAGGTTAATAAGGAAAAATCAATTCCAATCCAATCCAAGACTAAAAAATATGTAGATCCAATGCTAAATAGCTCACCTTCATTGTTGAAATTCAATCTAATCACCTTATTGATCTCTATATTAATGAAACCCTAGAAAAAGTCCACCACACACAAACTCATCCTAGGTTTTATACACTAAACTTAGGATCACCCTTTATCTTTGTTTCATTTTGGTGAGCCTAACATGTTAATTATATACCTTTTGAAATTTAATCCTAGATCAAGGTTTTCCATTGTATTATTTTGTATTATTCATTTAGGGTTTCATTTTTGTATCATAATAGACACAAAAATTCAAAAAAAAATCCTCATATTGCATCATAGGATTAGTATCAATCATTTAGATTAGATCTACATTCACGATTGCATTCACGATTGGAATTTATTGTTGAAACATTGTTACATATTTATATTTAAATCATATTGTCTTAAATTGAGAAAATTATAGAAACATATTACTTGCAAACCTGTTCACACATAGAAATAGAACCATTGAACAGTCTAATAAACATTAAACCTTTCAGTTTTTAGAAAACCCTATCAAGGAAAAAGATGCCCTTGGGCACCTCTATCTTGCTACACTTGGATCAATAAAAAATTTCCTAGATATTTGTGTCTGTGTGCCTAGTTTGTTTCTACTTGTAGATCTCTGATTTAGAATTCTTAATTGCATGTGTTTAGGCATCTTTCATACAGCTCAAAAAGAGTGACAAAAAAAGTGCATTGTTTAGTTTCAAAATTGCATCAAAATCAAATTTTTGCATCTTAGCATCAATCAATTATTGCATTTAGATATGAAAATTACATTTAAACTTGTTATAACATTTTCAACCTTTTTTCACACTTTCATTTTGAAGTACATTGTTGTAAATTGAGTAAATTCTAAAAAAATATTCACTTTCAAAACTGTTTGCAGACAAACCTAGAATCCTTTAGTATTATATATAGTCAAACTTTCAATTTTCTAAAACCATGTCCAAGATACAAACACCCTTGGGTGGCTATGTCCTATTTGGGTAGCTTTGTCCTATTTTGGTAGCTTTGTCCTCAAGCTATTTTTAGGCTCAAATTTCTATGAGAGAGCTCTCTTAGTGTCCTATGTCCAGATCTAATGTCTATTTTTTAATTCTAGTTTCAGACCTATTTGATTTCGATCATTTGATCCATAAGGTAAGTAGCAACATGTTTTCTTTTCAAATATGTGATTTTGATATGATAACACATGACTTGTTTAATTATAATATCCCTACTTATAAGTATTGAAATGAAAAAAATGGAGAATCCTAGGTCCTAATGTGTAGAACCTAGGGATTCAAGGGGGTTTTTCATGGGTTTCATTCAAGAGGGAGATCAACAAGGTGTATATATTGACTTTCAACCATGAAGGTGAGATAATCAGACCTGGATATCCTCCTTTAAGGACTAGGAAATGGATTGGAATTGATTTTCCTTAATTATCCTAATTTCACTATATGCCCTAATACATCAAATGCGAGATCTTGATAATGTATAGCCTAAAACAATAGCTTGCACTCAGATTTGGGAAGTGCAAAAGATTGTGCACCTATCCATGAAAGTTAGTTCTAGTGTGCATAGGAGGATAGGGTCACCTAGGGGAATATGTGTCCTTGTTAGTGTACTCTGCTCTATTTTTACAGTCCTTTGTTGGTACATTTGAAACTCCCATTTCTACTTGCAAAATTTTTGGAATGCTATTAGATAATTATGTAGGCGAGTTTTAATGATTTGAAAATGTTTAGGGCTTTAATTGTAACAATAAAAAAATTATCTTCAATCTTTCTTCAATCCTCTTCAAACCTAAAAGGTCTAAAAATTCAAAGATAAGGAAAATGTTGAGTCATTTAGGGGCTTACCTTAGTCAAACCCCGTGTAAGTGTTTCCACTTCCACAATGGAAATGTCAATGATAAAATGATAATAGATTGGAAGGATTGATGAAATCACAAAGTGTTGCAACTTACCATCCTTCAATAGCTTACTTGAAGGATTGAAGTCATACAAATCACCTCAAGGTCTTGGATACTGCTTGCTTGAATACTTAAATTTTTTGGAGACCCACAAAAGTGTTATCCTTCACAAAAAAATGATAACATGAACATACATAAACTCACATAGTATTTGACATGATGTTGGATCTTGAATTGCTACAATAAATTACTGAAATTCTTCTTTGAATTCTCTTGATCATAAATTCTCCCTAATTCTTGTGAATCCTTGTGCCCTCTTTTTTCAAATGATGCAATAATTAGGTATTTATATGTATTTATTCAATTTCCTGTAAATTAAATCCCAAAAGTTAATATTTGCAATTTTAATTTTGAATGTTAAAATGTTGACACCAGCATGTCCCAAATTGGGTCCTAATTTCAAGGATATTAAGTGTCAGGGGTAAAATACTAATCAGATGCATTTGTTCAATACTTGCAATTTCTTAGAAGTTAGTACAAATGGGATTTGGAATGCATAATTTAGGGAAATTAGGAGCTTAATTAGGTCCTACAAATTAGGGAGAGAAAACATAGAGTGAAATTCTCAAGGGTGAGAATTTTTGATGATACATTTAGCCCCCAATTTAGTGAGTATGAACTTATGCTCAAAATCACACTAAAGTAGAAAATATGCATCAAGAGGGGCCTGATTATCCAAATGTTGAAGAGATAGGATGACTAAGGATCTAGGGGGAGTGTGCAAGTCCCAAAAATCCAAGGTCCCATGGAAAATCAACATGAGAAAAAAGGAACACACATGTATGAAATGCATCAAGACAACATACACAACATACATATCAAAAACACGAAGCATGCATAATGAAAACACATAACATAACACAACATATAGAAGATGATGAAATGATAACATAAATGATTCAAACATAATAAAAAAATGAATAAGACACACAAAATCATAGAACAAAACACAAAGTTAGTACTAAAAGGATTCAAGTGGTAAGGAAAAGAGATCTCAGTCTTAGATTGTTTCAAGTACCAAACGTCATCCATCAAATAAGTGTTACTAAGAGAATGCTCCCATGAGGACTAGAAAATCATGTTATACCACATCACTCATGATCCACATGGATCTATTGGCAAGAAATATCTATTATGCTAGGTTTCCATTCAATATAATAGGTTTCACAAGGCTAGCAAGTTGTGTTATACTAAACACTCATGAAACACATGGATCTACTGGGAAGAAATCTATGTTATGCTAGGTGGCCATATTAAAAAAAGGTGCTCAATTTCATGACCCAACAAGCTCCGTTATGCCAAATCCATCAACTATCTCACAAAAACTCACCTCACGGGGTGCAAAAATTTTAATGTCATGGGCAACGAACAAAACTCATCTCAGGGGGTGCACAAAGTTTAACATCATGGGGTTGAAAAAAACTCACCTCAGGGGGTGCACAAATTTTAATGTCATGGGGGACGAACAAAAACTTACCTCACGGGCTGCACAAAGTTTAACATCATGGGGTCATACAAAACTCACCTCATGGGGTGCATAAAGTTTAATGTCATGAGGGATGAACAAAACTCACCTTAGGGAGTGCATAAACAAAAAGGCCAAAACATCAAGGGGTGTTATAACAACACCACCATAAAAGATGTAAAACAATAAAGATAAAAAAAGGGTATTTTCTCAATACATGAAAGGTCATACCTTAGGGAACATCACACAAGATATCATCACCAAGAGAGGACTATTGGTGGAATAGAAAACACACACCTTATGGAATACTAGCCATAGCATTACCAAAAAGGGGAAGACCATATTCCAAGAATGGTCACACTCTTAGGGGATATCAAGTCCAATATTACCACAAAGGAAACACTCATATAGATCAAGAAGGACACACTTTTATTTCCAAGGTCACACTTCCTAGGATATGTATGTTATTGTCATTAAGAAAGGGCCATTTCCTATGCAAATAATGAGTGGGGGACTATATGTCCGCCCTTAAAATATTAGTGTACTTGCTACACTAACATTTAAGGAGATACAAAGGGATCCCTTGTTAGAAGGAATGCACCTAACACAAGGCTAGCTATCCCTTTCCCTCCAAGTGTAGGGAGAAAGATGAGACAAATGGATTATGATATGCTACTCTTTGCAAGATAAAATATGGTTACATAAAAGCCTAGTTTATACCCCCATTCATGGTAGTGAGTGTGTTATGAGACTAAAACTACCACATGGAAAAGAGGAAAGAAATTGAATGTTAATCTATCACATATTTAAATTGACCCTCGTAAGGTTCAAATTATCTCAATTCCTTCTTTAAAGCATGACATTTATCAGTAAGATGTCCAAGCGTTCTATGATATTCAAAGGAAGACATATTTATACTCTTTCCTTTCTTATATCCTCGATCATGGATAGGTGGTAATGAGATTAAACCCCAGTCTACAAGTGTAGCTTTTCTATTTATTCTTGGATATAAGATGCAAGAAATGTAGTTTCTTAATAGGAACATGAACTTTGTACTTCTTGGCTGGTCAAACAAATGTTTAATGTAAAGGTGGAAAATCTTGGTAACCCACTCCTTTAGTGTCCTCTAATGGTGTTTTTTCCAAGAGTGGATGGACTTGATGTTCATTCTTTATGTCACATCCTTATTTTCTCAAGATCCTAAAGCCCTAGCCATAGCACTATTCTAGGTAGACGGGTGAGTTTGTGACTTCTATTCTCATAACATGGAGGATCATCAATGGGTATGTTTTCATTTTGATTGTTATCAATAGGTTCTTCCATGTTCACTAGTTGAGATATGCATTATGAGTTACTTTCAAGATGTAAGAGTGTGAACATGTCAAGTGGTGGTATGGTAGGGGATATTGGTCATTGATATGGTTGATTAGTCCATTGCATTGAGGGGTAAAAGGCTGAATTATTCTCAAGATTATGTAAGGATTTTTTTATGAATTCATGCAATCTCTCATCTTTCCCCAAGATATCTTTATCACGAAGTCATGCATTATGAGATGCAGTATCATGAATGTCATTATCGAGATTAAGATCATCAACACACTCACAACTTGAGACATCAACTGAGGATTTCAAGGACATCCAAAATTCACCCAAAGACTTATCCATAATGATGTGATTTTGCAAGGATGTTGAAAGTTTTATGCAATGGGTGACTAGAGAAAAAATAGTAGATCCAAACAAAGGCTCCTGAGAGGATTTTGTCATAAGAACTTGAGTTATGAATAGATAGCAGGACAAAGGTACCCAACGGTGTCTGAGTCCTAGACAAGGGTTCTGAAATTTCAAAGTTTGATTGTTTATTATACTACTTAAGGATTCTAACTCTACTTTCAAATAGTTGTAACAATGAATAATTTTCCATTATATGCTTAATTTATGCCAATTTGATGCAAAATACAAGTATGCAACAATGTTGAAGATGTTTGAACAATTTTAAATGTAAGTTATAGATCAAAAATGTAACAATTGATTGATTATAAGATGCAAAGACCTAGAAATGATATTGTTTTATGAAAATTTAGAACCAAAAAAAAAAAAAAAATTATGAAATATATGCAAGATGCCCAAAAAGATGTAATTATGAATTCCAAAACAGAGTTCTGCAAGCAACAATAGATTGAGTAGACAAAGACAAAAAAAAATGAAAAAGTTTGTTGATGCAAATGTACAAGTATAGGTGCCTAGAGGCTTTTGATTCCTTGATCTAGGGGTTTTGAAAACTAAAAAACATAATGTTTTATGTTGTTGTTTAAGGATTTTGTTTAATCTACAAATAGGCTCAACAATGGTTATTTTTCTTAAATTTTCCCAATTGATTCAAATGTAAATGTGTGTGAAAATGTGAATAAAAAGTTACAATTATGAGTATAATTTTGAATGAAAATATGATCTAAAGGACTAAAATAAACCCTAATGCAACCTATGATGCAATACATGATGCAATTTTTTTGAATTTTAATGCATTTTATGATGCAAAAAGGAACCCTACATGAGAGATACAAACAATACAATGCAAAACCTAGATCTAAGGTTTGAAAGACTTTCCAATTTCAAAAGGTTTATGATGTTAACAAGTCAGGTTTGTCAAAATTAAATGAAGAAAAAGGAGAAACCTAGGTCCTAATGTGTAGAACCTAGGGATTCAAGGGGATTTTTCTAGGGTTTTATTCAAGAGGAAAACCAACAAGGTGTATAGATTGAATTTCAACCATTAAGGTGAGCCAATCATACCTAGATCTCCATATTTAAGGGATAGGAAATAAATTAGAATTGATTTTCCTTAATTAGCCTAATTACACTAAGTGCCCTAATACATAAAATGCAAGATCTCAACAATGTACAAACTAAAACAACAGTTTGTAAGTAGATCTAGGAAGTGCAGAAGATTGTGTACATGTCCTAAAAAGTTCATTCTAGTTTGCATAGAACCTAGGGTTGTATGTGTGCCTATTACGGTGTCCTATTCTATTTTTTCAATCATTTGGTGGAAGATCTAAGACTCCCATTTTCACTTACAATTTTTTTTCAGAATGTTGCTAGATAATTTTGTAGATGAGTTTCACCCCTAGGGTGTAGACCATTTGTTCAAGCCATTGAAAGACACATACGTTCAACATAAGTTCAAACTCCAATTTACCCATTCATGCACACTTGGGGTAGGTACTATTTAACATGTAGCCTAGAGGTGGATTAGTCTCACCTGGTAACAAAAACTTAAGAGAAGCTTGAATAGTCATTGGGACACCACCTCTACGATATCAAATAAAAAAGTTATTTTCTATGATTTTACAAGATTTAGGGCTTCAATTGTAACAATCAACAATTTGTCTTCAGTCTTCCTTTAATCCTCTTCAAACCAAAAACCTACATATTCAAAGAGAGAGAAAATATTAGGCCATTTAGGTGCTTTCCTCGGTCAAACCTTGTGTAATTGTTTCCACTTCCACAATGAAAATGTTAATGATAAAATGATAGTATATTAGAAGGAATGATGAAATCAGAAAGTGTTGCAACTCACTACCCTTCAATGGCTTCTTTGAAGGATTGAAGTCATACAAGGTCTTGGATCTTTCTTTCTTGAATGCTTTGGAGACCTATACAAGTCTTAGCCTTCACAAAACAATGATAGCATGAACACACATAAACTCACATAGGATTTGATAAGATGTTGGATCTTGAATTGCTACAATAAATCACTGAAATGTTGCTCTTGAATACTCTTGACAATAATTGCTTGATCATAAATTCTCCTTAATTATTGTTAATCCTTGTTTCCTCTTTTTTTCAAATGATGCAATAACTAGGTATTTATATGAATTTTTTCAATTTCTCACAAATTAAATCCCAAAACTTGACATTTGTAATTTGAATTTTGAATGTTAAATTTTGACACCAACATATCCAAAATTGGGTCTTTGTAAAGTAGGGGGACCCATACACCCTTGGGCATATGGGTCCTGGCCCTAATTTTCAAGATATTAATTGTTAGGGGAAAATACTAATTGGATGCATTTGTTCAATGCTTGCAATTTCTCAAAAGTTGGTACAAATTGATGAGAACTAAATAGGTTCAATACCAATTGTTAGTAAATTCAATCTCTATTAAAAATATGACTTCAATGAATGAGATACAAGGCTTATATTATAGTAACACGAACATCAAAATATTATATGCAAATCTGAAAATTGAGTTTCCTTAATTTAGAATTACCATGATTAGATCCATCTTCTTAATGATACTAAAAAATAGCCAACATAACATGCTTAATTACACCACCTTATGTGAACTTATAACAAAAATATATAAAGAATGACATCACCATAAGATAGCAGCAATGAGGCACAAATCAATAACACAATATAATCACATAACACAAGATTTACATGGAGAAAACCTTGTTGTAAAAAAACTCCAACAAGAAGAGAGGCCAAGTATGTATTATCTTCAAACAAATAAGATTACGATACAATCACTTCCATTCTCCTATTTTCTTCCACCATGGAAGCACATGTGAACCTATGAACAACCTCCTTATGCCTCAACCTTTACTTGTCCCTACAATGGAACTCTACATCCAACTGTGTCTCATATTTTCTAAATCCAAGAGGCTAAATTTATAGATGTGTGAAGAAATATTAAGCCCAAAATAAGGATCAAAAGATGACCCTTCATTCCAAACATCCCCAACCCTTGGAATACCTACTCAAAATGCAAAAGGGCACTGGTTTTGGTTTGAATACTTTTTCTCCAACTTGGGCACCCAAACTTGTGAGATAAACATTACATTAAATGGAATAAATGATAGAATACCAAGAGACACTTGTTGCCTCATTTCAAGCTCTCATAAATGGAGAATACCAATAGTCTTTCATTTCTCTTTTTCCTTATATTTTATTATCCCATTTTAGGAATCCACATGTGGGGAATATAATATTAAATATTTATGTCCACAACTCACCTTTACCATTGATACTGGACCCATCACCCCTTATGACTATATTATAAACAATGGTGAGAATTAATATTAAAAAATACTTTTGTAATTCACCCTAAGTGCCTAGGGATACTTTCCAAGGACATTGGAACCATAACATATGACATAGGATTTACAAGGTGGATGGCACCTAATCCTAAAATTCTCCCACTTGACATCAACATTGAAAATACAACCATGATAACCACCATCAAGCAAAAATTTTCTTACATCATCCAACATGTAACGTATGAAAGAAAAAAGGAACATGCCAAGGTGAAACATATCAACTATCACTACAACTTGTACCAATATTTACATGAACACAAGCATCAAATTCAAATAATAATAAAGGCTTTGGGTAGGTTCCATAATCATACCACCTAGAATATAAACCACAAAAAATTGCAACTCATCCAAGATAACCATACCTCAAACAAAGGTATACTAAACATAGATAGAACTCCATACCATAAACATACCAACCCAAAATTTGTAATCAAGTATTTGTATATCCATCCTCCTATCTCAATGAAACATACCAATGAATAAATTTCCACACACAAGGCCAACTAATAAGTCTACATAAACACATAGAGGATGTCAAATCTAAAAATAGATCAAAGCATACCAAGTCTACCTATAGTACTTCACATATAGAGGATGTGGCTAACTCCTCTATTTCATATTATTAATGAAACATACAATCATATGGAAATATTGTAAACAAATATGTTGCAATACTTATCTCACCATTAGTCTCCATATCTCTTTTAAGTTCTTCACACTCAACCATGTGAAACCAAACATCTAGGAAGAATACCATGACCAAAGAGAGATCTTACAAATCAAACCATATCCTTGTTCCACACTAACATGTACTAAGCTATGTAATGTAAGATCCCTTTCACCATTCCTAAACTAAAAGGACATCAACATCTAACATTCAAATCAAATAAAAATATGGAATCATTATATGTAAACCTCTAGTCATTCCCACAAACCATCTAGTCATTCCCACAAAAAAGGAATATGCCCAAAGCCACAAACCATTTCATGTACCTCTCCAAATAAGTCCTCAAAACTAAATCCATAGCTAAAGAGAAAAGCAAGGAGAAAAATGAAAATTCATAAACCATGCCTCTTCTTTTTAAAAAGTCTTTAGAATGCTTATGTTCAAGAACAATTCATATGAGAAGACAAGATACAAAATGAAGAATACATTTGATAATCAAGGGAGAAATACCTCTCAAATCATTCAATTGATGAGGAGACCAAGAGTGGGATACAAGATTTACCTATACACACAACACCAAGAAATGACAATATTCTCTTTAGGTCTATAATAGAGTCACATCCATAACCAAGTATAGGCTCCTTGTTCTTATTGTTAAAATCATCATTAAAGACTAAACATCTCAACATGCAATCCCATTAATAAGAGATCTCTTAGCCTTACCCAAGCCTCTCTAGTCCTCAAATGCAACCCTACAAAATCATGAAGCTTTGTGAAAATTATTAATAATCAAAACCAAAGAGAACCAAACATGACCATTGTAAAAATTCCAACTATAGAATCTGAAACATATCATGACATCATGATCTAACTTCCCCTCCTAGGATATCACATAAAAAATAACCATCCGTCATCAAATGATGAATCATCACTGCAAAAGATCCCACTGAACTATGTAACCAAGCTCTCTAGGAATCATGATAACCATCCCCTAACTGGAGATCCTCCATGGGCCCAACGCAATCAAAGAACTCAACACCATGAGCTCCCAAAACCTTAAATTACAACCATAATCTCCAAACTAAGAAGATACAAATTCTATACATCATTCAACAATAGAACCAAAGATGTCATTAAACTCTCACAAATCCAAGAGCTCATAATAACACCAACAACCATTGTAAAAGACCATCCATCTTCTAATCAAGGATTATTCATGGCTCACTACACACTATAACAGCAACTTAGAACCAAAATTTTAAAATAAAGAAGATAGAACACATTGTGTAACTGCATAAATCTCCCACTAAAATTAATACCAAGTTATACATAGCATCATGCCCAATATCACTGCCAACACTCTACTCAAAGTGAACAAATATTTTCACGCACCATGTAAATAACTGCTATATATTCTAATGAATAACTATATCAGGTACTCCCAATAACCACCACTCACTCTAATAAGAATACCAAAGTAATAATGGTGAATAAGAATATGGCCTACCAAATATAACCCACAACATACAGTTTATAAGATCTACACATATGCAACATCTCAAAGGATAAATACATGATTAGTGCTCCAATCTCAAATAACTAAAAAATACATTCAACCCATATTAGTATCATGCAAAATAGAGATATTATTGTATAACATGTGGATTTTCAAGACTCAAACACTAGAATCAACACTAGATCTGATTTTCCAAACAAACCTACATAAGAGTAACCATAGATAAATAAGAACCATCCAAGAAGTCATGCAAACCTATAATTGTATTCATCCAAAACACCCTGAACAATCTCATCACAGATCTACATACCACATATTTTAGTTAGTATATAAAACATACAAAACCATCTCTATAAATATGAAATCCATATAACCATTCAGAAATTCACATCAAACATGTCATCTAAATAATGGAATAAACACAGATCTACAAACCCACAACTGAAAACAAGAGTAAACTACAACCCAATAGGAAAAACTAAGTTGTCCAAGATCTTATAATATATGAAACATATCAGGTCCACAACTCACAAAGAGGTTAGTGTCTTATCATCTAGTTCTTTCATGTAACTAAGGGATCTAAAACCATGAAACCAATATAAGCACTTAGTTATCTAGTCCAAATAGAGGGTGTTTCTCCATGTGACTAGGATGTCTCTACCCATCCAACATGAACAACTTCTTGCTACACATGACCACAAGATAAAGGAATAAAACCACTGAACAAGAGGATACACACATATTATCAAATAAGAGCTCCAAGTTACCAAAGCATAACCAACTGCATAAAGATCCATAATCATGAGCTTCCCATGCCCAACATAGATCACATTGAAAATTTCCATGGCTTCTAATCGCACAAATCTACAAATCAAAGTTAACTCATAAAACATTCATTGTTGCTCCAAAATCCTTCCAACAACGAGAGTTATAGAACCAATTGTATGGAAAATAGAGTCATCATGAGCTTTTAGTGACACTTCAAATTGCTCACAGTTATCATTATATAGTTCATGTTGAAAATAGGTGTTGTCATTGATGTCAACCCAATAGTGGGTGTCATTAATGTCAGATGAGTTACTAAAGAATGTACATACTCTGGAGATAGTCATTATGATATTATTTTAGTTGGTGCATGTTTGAGGAAGAATAATGTTTAGTATGGTAACAAGTGTGCTACAAAGGATGATTCACATGTCTTGATGTACATACAATATTCTTACATTGATATCATTCTACTTTAATGTACTGCACTTGTAGATATATTACAAAAGTTTTGTTAAGGCACTCATAGGGCAGACTCTAAGGTAGAGTCATGATATGGTGATCTACATTCTTCCACAAAGAAGTATGTTTTCTTGTGGTTAAGAAGGAAATGTGATTATGTTACAAAGGTTCCACATCCAAAAAATCAAGTTATCACACCTTCTATAGTGAGAGTTGCAAGTATTAGTGTTCTAGTATGTACCCTGATAGAGGAAAGAAATGATAAAAGCCTAGTGGAATGATCTGCATTCTTCCTATAAGGAAGCTAAGGTAGAAAAACAACTTCCTACACTAATCATGAGATGAGAATAGTGGAAAAAAATTATAAATCATTAACAGTTACAAAAACTTAAACAAAAATATCATGCATACCACAACAGAGTGATTTACATGGGGATAACCCTTTCAGAAGAAAAACCCCACATTCCAAAAATTGCCCAATGTATTATTTAGAAATCACAAAGATTGCAATATACTTGTAGAGCAAGCCTCTCACAAGAGTATCACCTACTAGAGATCTAGAGGCAACACAACCACTATTAGACTCTTAGAATACATCACAATATACAGTCATAATACAATCCCTCATAAAATAGGGTTACCTTCTAGGGCAAGTCAAGCCAAAAAAATAGCAATCAACATATATGAGACATAATGATGAACGGTTCAAATTTATAATAATAATAAAGTGTACATAAAATTTGGCTTCTGAGGGCGTTTCCCTCTGGACCCCCAACCGAGGGGATGATCCCCTCAGACCCCTCATGGGGGGGACCCCCCCACACCCCCTATTTTCATCATATAAACAATACGTTTTGTATCAACAGTAACTTATGTAATTGCAAGGTTGAGACACATTTTCATAACAAATATCCCACTTGTCAAACACCTTGCAAAAGGAATAAGAGGGTGCATAAACATCATCTCTTAATTACTAGGGGTCAAAAGGCCCATAGTCTCTGAACACCATCTAAACTTCTTTGTGCTCAAAGGTTTAGTTAAAGAATAAGCAACATTCATCAAAGTCTCTACCTTTTAACCAGCTTTACCCTACCATATATCTAACAAGATGATATTTTACATCAATGTGCTTGGTCTTGGCATGAAATGTCAGGTTCTTGGCTAGACATATCGCACTCTAACTATTGTAATAAATTATCACTTCACCTTGTTTTATTCCAATATTTGAACACAATCTCTTAAGAAAAATGGATTCTTTATAATCACGAGTAGCAACCATATACTCTACTTCAGTAGTAGAAAAAGCAACCACAGCCTGTCACTTACTAATCCAACTAATCACACCACCAATTAAAGTAAACACATAAGCATAGGTGGAACAACTGCTATCAACATCACCTACCCAGTCTGATCCACATAACCATGAATATCAAGGGAAAACTCATCTTCAATCATATTACTATAACAACATAAGGAATAATTTTAGGTACCGCGCAAATATCTGAAGACTCTTTTAATTGCATCCCAATGAACTCTACCAAGATTAGACATATATCTAATTCCCACTGCTTGGGAAATGTCTAGTCTTGTACATACCATAGCATACATCAAACTTCCAATTGCACTCTAGTAAGGCACTCTACTCATTTCTTCCATCTCTGATGGGGATGTTGCATAATCTAAAATAGATTACTTTGTTCTTTCTGAAACAGGAACACACAATGGTCTACAATCCTGCATATCAAACCTCTATAAAATTGAATTGGCATACTTACTTTGGCCAAACCATAGACTTCTATTCACTCTATCTTTTAATTTTCATCCTAAGACTGTGTTTAGTTGCACTAAGATCATTCATTTCAAATTTAGCAACAAGTTGAGACTTTAATTCTAAAATCATACTTTCCCTCTACTCATGAATAACATATCATCAACATATAATGCAATAAATAGGAAACAATCACCATAACTTTTATTATAAACACAATGATCTAGTTTAGAACACTCAAATCCCAAAATCAACTCATATGTATCAAATTTTTGGTACCACATCCTAAGACTATGTTTTAGGCCATACAAACATTTCTTCAATTTGCAAACCAATTTACTTTTACCTTTCACCACGTAGTGCTCTGGTTTTGTCATATAGATATCCTCCTCCAAGTCACCATGAAGGAAAGAAGTTTTCAAATCCATTTTCTCAACCTCTAAATCACAAGTAGCAGCAATAGAAAGCAAAAATCTAATGCATGTCATTTTTGCAATAGCATAAAATATCTCCCCATAATCAACACCCTCAACTTGAGAGTAACCTTTTACAACCAACCTTGCTTTGTACTTCTCAATACCTCACTTTGAACCAATATTTTTCTTAAACACCCATTTATAACCAATAGGTTTTTGTCCTTCAGGAAATGGTACAAGATTCCATTATCATTCATTTTCAAAATTGTCATTTCTTCATCCATAACAATCTTCCAAGATTTTGCATCATTCATACCTGATGCCTCTTCTAGATTTGGGTTCATCCATGTTAGTATTCAAAGAAAAAATGCATCTCCAATCATTAGGTGAATACCTTTTAGGTGGTTTTCTATTCCTTGTAGACCTATGAACAAGTTGAGTTGGAGGATCTTCCCCCTCTTCTAAATATTTAGAGCTAGATGAGCTCTCCTCAACTTCGTGTCTATCTATGGGCCTTGATTCAACTTTCTCAGGTGTAGAATGAAATTGAATCACATCTTCCTATTTACTTTTTTATTCTTGCAATATAATAGAAGAAGGCTTAGATTCCTTAAAAATAACACTTCTACTATGTATTACCTTTTATGCAACAGGATCCCAAAGTTTGTATCCTTTCACACCATAACTATATCTGATGAACACACATTTCATAGCCTTGTTCACCAACTTTGTTCACTTCTCCTTTGGAACATGTGCATATTACTCACAACCAAAAACTCTAAGATTTCTTAATGAAGGCTTGTGGTCCGACCATGCTTCTATAAGCATCTTATCAACAAGAGCTGATGTAGGAGATCTATTAATTAGGTAACAAGTAGCGGAAAAAAATACAACCTAAAACCTTTATTCTAGACCAACACCACTCAACATACTCCTAACCTTCTCCATCAGTGTCTTTTTCATTCTTTCTGCAACTCCATTTTGTTGTAGAGTATATGGAGGTGTCTTCTATCTATGAATACCATGTAATCTTTATAAAATCTATCAAAACCATTAGAGAAAAATTCACCACCATTATTAGTCCTCAAAAGTTTTATTTTCTTTCCAATATGTAACTCAACCATTGCTTTAAATTCTTTAAATCAACTGAAAACTTCAATTTTACTCTTTAGAAAATATACCCATGTCCTTCTACTATAATCATCAATAATGAAACATAATATATGGATTTACCAATTGAAGGAACATCTACAAGACCAAACACATCAGAATGAATAAGATCCAATAAAACAAAAGATTTATGAGAATTCAAGTAAAATTGAATAGGGTTTTATTTTCCATAAATGAAATGCTCACAGAAATCAAATTCAAGATTACAATCAAACAAACCTTCAATGAGGTTTTTATTTGTCAAGTTCCTTAGACCATTTTCTCCAATTTAGCCAAGTCTCTAGTGCGATAACATAGTTTTCTCTGTAGGTAACTTTGATTCATAAGAAAGAGCACCCTTGGATACCCAAATCCATGACTATATGTTGAATATGAAACCCTCACCTATTCCACATACTTTCTTTTCATAGAAGTACTATTGCACTAAACAGTGCATGCATCAAGCTTATGCAATGTGCCATATCTAACACCTCTACTAATCATCATAGAACCTCTAACCATCTTGCATATTGCATTAGAAAATACTACCTTCACACCTACATCTATTATTTTTCTCACAGATAACAAATTTTGAGCTAATATAGGGATATGCAATACACCATTAATCCTCTTTATTCTACCATTAGGAAACTTGATTCTAACTTTACCATAGCCAACAATATTCAAATTAGAATCATCACCCAAGTACAGCTTACCTCCATCAAATTCTTCATATTCAAAAATACAATCTCTATTAAAGGTCATATGGAAAGATGCACCTAAGTTAATTAATCTTGCACCATTACCTACATGAGTTGCCAAGGCTACAATGAATGCATCACCATATTCCTTCTCATACTCAAAATCAAAATCAAATTTCTTCTTTTTCTTCATATTTTCTTCTTTGCAGTCCTCACAAACATGTCCAGGTTCACCATAGTTCCAACAAGTAACTTTGGACTTTCCAAGAGATTTGAATCTCCCCTTGGACTTAGATTTATCACTCTTCTCATTCTTCTCAAGCATTTTTCCTAAAGCCTTCCACAAACATTTAGGGCCTCCTTGGCACTAATGGATACCTTCATCCTCATCTCTTCAAAAAGAAAATAACCCACCACATCTTTAGTCTTCAATATAATAGAAGTACTCCAAATAACCATAACAAGAGAATCCCATGAATCAGGAAAAGAACAAAGCAGGATCTGGCATTTCTCATATTTTGACACCAACTAATTCCAATTGAGCCACCAGAATATTGAATGCTTCCAGGTGGTTTGTAATTTATCCACCCTCTTCCATTCTCAAGGAATACAATTTCTTCCTCAATAAAATATTGCTCACTAAATATTTATCTTGATACATCTCACCAAGCTTCTTTCATAGTTTTTGTGCAGAGGTCTCTTCATGGACATTAATTAAAATAGATTATGTCAAGTACAATCTGATTATACCCTTGGCTTTATGGTCCATAACATCATATTGAGTAGCCTGAGTAGGATCTTTAGGCCATGAAACATTCTCATCAACAACATCCCATGGATCTTGATCTATGAACATATCCTCCATCTTTAGCCTCCACATTTTAAAATTATTTCTATAAAATTTATCCACCTATATTCTCCCCGATGAACTTGCCATATAAAAATTCCTACAACAAGGTCATAAAGTATCTTCTACACAAGCTCCCACTCAAAATTGGATTAGTTCAAAAAAACCAACCACCCACAACTGAAACCAAAGGTGATCGGGCTATAATACCACTTGTAAGGAAGCTAAGGTAGCAGAGCAATTTCCTACACTAATTTTGAGAGGATAATAATGCAAAACTTTTACAAGTCTTTAACAATTTCAAAAAATTAAACAAAAATATACACAAATATCATACATACCACAACATAGTGATTTACATGGGGAAACCCCTTTCAAGAGAAAAACCACACACAACAAAAGTTACCCAATATATTATTCAGAAATCACAAATATTATAATATACTTGCAGAGCAAGCTTCTCATAGGAGTATCACCTACCAGAGATCCACAGGTAACAAAGCTACTATCAAACTCTTAGAATATATCACAATATGCATTCATAATACAATTCCCTCATAAAATTGGGTTTCCTTCTAGGACAAGTCAAGCCAACAAAATATTGGCCATCAGATTTGAGACATAATGATGAATGGTCTAGATTTACAATAATAAAGTGTACATAAAATTTAGCTTCCAGGGGTGCTTCCCTCAAGTCCCCATTAGAGCACTCTACCCCCTAGACCCCTAGTCAAGGGGATGATCCCCTTAGACTCCTTGCGAGGGGGGGCCCCCCTACGTCATCCCCCTATCGTCATCATATGAACAATACCTTATGTATCAATAGTAACTTATGTAATTACAAGTTTGAGACACATTTTCCCAACACTTCTAGAAGTGAAGGTATGATCTTGTGATTTTGTAAATATATTTTGTAATGATAAAATCATACTACTTAGTAGTATCAAGTGATGTAGTGGTCTACAAGTTTAGTTTTTGAGTGACAATTAGCTACAATCTGTCTGGATTTCTTTGTTCCTATATATTTACAATTCTTTTGACCCAAATAATGATACTACTACCAAAACTACCATTTTTTCACCTTTGCACTCCCAGGGGGAGACCAAAACTATCATGTAGACCAAGAAGTAAGCATTACGACTTATACACAATATCTCCTCAACCTTCTCTTGAAGAAATTTATCATCATATGCTAGCGAATAAGGATAAACCCCTCCATCATCAGTAGTTGATTCTGATTAGTTAATTCTATTTTAGAGAATGTGTTATGACATGTTTGGATCCAATAATACTATGTTCTAATCCTTAATTATATCTCTTGCAAATAATATACAAATTAGTTCTGACCAATGAGATATCAATAATTTCTTCTAAAGATCATCTTGGAGCCAACCTGAAAAAGTTTTTAAGTTGTTGCAATGGATATATAGAAGATAAAATTTATTTATGAAAATTAGAGTTGGTTTTTAGTGATGAGAGTGTAGAATGCAAAAAATATGAAGTGTCTAAAATCAGTGTGAAGGGCTAACTGTGTGAAATAGTGACTACATCTTCAACATGTGTTAGATGCTTCTTCATAACAATTCATAATCAATTTTTCTCTTTCTAACTTTCATGTATCTTTCTCTGAGATAGTGAGTCTCATTAGGTCCTTTGTATCTTGTTCTAAGGTTGTATACCTTAGTCTACAAGTCCATAGGTAGTGAACCTTAAACATTGTAATTCTTGTTAGTAGTAAGCTACATATATTTTGAGTTAATCCTCACTGTGGTTTTTCCCTCATTGGGTTTTCCATGTAAAAATGTTGGTGTCTCTTTGTGGTGCATGTGTTCTCTTATATTTAATGTGATGAGTTGTTAAACTACAAATAGAAATACTTAAGTTTTAATATATGTTGATTCACCCCCCCTCGTAGTACATCATTGTGTTCAACAATTGGTATCAAATCCAAGTGCCTTGAGAAGTTTAATAGCTAAGGTTGATCTTTCTCTTGAACACATGGGGTCTATAGCAAAAATCAATAATATGTTTATTCCAAAACCAGATCTTGAATCAATGGAACCTAAAGGTTGGGACATCAATTTGCAAGATTGTGAAGTGGATTTTGAAGGACAACTCTAGTTTTCTCTTGAAGATATGGATGAAGCAAGATTAAAAAATATCAAATATGAGTGCATGCTGGAAAAGTCAAAAGACAATTGACAAATTGAAGGAAAAAGCTAAAGATTCAAAGGAAGAAATTGGCAAACTGAAAGCTCAAATAAAAGGTGGAAGTGAACGTGAAATGAAAGCCAAAGAAGCTGAATTTTTGGTTTCAAAATTCAAAAAATAAAAGTTGAAGAAGGCAAGAGGATTGAGGATTGACTGAATACCAAACTCGATGACAAAAATGTTGAATGCTTAAAGCTTGAGGAAGAAATTGTATTCTTGAGAAAAGAATTTGAAAATCTAAAGAGTGAATTAACAAAAGTATAAAATTGAGAGGAGGCTCTAAAATTCTTAATGAATTAATAAACTCTCAAAAACCATCAAAAGAGAAATACGAACTTAGTTTTCAAAAAGGAAAAAGTCCTATGGTCAATGCATCTACAAAACTGTATGGTAACTTCAAAGCTAAAGGACTGTTTGAGACAAGGGAGGAGAAAGCCTGCATAGAAAATCCTAAGAAAACATCCTCCAAAAATGCTAAGATATATCATGATAGCAAGAGAGCAGGGGGATTCATTCTTGTCTAGAACAAGAAAAAAAACTTTAGAGAACATGCCCCCAAATAAATTGCTCCTACCAAGTTCAATGGTAATTTCTATGCTTGTAATTAGTTTAGTCATAAGGCAATTGAATGTAGAAGCAAGTTGAGTTAGAACTTCTTCAGGCCTTCAAGGTACAATGCTATGAACACTCAATCATTTTATGGTTAGTTCTATGCTTGCAACAAATTTTGCCACAAGCCTAATGAATGTAGAAGTAAAGTGATCTGGAATAGAAATGGTATGAATTCTCAATCTTTCTATGGTTACTAATATACATGCAACAATTTTGGTCATAGGGCTGCTAAGTGCATATCTAATGTGAGGAGAATAATTTCTTCTCCACAAACTAGTGTCACCTACTATAATTACAATAAACTAGGAAACATTGCTAGATTTTGTAAGGGAAAGAGTGTAAAATCGTCTAGTCCTCAAAAGAAGCTTATCATTAGTTAGTGAAAGAAGAAAATGAACAAAGTTTGGTAAAAGAAGGAAGAAAGTGGAGTGAATAATGAATCTGTACCTCAACATGGTGTAGATGAGTCCTCTAGTAACTAAAGAGAGTGTATTGACTTAGGGCAGTTGCATTTGCAGATTCTATCAAACCCCTGAAATATATGAGATGATGAAACCTTTAGCATAATGGTAAATAGTGATATGGACTTGGTTGGTCATGTTTTTAGAGCAATCACTATTGGAAGTATGAGCAGCTTGTGTGTTATATCATTGATGTCAATATATCTATGTTTTTGCATTGATGTCATCAATTCTATGGAGACTTTGTTGGAAGTTTGTGATGATGCTTTGATTAGTAGTGTCATTTGTGTCAACCTCTAGTATTTCTTTGATAATCTTTTGTTGGTGTGTGGTTGAGTTTCTTTAGTGCAGTTGGCTTGGTGATGAAGATGATAGGAATGTGTTTGTGGTGCTTCATTTCCAAGTGATTTTGAGAAAATTTGATTAAAACAGAAAAGAGTTTGGTTGAGAGGTGTTCAATATAGCAGAGTAGTGATTTGGTTTTGCTCTGCATTTTTTCTATGTTGAAGATCTACTTATGTGGTTTGGATATGTTGATAAGATGTGTTCAAAGGTGTTATATCTAGAGTTTTAGGTTCTAGATCATTGTGTATAGAGATTTGTGCTCACCAATGTGTTAATTATGTACTGTAGTGGTGTCTAGGAGAAATGGGTTTGCTCCACATTTCTCCTCAGTGTGGTTTCTGGTGTTTTCAATCTGAGGGTGTGCTTACATTGTTCATATCTATCCTTAATTTTATTTTCTTGAATTTTGGTGCTCTAGAAGGTTGGATTCACATGTTATAGTATGTTGAAATTTTAACTAGGTGTACAAGATGAGTTTGTTCCTCAAGTGAAAGTTGTTGCGAAGGAATTTGTTGGATTTCAACGTGTTTATGGAATATTCTAGATTATGTTCAAGTGATGTATATTTTCTACAAGTCATCTTTGGATCTAATGAAGCATGTACTTAAATTTTTAATGGTATTTACATGGGTTCAATCGACCTTGGGTGTTTACACTAATTGCACAAATGATTTGATGATTGTGGAAGCATATTGTGGCATATATGTATGGATTTATGTTTTAGTTAAGTTGTAGTGTGGTCTACTTTCATTCCTTTCCACCATAGGAATGCTTAGTGCCGACCTAATTTGAATTTGTACGATTGAGGTGCATAGCCGACCTTGGAGATTATTTTCAAGGTTGAGGATGGTATAAATAAGTGTTGAGTTGATGAATAATTGTGTGAAGTAGTGTGTGATGCGAAGTGTAGATTTGTGAAGTGTGAAAGTGAAAAATGCAATGCAAGCTTTATTGTGTTAAACTACTAGAAGCGGTGAGCATGTGTCTATATTCTTCAGAAATGTTGTGAATGTACTGGTGATGTTGTGGTAGATCTTTCTATTGCTTTGAGATGGATTTCTCATTGTAATAATCTTCTTTCTTCTTTTCTATAATCTGGCAATGAGCCTTTGGCATGAGCCCTTCTTTATTTTTGGTATTGAGCCTTCTGATAGTGAATCTATTGTATTTAGTGTTGCAATTAATTTATATTGTGAGCTAATCCTCATCGTGGTTTTTTACTTCTTGGGTTTTCCATATAAATCTGGTATTATGCTCGGTATGGTGTTGTTGAGTTTCAATTTATGTTATTTGTTTTCATGTTAAATTACTCTAACAAATTAAGGGCTAATAAAATTAATGTGGATCTGAATGTTTACAAGGGTTTGATGTTTGAATGTCCAATGGATTCACCCCCCTCTTAGTTGTCTTGTGCATTCAACTATTAGTATCAAAGCCTAGTTCCTTGGAACTTGAGGTAAAATGAGGATGGTTCACAAGAAGGAGGCTCCTCTATTTGATGGATTTGATTATGCATTATGGAAGACCAGGATGGAAGGTTTCCTTGTTTCACTAGGATTTGGAGTTTGAAGTCTATTGAATCTAGATATATTAAGACTATAAATGGTTTGAGCATAGATTATGAGATCAAGGCCTATGAGAAAATTTGTAAAGCAAGGTATGCTCTTTTGAGTGGTATTTCTAATATTAAACTTGTGAAAGTTATGAATCTTAAAACTGCTAATGAGATCTAGAAAAAGTTGGAAAGTATTTATGAAGGAGATGATAAGGTAAAGCAAGCAAAGATGTGAAACCTAAAGATCATCTTTGGGAACATGTGAATGTCAGAGGATGAAAATATCACAATCTACATGCATAAGGTGGACAAATTTGTCAAATCCATCTGAGGCCTTAGTGGAAATCTTGATGAAGATGAGGTGGTAAACAAGGTACTGAGAACTCTTCCTAAAACCTATAGTCATAAAGTTTTTGATATTAAGGAAGCTCAAAATTTAAGAAAATATAGTAGAGATTAGTTATATGGTGATTTATATGCTTTTGAATTAAGAGAATTTGGTCCAAGTGATGCAAAGAATGAGATTGCTTTTAAAGTTGGAAAAGCTGAAGAGAATGAGGAAACAAATCTAGATGATATTAATGATGTAGAAGCAAATTTTGTGAGTAGATTAAAATAGTTTACTGGAAAATACAGAGGTGAGTTACCTTTAAAAATATTCAATTGTGGAAAGATAGGTCATTATGCTTCAAGATTTCCAAAAAAAGCTTCAAAAGATAAATATAAAGAGAATAAAGGTAAATCAATCAAGAAAAGTTATTATGTTAAAGAAGATGCTAGTATATTTGATGATGAATCTAATTATCTTGATGACGAGGACAATTAATGCTTGTTCATGCATCTAAATGATGGAACTAATTTTGCTAACTCTGAGAGATGCATGAAGGAAAGTACGTAGGAAATAGGAGTAATGATGACTGCTCTTAATGCTAGAGAAGTGAAGAATAACTGGATCATTGATAGTGGATGCTCAAATCACATGACAAGTGATAAGAATAAGTCTGTTAAGCTTGAAAATTTTGAAGGTGGTTTAGTCAAGTTTGGTGATGATACATCTACTAAGATATGTGGAAAAGGTTCAATAAGTTTTGATGGTAAACATAATACACATGATGTTCTTTATGTTAAGGGTATGTGATATAACCTTTTGAGTGTAGGAAAAATGTATAGCAAAGGATATAATTGTGTGCTTCAGGATGATGATTGTGAGATCAAAAAAGGCTATGGAACTATGGTTGTTGTAGGAAGGACAGATGGAAATATTTATCAGCTTATAAGTGCTAATGGTATGTGTTTTATGACTCAGATTAATGAAAGTTGGCTATGGAATAGAAACATCAATTTTGATAGCCTAGTGAGAATTAGTTCAATTCAAGTTATGAGATATTTTCCAAAAATTACAAAGCCTATCGATGATGTTTGTAAGGAATTTCAGATTGGGAAGCAAGCTAGAAAGAGTTTCAAAGTCAAAGAAAAATATTTTACCAGTCCTTTGAAATTAGTGCACATAGACCTTTGTGGACCTACCGGAATAAGAAGTTTTCAAGGTGACAAGTATTTCATGCTATTAAAATTGATTATTATTCTGGAATGACTTGGGTTACTTTTCTTAAAGAGAAATTAGAAGCTCTAGATAATTTTAAGGCATTTAAAGTTATGGCTAAGAATGAAATGGATATAAAAATCAAATGTTTGAGATTTGGCGAAGGTGGAGAGTTCACCTCCAATGATTTTAATGGTTTTTGTGAAGTTCAAGGAATAAAGAGGCATTTGTTAGCCCCTAGGACTCCTCAATAGAATGGAGTGTTTGAAAGCAAGAATAAGATTGTTTAGGAAGCAGCAACAACTAGGATGAAAGAAGAAAACCTACAAAAGGTCTACTAGAGAGAAGCAATTCATACTCCATTCTACATACTTAATGAAGTACAAGCAAGAGCAAACAATTCAAAGACTCCCTATGAGTTATGGCATGTAAGGACTCATACTATTAAATATTTTAGAGTATTTGGAAGAAAATGTTGTATCAGGAGAGATGAAGAGAACTTAGGAAAGTTTTGATACAAGATCTGATGAAGGAATCTTCCTTGAATATTCTATAAAAAATCAAAGCTTATTGGTGCCACAACAAGAGGCTGAAAGTGCAAGTGTCAAGGAGATTAATATCTACATAAAAGTTCAATGATGATAGATGGATATGAATCAAATGATTCTTCTTGTAGGGAAGAAGAAAAGGATAAAGGTAAGAAAAATGAAGTAAAAATTGAAGAGGAAGAAGCTTTAGAAAGGATCACTAAGAATCCTAAGTATGTGCAGAAGAATCATTTTGAAGATTAGATCATTGGTGATAAAATCAAAAGTGTATTGACAAGGAGAAAGGTTGTTATGAAAAAAGAAGTAAACTTGTGTTTACTTTCAAAATTTAAACCTAAAAAAAAGATTGAGGAATGCAAAGACGAGTATTGGATCAAGGCTATGGAAGAAGAACTAATGCAAATTGAGAAGGATAAGACTTGGGAACTTTTCCCAAGACCAAAAAACAAGAATGTGATTAGAACTAAGTGGGTGTTTTAGAATAAATCGAATGAGAATGGAGAATTTGTTAGGAATAAGGTGAGGCTTGTGTGTAAGGGTTACTCACAAGTAGAAGGAATAGATTTCTAGGAGACATTTCTTTCGGTGGCAAGAATGGAAGCTATTAGGATGTTTCTAGCTTTTGCAGCAAACAAATATTTCAAAGTGTATCAAATGGATGTGAAGTCTACATTCTTGAATGGTGAGTAAGAAGAAGAAGTTTACATTGAACAACCAAAAGGCTTTCAACTATCAAATAACCCTAATATGGTGTACAAATTGAAGAAAGCATTATATGGACTCAACCAATCTCTTAGAGCTTGGTATGCAAGGTTGGATAGGTACTTGTTGCAGCAAGGATTAAATAAAGGTACTGTAGATAGCAATATTTACTTTAAGGTTGGAAAAGATAAAATCTTGATAGTGTTAATGTATGTTGATGACATAATTTTTAGAGGAAATGAAGTTATGTGCAAGATATTTGCATAATAGATACAAAATGAGTTTGAAATGTCAATGTTTGGGGAGATGAATTTCTTCCTTGGACTACAAATCAATAAGACAGAAAAAGGTATATTCATTTCACAATCAAAGTATGTCAAGGAGATGTTGAAGAAGTTTGGAATGGAAGACTCTAAACTGGTATTTAATCCTATGGTTACTGGTTACAAGTTGAGTAAGAATGATGAATCTCCTAAGGTTGATCAGAGCAAGTGCATATCAATGATTGGAGGAATGTTATATCTAACTGCTACTAGACTAGATATCATGCATGCAATTTTTCTTACGGATATATTTCAAGAATATCCCAAAGAATCACATGTTGCAACAGTGAAGAAAATATTTAAATACTTAAAGGGTACTTTGAAACATTTCTTGTGGTATCCAAAGGATATTGATTTCTCTTTGAATGTGTATATAGATGCAGATTGGGCAAGTTGTTTGGATGGTAGGAAAATTAAAAGTCGTGGTGCATTATTTCTTGGAAAGAGGTTGGTGTCTTGGCTAAGCAAGAAGCAAGATTCAATGTCATTATCTACTACAAAGGTAGAATACATTGTTGCAGCATCATGTTGCACATAGGTGTTGTGGATGAAGCAAACATTGAAGGATATCAGAGTAGTATATGATGAACCTATTTCTATCTTTTGTGATAACACAAGTGATATTAATATTTCAAAGAATTTGGTAATGCATTCAAGGAAAAAACATATCTCAATCTGGTATCACTTTTTGAGAGAGAAGGTTATAGAGAATGAGGTGAAGCTAGAGTATGTTCCTACAAAGGATCAAGTTGTAGATTTCTTCACTAAGGCTCTTTCTAAGGATACTTTTGAGTATCCCAAGGAGAAGTTAGGGGTTACTTCCCCTCCTCTGAATTAGATGCATAAGGATATGCATCATTCTAGTGGATTTCATGATTCATTCCTTATTCTTGACTAATGTTGGTGGATAGCTCTCAGGGGGAGTAGGTAGTGGCATTGTTGGTTGTTGTAGTCAAGGGGAATAAGTGTTGTCATTGTTTTGCATACAAGTTATTTTCCTTTGTCGATTGAGTCAAAGGATATGTGCAGTAGTTGTCAGTTGGTGCTCCTAAGGGGGAGTGTGCAAAGAAGTGGAATGAGTAGATATGCAAAGAAGGTGTGAAGAAAAAGAGCACGGTAAAAATAAAAGGAAGTTGAAAAGGTGTAGGAAGTGAGAATGGTGTATGAGTTATGTCAAAGGGGGAGAGACGCAAATTTGTTTCACTTTTCCATTGATGTTGAAGGGGGAGAGAGTAAAGTGAAAAAGGAGAGAGTAAAGGAGAAAGAACTAACTAAAAAAAAACTTATGATGCAAGGGGAGAAAAGAGAAAGTGTAAGGAAGAATCGTGAATTGATGTGTAGTATATGTCTTGGTGATCAGTGTTGGAACGTTGTAATTTCCATTGGTTATTGTATAGCAGTCTCTTGAGGAAGTGACAACAAATTGTATATAAGTCAAAAGAAAAGGATAAACAAAATGTATGTCAATGTTATGGAATCTTCTTGAGGCTTCCCGTGATCTCTTTAACTCCATTTTCTAGAAGCATCCAAATCCTCTATAAAAGAGGACCAATGTAAATCATTTAGCAATCAATACAAGTCACTTTGTGCAGCATCACGGTTCTGAAAAGTGTCCTAAGTTTTTCCTCTGCCCACTCACATAGTGGTATCAAAGCTAGCTTGGAGAAGTATCAATGCCTAGTTCGACCAGACTGCAAGTAGGAGATTGTTGTTCAAGGTACTGAGGTTTTCCAAAGTCTGAAGACTGGAGAAAAGTTGATCACAACAGTTTATGAGAAGCTTTTATTAAGGAGCATCACCCAGTTTGCCAAGAGGATAGTAGCCAATCAAGTAAGATGTAGTTATTATCATTTATTATTGCCTAGTGTGCAGTAACATTATTGATATTTTATAAGAAACTGTAGATTTTAGAAGTGGTCGTCCAAGTTTGTTAGCTGTAGATATTACAAAAAATATTGATGCCTAAGGAAAAGTTGCTGCTAGGGAGATTACAAGAGGAGATAAGTTGTATGCATCAATTAGAGACAATATCAAGAGTCGATAGCCTAGAGTCTCAAAGGCATGGTATTTTATTGTGGCATAAGATCTGTAAGGATTAAGTTGTAACTTTTCTTGATCTTGAGTCGAGTATTTTTAAGTATCAATTGGTTTGGGTGAAGGTTATATATTTAATACAGGGCAGCATATGACTATGTTTTAGGCATGATTTTTGTTAACAAATTTAAATTCTAAGAATTAAAAGTAAAAAGAGAATATTTTGAAGATCAATTTTTAAGTTGAAGAATATTGTAAAAAGAGTGCAAAATGAGTGTAGAGGTGCAGGTGTTTAAATAGTCAAGTAATAAACATTTAAGTCTTGAAGATTGGAGGCATACAAAGAAGTGGAGTAGCTGATCATTTGACATCATGGCATCAGGAAGTAATTTCTTGCAACCCCAAATTCCATATTTTACTGGTAAAAATTATGACAATTGGGCAATTAAAATGAAAACACTATTTCATTCTCAAGATTTATTAGAAATGGTTGAAAGGGGATTTGTAGAGCCATAAGATGAATCTCAGTTAACTATAAATCAAAGAGATGAGCTTAGGGATAATAGACAAAAGGATGCAAGGGCTTTACAACTTATGCAACAAGGCATATATGACATTATTTTTGCTAGAATTAAAGGTGCAAATACATCTAGGCAAGCATGGGAAATACTTGAAACTGCATATCAAGGTACATCTAAAGTAAAAGTAGTCAAATTGCAATCACTTAGAAGGGATTTTGAAAATCTTCAAATGAAAGATTTTGAGTCAATAGATCAATTCTCAGCCCAAGTTATGAATGTTGTTACTCAGATTAGAGAAAATGGTGATGAATTGTCAGATCAAAAGGTTGTTGAAAAGATCCTTAGAAGTTTGCCTAACAAATTTGATAATGTTGTGGTTGCAATTGAAGAATCTAAAGATCTATCTCAATTGTATATAGATGAGTTGTTTGGGTCATTGTTATCTCATGAATACAGGTTAAAAAATGATAACAATGTTTCATTAGAAAATGCATTCAAATCACAAATGACATTTGGCAGAGGCAGAGGAAGAGGACGAGGAAGAAACAATTTTCAAAGAGAAGAAGGAGGAAGCCCCGATTCAGGAGAAAGGCCAAGACAAAGATTCAAGCCTAGAGGACATGGATATAACCAAGCATCACAAAGGTATGATAAGTCCAATACCCAATGCTATTATTGCAAAAAAAATGGACATTTTGCAAGTGAATGTCAAAAGAAACAAGTAGAAGTAGGAAAGAAAAATGAAATTTTTTCAGAAAGTAATTCAGACACATTATTTATCACATGCCATGTAGCTCAAGAAAATTCAAATGATACTTGGTTTTTAGAAAGTGGGTGTAGTAATCACATGACAGGAAATAAAGATTTGTTTGAAAGCATGGATACTACAATCAAATTAGAGGTAAAATTGGGCAATAATGATACAGTGATAGTCATGGGTAAAGGTGTAGTCAATGTAATGACAAATCATGGTAAGAAGACTATTCATGATGTTTACTTTGTTCCTGGGTTGAAGCATAATCTTATAAGCATTGGACAACCTGTGCAAAAGGGTTATAAAATCACTTTTAACAATAATGTTTGCACTATATTTGATTTACCTCCTAGTAACATAATAATTGCAAGGGTTGAAATGACAAAGTATAGGATGTTTCCACTAAGGATGAGGAATGAAAAGATAGAAGGGTTTGAAGAAATTTTTAAGGTAACCTATCAAGATCAAACATGGTTATGGCATTTAAGATATGGACATCTTAATTTTAAAGGATTGTGTTTGTTGCAAAAGAAGAAAATGGTAAAAGGACTACCCCCAATTGAAGAACCAATAAGTTCATGTGATAAATGTATTTTGGAAAAACAGCATAAGGAAAGTTTTCCAAAGGGAATACCATATAGAGCATGTGCACCTTTAGAATTTATACATACAGATTTATGTGGCCCAATGCAAACACCATCATTAGGGGGGGCATTTACTTTTTAACTTTCATTGATGATTATACTAGAAAGACATGGGTTTACTTTCTTAAATATAAGTCTGAAGCATTTGGAAAGTTTAGAGAGTTCAAAGCATTGGTTGAGAAACAAAGTGGCCTAATCATTAAAGTATTAAGATCTGATAGGGTAGGAGAATATAAATCAAATGATTTTTTAGATTATTGCAGGTACCATGGTATAAAGAAGCAATTTACTGCAAGTTATACAACTCAACAGAATGGTGTCACAGAGAGGAAGAATAGAACAATAATGGAGATGGCAAGAAGCATGTTAAAAGGTAAGAATATACCTAATGAATATTGGGCTGAAGCAGTAGCTTGTGTCATGTATATTTTGAACAGGTGTCCAACAAAGAGCGTAAAAGACAAGACTCCTCAACAAGCATGTAGTGGTAAGTACCACAGTGTATCACATTTCAAAAAAAATGGATGTATTGCATTTGCATTTGTGCCAAAAGAAACGAGTAAATTGGATGGTAGAGGTGAAAAATGTATTTTCATTGGTTATTGTGAACATTCAAAAGCATACAAGTTGTTTAATCCTATCACTAAAAGGGTCATTGTAAGTAGAGATGTTGTATTCAAAGAAGAAGAAGCTTGGAATGGTAGTATAGATAAATCAATTTTAGTTGGTGCATCAATACCTCATGATAATGAAGAAGAAAAAGATCAAGAAAGTCAAGATAATCAAACTACTATACAAGAGGGTTCTCCATCAAGAACACAAAGAGAACAAGGTGAATCATCAAACTCACAAATAAGTAATGATTCTAATCCTCTACTTGCATCATTAAGGCCAAGGATTAAAGAAAATAAATTTAAGAGTATGCAAGAAATTTATGGTCAAGCAGGTGAAATAGGTTTGCAATCAATTTTTTCTTTATTTGCTCAGGATCCTATTTATTATGAAGAGGCAATTAAAGAAAAACATTGGGTTAATGCAATGAATGAAGAGATAGAAGCAATAGAAAAGAATGACACATGGGAATTGGTTGATTTTCCTAAAGGAAAAGAATGCATAGGAGTAAAATGGGTTTACAAAACTAAATTCAATGCAAATGGGGATGTTGAAAAACATAAAGCAAGATTAGTGGCTAAAAGTTTTGCACAACAATATGGAATTGATTATAATGAAACATTTGTACCAGTAGCAATACTTGATATAGTAAGAATGGTATTAGCAATAGCAGCTCAACATAGTTGGAAAGTTTATCAAATGGATGTAAAATCAGCATTTTTGAATGGGTTTTTAGAGGAAGAAGTCTATGTACAACAACCAGAAGGGTATAAGGTAAGTGGGCATGAAGACAAAGTATACAATTAAAAAAGGCACTTTATGGACTTAAGCAAGCACCTAGAGCATGGTATAGTCGAATAGATGCATACATGATGGAAAATGGCTTTAAAAGGAGTATTAATGAACCTACACTATACATGAAGATCAATAAGCAAGGTCAAATATTGATTGTTTGTCTATATGTTGATGATTTTATTTTTATTGGAGATTTATCCATAGACATGTTTAAATCAGCCATGAAAAATGAATTTGAAATGATAGATTTGGGATTGATGGGATATTTTCTTGGAATTGGAGTTATGCAAAATGATAGTGGGATATTTATTTGTCAAACAAGGTATGCAAAGGATGTGTTGAAGAGGTTTAGAATGATAAATTGAAAAATAGCATCTACTCCTATAGCCATAGGTACAAAGCTTAGCAAAGATGATAATGGGTCTAATGTTAATTCAACCATATTCAAAATACTTGTTGGGAGTTTGATGTATCTCACAGCAACTAGGCCAGATATTATGTTTGGAGTTAGTTTGATCTCTAGATTTATGGATTCACCTAAGGATTCACATTGGCAAGTTGGAAAAAGAATATTGAGGTATATTGTAGGAACTATTGAATATGGAATAATGTACTCCACAACAAATAAGTTTGAATTGGTTGGATATACAGATAGTGATTTTGCAGGGAACATTGATGATCATAAAAGCACTTTAGGATATGCATTTCACTTTGGAACAGGTATTGTTGCATGGGCATCAAGGAAACAACCTATAGTCACAATTTCATCCGCAGAAGTAGAATATGTGGCAGGTACATCAGCAGCATGCCAAGCAATATGGATGTGAAGAGTCTTAATGGATATAATGCATGATCAAAAGGAACCTACATCAATCTATTGTGATAATAAGTCAGCAATTGCACTATCAAAGAATCATGTATTTCATAAGAGGAGCAAGCACATTGACACGAGGTACCATTTCATTCAAGAATTGGTAAATAATGGAGAGATCAACCTCAAGTATTGCAGATCTGAAGACCAATTGGCAGACATATTCACAAAGCCCTTAGCAAAGGAACAATTTGAATGTCTTAGAGAAAATTTGGGAATTGTAAATATTGATGTAATAAGTAGTAGAAATTAGGGGGGAGTGTTGGAACGTTGTAATTTCCATTGGTTATTGTATAGCAGTCTCTTGAGGATGTGACAACGAATTGTATATAAGTCAAAATAAAAGGATAAACAAAATGTACGCCAATATTATGGAATCTTCTTGAGGCTTCCTGTGATCTCTTTAACTCCTTCATTTTCTAGAAGCATCCAACTCCTCTATAAAATAGAACCAATGTAAATCATTTAGCAATCAATACAAGTCACTTTGTGTAGCAACACAGTTCTAAAAAGTATCCTGAGTTTTGCCTCTGCCCACTCACAATCAGAGTTATTATTTTTGTTGTTGATGGTTTTAAACATCATTTGTTACCATTAATGACAAAGGGGGATATTGTTGGAAGTATGAGTAGTTGTGTGTTGTCATTGATGTCAATAGATCTATGTTTTTTCATTGATGTCAACAGGTCTATGAAGAGTTTATTGGAAGTTTGTAATGATACTTTGATTAGTTGCATTATGTTGTCATTAGTAGTGTCACTAGTGTCAACCTCTAATGTTGATTTGATAAGATTCTACTGGTGTGTGGTTGATTTGATTTAGTATAGTTAGCTTGGTGATGAAGATGGTGAGAATTTTTTTGTGGTGCTTGGTTTCCAACTAATTTTGAGAAAATTTGATTAAAAGAGAAAATAGTGTGGTTGAGAGGTGGTCAATATAGCAGAGTAGTGATTTGGTTTTGCTCCACATTTCTTCTATGTTGAATATTTTCTTATGTAGTTTGGATATGTTAATTAGAGGTGTTTAGAGGTGTTATATCCAGAGTTTTAGGTTCTAGATCATTGTGTAGAGAGAGTTGTGTTCACCAGTGTGTGAATTATGTACTGCAGTGGTGTCTATGAGAAATGGATTTGCTCCACATTTCTCTACAGTATGGATTCTAGTCTTGTAGATCTAAGGGTGTGCTTACATTGCTCATATCTATCCTCAATCTGAGTTGCTCAAAATTTGGTGCTCTACAAGGTTGGATTCATGTGTTATAGTATGTGGAAAGTTAATTGGGTGTACAGGATGAGAATGTTCTTTAGGTGAAATTTGTCGTGAAGGAATTTGTTGAATTTTAGGGTGTTTATGGAATATTCCAGATTGTGTTCAAGTGATGTATGTTGTTCACAAATCATCTTTGGATCTAAGGAAGTGTGTACTGAAATGTTTAATTTTGTTTACATGGGTCGGTCAACCTTGGGTTTTACACTAATTGTGGAAATGCTTCGGTGTTTGTGGAAGCATGATATGGAATATTTGTATGGATTTAGGTTTTATTTAAGGTGTGGTGGGGTCTGCTTTCATTCCTTTCCATCGCAAGAATTCTTAGTGTTGACCTAATTTGAATTTATACGGTTGAGGTGCATAGTTGACCTTGGAGATTATTTTCAAGGTTGAGGATGGTATAAATAAGTATTGAACTGATGGAGAATCATGTGAAGTAGTGTGTGATACAAAGTGCAGAGTTGTGAAGTGCTAAAGTGTGAAATTCAGTGTGAGCTTTAATGTGTTAGACTACTGGAAGCAGTGAGCAGAAGGTGTCTACATTATACAAAAAGGTTGTGAATATACTGGTGATGTTGTAGTGGATCTTTATATTGCTTTGAGATGGATTTCTCATTTTAACAATATTCTTTCTTCTTTTTTGTAGTTTGGTAGTGAGCCCTTCTTTCTTTTGGGCAGTGATCCCTCCGATAGTGAGCATATTATATTCAATGTTGTAATTACTTTATATTGTGAGGTAATCATCATAATGGTTTTTCCCTTCTTGGTTTTTCCACATAAATCTAGTATTTTGTTGTGTATGGTGTTGTTGAGTTTTAGTTTCTATTAGTTGCTTTCATGTTAAATCAATCTAATGGATTAAGGCCTGATAAAGTTAATTTGGATATGAATTTTTATGAATGTTTATGAAGGTTTAATGTTTTAATGCACAACTAATTCACCCCCCTCTCAATTGTCTTGTGCGTTCAATAATCACACCTTCTATGGAAGTGCCTTGAAGGATCATTGGTCTTAACGATATCTCAAATTGTAAAAAGCTACTAAGTGTCAAAATAAAATAAGCGCAAAATAACTAAGGTTGGTGTGAGACATATTTGGTTCCTACAATTCAATTGATCTCATTCGAAAGTATCAAGTGTATGCAAGTGCTAAGGAGGAAGAGAAGAAGACTCTCTATGTTGTGAGAAAACCCTAATGATAGTTTTTTAGGTATTTTTCTAGTATTTCTTATAAAAACCTAGTATCAAAAATTGGTATCATGGCTACACCAATTGTGATTGATATTATTGAGATGTCAAGGCCCAAATAAAAGAAATCAAAGCAATGGAGGTAGACAAAGATGGTGCATTTTCAAAGGTTCTGATGGATGTTTTGTAATTTGAGGACATAAGAATTTACATCCATGATCAATTAAATGAAATTAAGCATACCTCTTCATTTGAAATGGTTCGACATGAGCTACTAAATGAAAATGGAGAATACAAGCTGGAGTATGCAAAAATTGTTGCAAAAGAGTTGGACATTTGGAAAGACTTTCTAGACTTCTACAAAAGTGAGGAAGGAGTAAGAATAATATTGATTTGTATTCATGGTGATTTAATTTGGTTAGACAAACCCTACTTGATCACAAATGATGTTGTTAGAGAGAAAACTAATCTTTATGCCTCCGAACGAACCACATTGTTGAAATCTGTAAAGAATGAAATGGTTATGAAACTCACTAGTGATAAGTTTGATAAGAGAACCTTAACATTAAAAGATATAATAGATCTCGGTTTCTAGTATGCTGCAATGGGTATTGCATACAAAATATATTTCACAAAAAGGGAAGTGTCTGCTACTACCACATCAATTCAATTTTCTCATCAAATGGTGAAGGAAAATGCCAATGTTGACCTATGTGATTTGTTGAGAGAATAGTTGATGGAGAACTTGAAAAGAACAAAGGAAACCAAGTACAACTTCTAGCTTAGTTCTTCGATCATACGTCTTACTTTTTTCTTCCTAAATGAATTACTTGGCTTCAAAGGAAAAATTTGGGACAAATTCACTCTGGTGGCTACACAAATCAAGAAGCATATGGATAGTTTTCAAGATGAATAATCATATACTACCATGTACTGGAGTTTCTTTAAAAAATTGCAAACAAAGTTGTAGAGGAGATATAAGATACCATCTAGTTTAGTTTGGAAGTATAAAAATGAGATAAATTTTGTGGTAAACAAAGATCATTATTTTATGGAAGTATTAGAACCTAGAACTATATGGATATATGAGCTACCTTATGATGTTGAGGATGAATTTTTACAAAGTTACATAGATATTTTATTGTCAAAACCTAAGGATCCTAAAATAAAAATATTTGGTACATATAGAGAGATCATGTGTCACACCTCAATTTTCTTACTTGCATTTAATAATGTTAAGTTAATTGAAAAATGGATAAAACAATATATAGCAGTTATTGTTTATGAATTTGAAAAATGCAAATATATGGAAAATGTTTTATTTTTCAAATTTTATGATTTGAAATAATTATTTCAAAAAATTTATAGGTTAAAGATTAATGATAAACTTGGCAAGTGCAAGAATGTGTGTGTGCAAGAACAGGTTGAAGAACGAGAACTTGGTTGAGGCAAGAATGCTTAGCCGGATGACGAACAGTAAGCAAGAATAGAATCTAGAAACTCACACACCACAGTAGGACATGACATGTGCATTTCTTATTACATTTGATGGATAACATTCTTGCTTAAATGAAAAATGTGGTTGGTTAGAGAGACAAACCTATTTATCCCATTACTTGTTTTACCACATTTGTTTCAAAGTTAAATGAAAATGCGACTAATTTGCATATAATTACCATGGAAAGAAAAAATATGTTATTCATCTCTTGAAAAAAACATACGTGCTTGATAAGAAAAAAAACAATAACAATGTTGTGCCTTATATAAATATATAATATATGCATATTTGTGTGTGTAACCACATATATATATGTACACATGAATAAATGTGCATTAAGGATTTGCATCAATAAAAATTCTTCTATTTGAATACATTTGAATGTATGGGAAGAATAATAAAAACAATGTTCAAATATTTTCCATTCACATTGAAGAATGTTGATTCCCTTCCAGAATAGAAAGGTGGTAAGCAATGCATAGGTAATGGGGGAAGTGGGTGGCTAAGAGAGGGTGGCACAGAGAAATTAAGAACACCCCAAAAATAGCTTTCTCAATGAATGAATGGGGTGTGGGCATATTTGAATACATAAGGAAAAATCAAGAAAAAATCACTAGAGGATTTTCGGGGAAAAAACAAAGGAAAGAAAAGGAATGAAAGGAGGAAAAAGAAAAAGTTGTTTCTATTTGACTAAGAAGCCAAGGTGACTATGTATAGTTTATTGAGGTAATCCAATTACCATTTGATGTTTCTATCATGAGTTGAGTAATTTCCTCTCGAGTGCTTAATGGGTATTCATTGCCATAATGATATTCTTGTTTTCTTTACCACTATAATTCGTGGTCTTGCTTATCATAATATGATCTTTTATGTTGTACTATGAAACCCAATTTTGAGGGTGAAAACCCCAATGACCCCCTCATTGTGTGTCAAGATTGACATGCTATGCATGATCAATGAAAGGGTGTCGGTCGGGCTTAGCCACGGGTTACCAATTTTTTTAATGTTTCATTGTGTTTACTATGTTAGAAATCACCGTATGAGGTGATATTCATTGTAGCTTATGCAAACCATGTATTAGTTCAAGAATATATGTCAAATGTTGTAGAGGTTGAATGGTAGGAACCATTTGAAGCTGAGGATCGACTCCAAATGATTCCTATCATTCTGCCCCATATGAATATATCCATGGGTGACACCATTGCCAACATTAGAGTTTCCAAAGAATGATGCTCATCACTCTTTTAAACATTTGAGCACCAACCTATTTTCTCTAATCCAGTGGTGAGTTTGTAGCCATTGAGATTGACATCTTGTTAATGTATAAGTATATGTAAAAGGATAATGACTTTGTGTCGTCCCATCATGATATCAAGGCCAAACGACCCTAATACATTCATTAATATGTGTATTTATAATGTTTGTTTAATTACTTGTGGATTTATCACTAAAAGATGGTGCATGCGGAGTTAATATTTCACTACCTATATATGAAGGCCATAATAGGCCGAGGGGTATTGAAACCCTCATAACATTTAAATTGGACTTCTCTCTATCGATAGGGTGTACATACATGTATATATATGTGTGTGTGTGAAAGTATATATATATATACATATATACATATATATATACAAATATATATATACATACATATATATATGTATGTATATATATATACATGTATATATATATGCATACACACCCAGATGCTCTTATGTTGAGCCATCACAGTTTCAATGGCTTTATGCATTTCTGTTTCACAAGTCAAGAGCCCCTTGGGAATGAGGATTGATAGCCACAAAGGAATATTTAATGGGAATATATGTTTGCATGTTTATCATTCGATACCATGGGTATTGACCCCAAAACTTCTAGTTGATCAAACACCAAGATGTGTGAGAAGAATGGCTTAAAATTTTGTGTAATATCCTTCAATCCTGATTTTATTTTTATTAGTAGTAATGAATGTGGAATAAGCTAAATGGTGTAATGATGTTATGATTTTCACTGATCTAGAATAGAATAAAATAATTATCAGAAAGCCAAAAAGTCTAAAATTGTAAAAAAATCAACTCTTTGTTTTGAATATCATAAACTAGAGACTTGAACTTTTTGGAACCTAGAGAAACTATTAAAACTATTGAAAACTGATGAACAAATGTTATTTTATTTCTCTCACTGTGAATTGAAAACCATCATTTTTGTATGATCAAGCTATTTATCTTATCATAGTAGTGTTCATTATGATTAGAGATTATTATTGCTTACAGATTGGAAACTTGTTTTAGAACTTAAGAATGTATACTCATATTTTCAACCGTGATTACTTTCAGGAATATATGTGTACCTGCATAAATGCATCATTTATGAACATGCACATACATGTGGTATACCTGTTGGAAAAACAAGGACATACAACTAAGAGGGGGGTGAATCAGTTGTCACAGAATGATAAAATTTTCAAACTTTACTTAAGATCTGATGAATAAGTAGTTAACCATAAACAACTAACACATTAGAGAGACAAAGAACACCAAGATTTTTTATGTGGAAACAATGTTAGGGGAAAAACCGTGATGGATGTTAGTCCATGAGATTATACCCTATTAAAAGTATAATGAAATCAATAAAGGGGAATGCACACGCATTTAGGCACACTGCCTAGAGCTCACTGCTCAATTACAAAAGGGGCTCACTACTCAACAATACATAATAGGATTAAAATCTAGAGGGTATGAACTGAAAAATTAGCTTATGTACAAGCCTACTTACAGTTCCAATTAAGCACAAAGAACTCCTCTTTTCACTCTTCACACTTCGCTCGATCTTCTTCACACTCTGCTCTACAAACAAATGATATTCACACATACACACATAAGAGCACACCCAACACATGAAGCATCTTTTTCACACACTACACCGATGAAACAATCACACATATATACCTGCATCATAATATTTCATCAACAACTTAGTCGGCCAGGAAAATAAAACATATTTGCAATGTCGGCCCAAATTTACAAATTAAATTTTAATGCAAATCCACCAAGGTTGGCCACAACATGGTGGAGACCCAAATTAACAACTCCAACACAAAAATACTTCAATTACTTCCTCCTCGAAGATCCATAACTCGCTACCACCATGTTGGCCAAGAACAAGAAAAATTGATCATACGCAAGAAAAATTTCTGACCATGAGCACACTGATCAATGTGGATGTACCACAAAGATAGAGCATGATCTAGAAACATCCAATAGCACCAAAAAAGAATAGAGAAACATCCTCAACAACTGAGATTTCCAGATCACACAAACTTTACTCAAGAATGCTGACAGAGACCACATAAACATTGTCAGACCACAACATGATCAAATCTATATGCAAACCTTTGAAACTTTTGGTAGATGATCTAGATACACTTAGCAGAAAACCCTTTAATCCACAATATTTGAACTTCAACATACAGAACAAGACGCCTTTATGACCTACATAGTTCCACTGGGAACCTGGAACACTTTCTCTTACAATTTTCTCAATATCCTCGACATATACAACCTTTGATACACCAAATGCTAATAGTGTTGACATCAATGAAAACCACATATCAGCAACACATCCACAACATCCAAAAATCTCCCCCTTTGGAATTGATGGCAATACATCATGTGAAAAATACCATCAACCCAACACACTTACTTTCCCTTTGGTTCTGACTCTTCTCCTCAATTGCTCTTCGACCCTTAAAAAGATTTTTCACATTGCACTTCTCCCCATTTGACATCAATGGAAAAGGTAACCATACACACTTTGAACCACATATTTGCACATCTAAATACTCCCCTGAGTAGCAGCCATGGAGACATCAATCCGGATCAGAATATAGCAATGTAGTTCACAGATTGATGCAAGTAAATGCATCTCTTAGTTTTAATCAAGAGGGGTGATTACCCCTAGCATTCCTCTGAGACACTCAAAAGTATCCTTCGGCAACGGTTTAGTAAAGATGTCTACAATCTACTCTTTGGTAGGCACATACTCCAATCTAACTTCTTTCTCATTCACTTTCTCCCTTAAGAAGTGAAACTTGATTGATATATGTTTAGTCTTAGAGTGAAGTACCAAATTCTTTGAAATATTTATTGCACTTGAATTGTCACAGTATATGGAAATAGGCTCTTCATATACCACCCTGATATCTTTCAACATTTGTTTCATCTGTATTACTCGAGTATAACTATTTGTAGCAGCAATATATTCTACTTTAGCAGTAGATAGAGAAATGGAATTTTGATTCTTGCTCAACCAGGATACTAGCTTCTTCCCTAGGAATAAAGCACCACCACTAGTACTTTTCATGTCATCTACATCTCCAGCCCAATCCGCATTAGTATATGCACTCAAAGTGAGATCATCATCCTTTAGATACCAAAGTCCAAAGTCAATAGTTCCTTTCAAATATTTGAAGATTCTCTTGACAGCAGTCACATGTGATTCTTTTGGATCAGCTTGAAATCTAGCAACCATACATACAACATTCATAATATATGGTCTAGTATGGGTTAAATAAAGCAATCCTCTGATCATTGACTTGTATCTAGTTTGATTCACCTTAGGAGAATCATCATTCTATGTTAGCTTACATCTAGTCACCATGGGAGTACCAACAGGCTTTGAATCTTCCATCCCAAATTTCTTCAGTAGCTCTCTCACATATTTGGACTGAGATATGAAAATTCCTTGTCTAACTAGGTCACTTGTAATCCTAGAAAGAACTTCATCTCTCCAATCATACTCATCTCAAATTCATCCTTCATCTCATCAACAAACTTCATACATAGATTGTCATCTCCTCCAAAAATGATGTCATCAACAAAGACTTCTATAATTAACTCTTTATCATGATCCAATTTGAAATATAAGTTTCTATCAGTAGTACCTTTAGTGAATCCAAGCTTTAGTAAGTATTTGTCCAATCTAGCATACTAGGCTCTGGGGGCTTGCTTAAGTCCATATAGAGCTTTCTTCAAGCGGAAAACCATATCTTCCTTGTCTGTTAGCTAAAATCCATCTGGTTGTTCAATTAATACTTATTCTTCTAGTTCTCCATTCAGAAATGTCGACTTCACATCCATCTGATAGACTTTATAGTCCTTGTATGCAGCATAAGCAAGAAATAATCTATCAGCTTTGATTCTAGGAACAGGGGAAAAAATTTCTTCAAAATCAATACCTTCCATCTGAGAATACCCTTTACATACTAGTCTTGCTTTATCTGGACCACTTCACCTTGTTCATTCAGCTTGTTCTTAAACACCCATTTAGTACCAATCACATTTTTGTCTTTAGGCCTGGGAACAAGTATCCACGTGTCATTCTTTTCAATTTGTGTCAGCTCATCCTTCATAGCTTCCATCCAGTGTTCATCTTGGCAGGCTTCAGTGACATTTGTAGGTTCAATCTTGGAAATAAAGCAGTACTCTTCTGCAATCTTCCTTCTAGTTTGCACTCCTTTATTCTTATCTCCTATAATTTGGTTTTCTTAATGATTTAGCTTTACATACCTTGGATTTTTTGAATTTTCTTGAACTTTTGATTCTTCTAATCATCCTTCTGCACTTGCACTTGTCTGTGCTTCTTGAATTACTTGATTTACTGGAATGAATTGAGGTTGCTTTTCCAGAACATATGGAATAATCTGAAGTAGATTTGGTATCTGAACATTTTTCCCTTTATTTGTATTGTCTTCATCTGAATCATATCCACAATATCTAGATGATTTAGCAGAATCCTCATCAACTCTGACATTTGCACTTTCAACCATCTTTCTCAGTCTTTTGTTATAGCATCAGTAGGCCTTGCTTTTAGTAGAGTAACCTAAAAAGATTCCTTCATCGCTTCTTGCATCAAACTTGCCTATATCATCATCTCTCTTGATATAACATTTGCTTCCAAAGATCTTGAAATATTTAACAGTAGGCTTGTAACCAAACCATAGCTCAAAAGGGGTCTTACCAGAATTACCATTAACATTTACCCAGTTTAAAGTGTACACAATAGTGCTTACAGCTTCACTCCAATAGGTCTGGGGCACATTTCCTTCTATCATCATTGTTCTAGCAGCATCCAAAATTGTTCTATTTTTTCTTTCTGTAACTCCATTCTGTTGAGGGGTTCGGGGAGCAGATAATTGTCTTCTAATTCTAGTTTCTTCACAAAAAGAGTTGAAATCCCTGGAGGTGAACTCACCACCTTTGTTAGATCTCAGACACTTGATTTTTAGACCTTTCTCATTCTCTTCCATAGCCTTAAAACTTTTGAACTTTTCCAAAGCTTCCCATTTTTCTTGTAGGAAGGAAACCCATATCATTCTAGAGTAATCATCAATAATCAACATAAAGTACCTTTCTCCATGAATACTTCTAACTCTAGAGGGACCATAGAGGTCAGTATGTAGCAGCTCCAACAAATCATTTGAATGAAACTGTTTGCTCTAGAAGGAGACTCTAGTATGTTTACCCATTTGACACTCCTTACAAATTGTGTTAGCAAGCTTCACTAACTTAGGAAGATCTCTTACTACTTGAGTGGAACTTACTTTGACAATTTTATCAAAATTTATATGACATAGCCTCCTATGCCACAACCAGCTTTCATCTACTTGAGCAATTAAATAACTCCCACTAGCAATATTCAGGTGAAAAATATTACCTTTTGTCTGTTTACTTGTAGCAATCATATTGTTGGAACTTCCACATATCTTGCATCTTCCACCTTTGAATTGTAGATCATAACCTTTGCCCACCATCTGTCCAAAACTCAAAAGATTGTGCTTCAAGCCTTCAACATAAAGAACATCATCAATGTTATCCTTACCACCAAGACAAATAGAACCTCTGCCACGAATCACACCAGCATTGTTGTCTCCAAATATTTTAACACCACCATCATACTTCTCTAGACTTACAAATTTGTTTTTATCACTAGTAAATGATGTGAGCATCCACTATCAATAACCCACTCATCATTTACTTCAACTCAGGCTACAAGAGCTTTCTCATCTTTAGTAAATTCAATAGCCACAAGACTATTTTCAACAGTAGCAATGAAAACCCATTCATCTCCATTTCCATTATCTTTATTAGACTCATCATCAGTTACTCCTTCAGCAAAGTAACATTTCTTTTGGAAACTAGACTTCTTAGGCTTAGTTCTAGGAACTCTTTTAGGACATATTGATGCAAAATGACCTATTTTACTGCAAGAAAAACATTTAATAGGAAACACTCCTTCGGACTTACCTTTTCCTCTGCCTTCTTTCTTTACAATCAGTGCTTCCAATTCTTCTACTTCTCTTTATTTATCTTCAAGTTGCTTCAGTTCTTCATCATACTTGGATATCTTTCTGGAACATTCTCCCGAACCATATCTTTGTTTGTTACTTTCAGATACAATAGCCTTGAATGTTGATTCAGTCTTTGGAAAAAATTCACTAAATTCACTTAATTCAAAAGCAACAAGCTTACCAACCAGTGTGTCTCTTGACATCTTTGTTAGTGATCTGAGCTCTTTAATAGCGTGAGCCTTCACTTTGTAGGAGGGAGGCAAGGATCTCAGTATCTTAGCTACAATTTCATCCTCATCCAGAGAACCACCGGCACATGTAATACCCATCACTATTTCATTTACTCTTTACATAAAATAAGTGATATTTTCATCTTCACCCATCTTCAAATTTTCATACTTTCCTTTTAAACTCTATAACTTAGCCATCTTCACTTGTGCATCTCCTTCATACAAAGTTTCTAGCTTTGTCCAAATCTCATGAGTTGTATGTAGTCCTACCACATTTTCCATCTTTGAATCTATCAGAGCACTCACCAAAGCTTCAATAGCCCTTATATTGTTTTTGACATCTTTGATCTCATCAATAGTGGAGGGACCATTCTAAGGAATAACATATGGATCTTTTGTAATCTTCCAGTAGGCTTCACCAATACACCTTACATTGTAAGGAAAGCAGAGGTGCGGAAACACTTTCCTAATGTCAAAACCACAGGGGAGAATGCAATGTAGGCTTTTAATTTTTCAAATTATAATCTAATTAAGACACACATGAAAGATTTACAGAAATAACGCAAATACTCAAAGACAATGAACAACAGATTTACGTGGGAAACCCTTACGGGAAAAAACCCACCACACCAAATTGAATCTCTTTTTATTACAGTAACAAAATATTACATACAATTTAGAGATACAGCTCTTTGGTTATCAGTTCTCAGTAGCTACATTCACTGTTCTTCTTGTTACAGAAAAAATTCTCTCTCAACCATTCGATTCACTCATCATTATCTCAACTGAATCGGTCTACTTTAAATCTGATCACATTCTAATTTTGTCTTTTGTGCATCCTTATCTACCAGATCTCCATCGAAGAAATTTTCCATGTCGATTCAAATTTTTCCCTGCAAACTATTTTTTCTCCAGCGTCGCAACAGTTACAAAAAATCCAACCGTCATCAGTTTGAAAACTGCTTCCTCTGATTGGTCCAGCAGGATGCCACACAGGATGGTCACACGGTCAACGGCGTCCAAACTTTGTTGGCATATCGGTGAGACACTAACAGTGTCTCCCCGATGCCACAAAGTATTCGCTATCGATTATCGGCTTTAGACCTCAACAGTCGGCAAGAGGTTTCTCATTCGACAAGACTCATATCAAAAACCATAAGTCATATCAAACTCAGAGAGATAATCAGCAAGACATACTGATCTCGCTAAGACCTCATAACGAAGTCTCTGAGTTATGTCGTCGTGTGTTTTCCTTTTGGTGTGACAATCACATTTCAGAGAGACTCATATCGAAGTCAGAAGTCACAGCGATGAGATAAACTATCGGCAAGACACTGCGTTCTCGCCAAGACTTCCCATCGACCACTGCATGCTACACCGAAGCCTTACTTCTATCGGCAAGATCCCATGGTTTCGGTGAGATGTCATACCGTAAGACACAGCTTCCACCGAATGACACATACTGTCAGCAAGACTCAAGTGTTTCGCTGTGACCTTTCTCTGAGCGCACCAAGTCTTACCGAAGACCATCATCGTGACTTACTCAAGTCGCCAAGACTTCTCAACGAATTCTTTTGTTACCGCGAAGACACCACGAGAACACTCATGTCGGCGTGACCAAGCTGCATCGTTGAGACATCTCCCTGCGACCACATGTTACCCCGATAGCTTTACATCCCATTCGGTGAGACCTTTATCGATCGCTGGGACTCATAGCGAAACAAAAGGTTACGCCGAAGACCATATGCAAAATGGTGTCGGCGAGACATTTCGTATCGGCCAGACCAATACCGACAACCCAAATCTCCCCGATGCTCGATAAGATAACACTATCGCCCAAAGGTTTCCATTCGCCAAAAGGTCACGCCGAACACAGAAAGTCACAGCGATAGACTTATCTACAAGACTTCAACCCTGTCACAGCGATAGGAACATTTCAAGAGATTCAGAACAGTTAGTCAGCCAAACATCCATGATGTCACACTGACTTTACCTTCAAGGAGTTTTCATGTCAGTAAGGATTGAGGCACATATTCCAACAAGCTCCCACTTGACAAAGATCTTACTAACACCTCCAGAGCATAAACAAACTACTGAAAATTATGGGCCAAGAGGCCCATCGAACTGGCACACCACCTGAACTTTTCTGTGCTCACAGGCTTCGTCAATGCATCTGCAACATTCTCCAGAGTATCCACTTTCTCCAAAGAGACCTTCCCATCCTCCACCATATCTCGTACAAAGTGATACTGTACATCTATATGTTTTGTCCTGGCATGGAAAGTAGGATTCTTTGCCAAACATATAGCACTCTAGTTGTCACAGTAGATAGTAATCTTTTCTTCGTCAAAGCCAATGTTAGAACAAAAACATTTTACCAGATTGCTTCTTTATAGGCATGTGTGGCTGCCATGTATTCTGCCTCTGTAGTGGACAAAGCGACAACAACCTGTCGCTTGCTCATCCAACTTACTGCACCACCATTCATCATGAAAATATATCCACTGGTGGATCTTCTGCTGTCAATGTCCCCTGCCCAATCAGAGTCCACATAACCTCGAATATTGAGAGTTCTCTGTGATTCAACCAAGTTACCATGGTAACACAAAGCAAAGTCTGAAGTGCCCTTCAGATATCTAAACACTCTCTTCACAGCATCCCAATGTGTTCTTCCAGGATTTTCCATAAACTGACTAAGAACTCCCACTGCTTGGGCAATGTCTAGCCTTGTACAGACCATTGCATACATAAGGCTGCCAACTGCACTTGCATAAGGCACACTGGTCATGTCCTCCATCTCAGTAGGAGATTTTGGACAATCCTCAACAGATAGCTTCGTTCCCTGTGTAACTGGAACAACTAGCTGCTTGCACTCAGTCATACAAAATCTCTCTAGAACAGTCATGATATACTTACTCTGACTGAGCCAAAGTTTTCTATTCTTCCTGTCCCTAGTTATTTTCATTCCCAGAATATACCCTTCTGCACCAAGATCTTTCATTTCGAACTTTACAGAGAACTGAGAATTAAGATTAGAAATCGTTAGCTTACTATTGCCTATGAACAACATATCATCAACATAGAGTGCAATAATAAGGACTTGATCACTTTTAGCTTTGTAATATACACAATGATCACATTTTGATCTTACAAATCCCAAAGACAAAACAAACGTGTCAAACTTTTAGTACCACATTCTAGGGGACTGTTTTAAACCATATAGAGATTTCTTCACCTTGCAAACCAGTCTTTCTTTACCTTTTTTCACAAAGTGCTCCGGCTGGGACATATAAATTTCTTCTTCAAGATCACCATGAAGAAATGTTGTCTTCACATCCATCTGCTCAATTTCTAAGTCATACACAACTGCAAGTGACAAAATAAAATCTAATGGATGTCAACTTAGCTATAGGAGAAAAGATTTATCCATAATCAATTCTCTCTACCTGGGAATACCCTTTCGCAACCAGCCTTGCTTTATATTTTTCCACACTGTCGTCCAGACCTATTTTCTTTTTAAAAACCCATTTGCAGCCCATAGCTTTTCTGCCTTTAGGCAATGGCACCAAACTCCAAGTATCATTCTTGTCTAATGATGCCATTACTTCATTCATGGCTTCCAACCAAGAGTTTGAATCAGACATTTTAAATGCCTCTTTCACAGTCCTAGGTTCATCAGTGCTAGAAATTAAAGCATAGGCACAAGTAGACTCAATTAAAGAAAACCCATACCTTTCAGGTTACTTTCTTTCACGAGTTGACCTCCTCACAGGCTGAGGCTAGGTGGTTCTTCATCTTCATCAGAACTTTCAGAACTACTTGAGCTCTCATCAGTATCAAGTACATTTTGATTTTTCAATTCCCCTTTATCTGGTGTCGGAGGAATTACTGCTACATCCTTTTGATTTTCTGATTTCTTCTCTGACTGCAGATCCAATGTAGAAGGTTTCAGCTCATGAAAGATAATGCTTCTGTTGTGCAAAACTTTCTCAGTCTCGGGATTCCAAAGCTTGTATCATTTTATGCCAGCACTATAGCCTACAAATATACACTTTACAGCTTTGTTTTCCAACTTGGATCTTTTTTCAAATGGCACATATGCATATGCCTCACAGCCAAAGACACGAATGTCTCAGAGAGGGCTTCTTTCCAGACCATGCTTCCAAAGGCGTCTTTTCAACAAGAGCAGAGTTAGGAGAACGATTTACCAAGTAACATGTTGTAGAGACTACTTCAGCCTAGAACTTCTCCTCCAAGCCAGCACTGCTCAACATACTTCGTGCTCTTTCCATTATTGTCTTGTTGAACCTTTCAGCAACTCCATTTTGTTGTGGAGTGTAAGGTGTAGTCTTGTGTCTTTTGATCCCATGATCTTTATAGTACCTTTCGAATTCATCTGAACAGAACTCACCACCATTGTCAGTCCTTAAACATTTTATTTTTCTACCAATCTAATTTTCTAAAAAGTTTTTAAATTCCTTAAACTGACTAAATACTTCTGATTTGCTTTTCAGAAAATATACAAATGCTCTTCTTGAATAATCATCAATAAACGACACATAGTATCTTGATTTAGACAAAGAAGGAACATTCACTGGACCAAACACATAAGAATGTATATAATCAAGCAAACTAGAAGTTTTGTGAGGACTGAAATAAAATGAAACACAGTGTTGCTTTCCATAAATGCAATGTTCACAAAAATCAAACTCAAGGTTACAATCTTCAAGCCCTTCTACCAGGTTTTTATTTTTCAAGGTTTTTAAACCTTTCTCACCAATGTGGCCTAGCCTATGATGCCAAAGTATAGTCTTCTCTACTGGAAGTTTAATCTCCATGGAGTTTACACCATCAGGAATGTTTTCCTTCTTTTCATGAGCAGCCTTAAGTGACTTTGCAGAGACATTGTTGCATTGAACAACTAGTGCATCCAGCTTGTACAGAGTACCAATTCGAGCACCCCTAGCCAGCACCATAGACCCTCTAGTCATCTTGCAGCCATTTCCAAAGAACGTGACTTGCACTCCGATATCATTCAGCTTACTTACAAAAAGTAGATTTTGAGCCAAACCTGGTATATGCATCACATCATTGATTCCCTTCACTCTTCCATCAGGGAATTGAATTCTAACTCTTCCATGACCAACAATTTCCAAAGATGAATCACTTGCCAGGTACACCTTTCCACCATTGTATTCTTCATACTTCATGAACCATTCTCTATGAGATGTCATGTGGAAAGATGCTCCAAAATCAATCAGCCAGACATCATCGATGCACGTAGCCAAGGCTGCAATGAAGGTATCTGCATCACTATAAGAAGAATCATTTCTAGAAGAGTTCTTCTTCTTTTTCTCCTCCTTGCGATCCTTTCAGACATGACCAGGTTGCCCATAGTTCGGCACTTCACCTTGGACTTCTTGCCAGGAGACTTTGATCTCCCTTCTGATTTCGATCTGGACTTCTTGTCCTTCTTCTTGCCTTTCTCCTTTGGTCTACCTCTAACAGCCAGAGCCTCCTTTGCCATCTCAGAAGATTTTCTTCTCATTTCTTTTGATAACAGAGAAGCAACAACGTTTTCCATCTTGAATGTGGATGTTGTACTCCCAATGGCCATCACAGATGATCCCAAGAATCAGGCAGAGAACACAACAACAGCATGCAACGATCTTCATCTTCAATCTTCACACCAATAGATGTCAACTAAGCAATCAACATGTTGAAAGCATTTAAGTGATCAGCAACAGACCCTCCTTCCTGCATTCTCAAAGAGTACAACTTCTTCCTCAAGAACATCTTGTTCACCAAGGACTTGCCTTGATAAATTGATGCCAGTCTTTTCCACAAGGAAGAGGTAGTCTTTTCTTCATGTACATTCAGAAGAACATAATCTGCTAAATAGAGCCTTATCAGCCCTTTTGATTTTCTATCTGCCAGGTCCCAATCTTCCTGCTTCATGGCCTGAGGTTTCGTTTCAGACACAACAGTCCAAAGATCTTGGTCCACTAACAGATCTTCCATTTTGAGTTTCCATAACTCAAAATTGCTACCATTGAACTTCTCTATCTCCATCTTTCTGAATGTGCTTGCCATCTTAATCTATAATTAAATTATCAGACCTCTACTAGACTCCCACTAAAAAAGAATTGACACAAAAAACCCAACCCACTCACAAGGATAGCACAACTGGCTAGGCTCTGATACCACTTGTAAGGAAAGTAGAGGTGCGGAAACACTTTCCTAATGTCAAAACCATAGGGTAGAATGCAATGCAGGGCTTTTAATTTTCAAATTACAATCTAATTAAGACACACATGAAAGATTTACAAAAATAGAGCAAATACTCAAAGACAATGAACAACAGATTTACGTGGGAAACCCTTACGGGAAAAAACCCACCACACCAAACTGAATCTCTTTGTATTACAGTAACAAAATATTACATACAATTCAGAGATACAGCTCTTTGGTTATCAGTTCTCAGTTGCTACATTCACTGTTCTTCTTGTTACAGACAAAATTCTCTCTCAACCATTCGATTCACTCATCATTATCTCAACAGAATCAGTCTGCTTTAAATCTAATCACATTTTGGTTTTGTCTTCTATGCATCCTTATCTGCCAGATCTCCATCGAAGAAAGTTTCCATGCTGATTCAGATTTTTCCCTGCAAGCTATTTTTTCTCCAGCGTCGCAATAGTTACAAAAAATCCAACCATCATCAGTTTGAAAACCGCTTCCTCTGATTGGTCCAATAGGATGCCACATAGGATGGTCACACGGTCAACGACGTCCAAACTCTGTTGGCATATCGGTGATACACTAACAGTGTCTCCCCGATGCCACAAAGTATTCGCTATCGATTATCAGCTTTAGACCTCAATAGTCGATAAGAGGTTTCTCATTCGACAAGACTCATATCAAAAACCATAAGTCATATCGAACTCAGAGAGACCATCGGCAAGACATACTAATCTCGCCAAGACCTCATAACGAAGTCTCTGAGTTATGCCGTCGTGTGTTTTCCTTTTAGTGTGACAATCGCATTTCGGAGAGACTCATATTGAAGTCAGAAGTCACAGCGATGAGATAAACTATTGGCAAGACACTACGTTCTCACCAAGACTTCCCATCAACCACTGCATGCTACACTGAATCCTTACTTCTATCAGCAAGACCCCACAGTTTCGGTGAGACGTCATACCGTAAGACACAGCTTCCACCAAATGACACATACTATCGAAAAGACTCAAGTGTTTCGTTGCGACCTTTCTCTAAGTGCACCAAGTCTTACTGAAGACCATCAGCATGACTTACTCAAGTCGCCAAGACTTCTCAACGAAGTCTTTTGTTACCGCGAAGACACCACGAGAACACTCCTGTCGGCGTGACCAAGCTGCATCGTTGAGACATCTCCCCCCGACCACATGTTACCCATATAGCTTTACATCCCAGTCGGCGAGACCTTTATTGATCGTTGGGACTCATACCGAAGCAAAAGGTTACACCGAAGACCATATGCAAAATGGTGTCGGCGAGACATTTCGTATTGGCCGGACCAATACTGACAACCCAAGTCTCCCCGACGCTTGATAAGATCACACTGTCACTCGACGGTTTCCATTCACCAAAAGGTCACGCCAAACATAGAAAGTCACAACGATAGACTTGTCGGCAAGACTTCAACCTTGTCACAGTGATAGGAACATTTCAAGAGATTCAGAACAGTTAGTCAGCCAAACATCCATGATGTCACACCGACTTTGCCTTCAAGGAGTTTTCATGTCAGTAAGGATTGAGTCACATATTCCAACATAGGTGACATTGCATCCTTACTTTCCACAGTGAGTAGTTAGTTCCATCAAATCTCAGACTATCCTTCTTGAATGTTTCCATCTTAGATCACCTCAAGATTTTAGACTTCTTCAGAGGAACCTGCTTTGATACCAATTGTTGGCAAAACAAGGATAGACAACTAAGAGGGGGGTGGTGAATTAGTTGTCACATAATGATAAAAAATTTCAAACTTTACTTAAAATTTGATGAATAAGAAATTAACCATAAAAAACTAACACATCAGAGAGACAAAGAACACCAAGATTTTTTATGTGGAAACCCTATTAGGGGAAAAACCACAATGGATGTTAGTCCACAAGATTATACCCTGTTAAAAGTTTAATGAAATCAATAAAGGGAAATGCACATGCATTCAGGCACACTACCTAGAGCTCACTGCCCAACAATATAGAATAGGGTTAAAATCCAAAGGGTTACAATATAGCTTTTGTACAAGCCTGATTACAGTTCCAATTAAGCATAGAAAACTCCTCTTTTCACTCTTCACACTTCGCTCGATCTTCTTCACACTTTGCTCTACAATTGAATGATATCGCACATACACACATAAGAGCACACCCAACACATGAAGCACCTTTTCCACACACTACACCGATGAAACAATCACACATATATATCCACATCATGAGATTTCATCAACAACTTAGTCGGCCAAGAAAATAAAACATATTTGCAATGTCGGCCCAAATTTACAAATTAAATTTTAATGTGAATCCACCAAGGTCAGCTACAACATGGTGGAGACCCAAATTAACAACTCCAACACAAAAAGACTTCAATTAATTCCTCCGCGAAGATCCACAACTCGCTACCACCAACATGTAGGTGAAGAACAAGAAAATTTGATCATACGCAAGAAAAATTTATGACCACGAGCACACTGATCAATGTGGACGTACCACAAAGATAGAGCATGATCTAGAAACATCTAAGAGCACCAAAAAACAATAGAGAAACATCCGCAACAACTAAGATTTCCAAATCACACAAACTTTACTCAGGAACACTGACAGAGACCACAAAAACACTGTCAAACCACAACATGATCAAATCTATACGCAGAACTCTGAAACTTCTGGTAGATGATCTAGATACACTTAGCAGAAAACCCTTTAATCCACAACAACTAAACTTCAATGTATAGAACAAGACACCTTTATGACCTACACAGTTCCACTGGGAACCTGGAACACTTTCTCTTATAATTTTCTCAATATCCTCGACATATACAACCTCTGATACACCAAATGCTAATAGTGTTGACATCAATGACAACCACATATCAACAACACATCCATAGCATCCAACAATACCTTCTTGTATCATCTTTACTTTACTCATTTGAGTATGATTTTTTTATTTTCATTTGCAAAGAGCATAACTGTATAAATGGAACAATGTTGAGTTGCAATATGAAACTTAGGAAAACTAGATATATGATGAATACGATGAACATATATACCAAATTGTTTACTTGATTGATGATTGATGGAATGGAATGATACATGAGTACTAGGATAGATTGTAACACTCTAGAATTTGATGCTAGTAGATGGTCTAAAGGGAGAGATACCCCTTTGATATGATGAGCTTTTCTTCTAAGAATGGGTGTTAGAGAGTGTAGATTTGCTTTTCCAAATCTAACTTGAGTTGCATTTTATGTAGCATGAGCTTGGCCAAGCTTTGCAGTCATTTTAATTATTATTATGGAACAAGACTATTTAATATTTATCCTCTCTTTGTTATTTCATTTATTACCTAACATGGAACTTGCATATTCTAACAATAGATAGAGATGCATGTAGTTAGGCATGCACAAATTCCACCTTGCAAACTATATCTCTTGCTAAGTGTTTTGTGCAGGGTTAGGTTTTCTTCGATGGATTGAAGAATTTTGGGGAAGCATCACTTTGTGGTTGGGTGGAAAAACACCTCAACCATGTTCTCGTCCACTAGTGGAGGCGAGATGTCAAAAAATAATCATATTGGAATCCTATTTATGTACTTGTATCATTGATGTAATAGATGTATTTGATGAAGTTGATGTAAATGATGAAATTAATGTAATTGATGTATTGACTATTCAGGTGATTGATTGCCAAGTCAACTTGTAAATTGACTATTGACATTTGGAAATGAATATATGCATTTTTATTTTTTCTAATTTATGGACATGAAATTGCTAAATAGAAATAGCTATGGGATTTATGTCATAAATGTTATATTCATAATGTCAATTTTTAATTTATTGAGGAAAGCTCAATTGGGCATGTTACATCATGGATGAAATTTACCAAAAAGAGAGAAGAAATTAGTCAAAATAAAGTTGAAAAGTATTGAAGGAAATGGGTGCCTCGCATTACTTAGAAATTAAAATCAAAGAGGAGCTTTATAAGATATTGGGTACCTCTCCAAAAAGTACATCTAATGTTTCCGTGGAGGCTTCCAAAGTCAAATCTACTCTTCCAAAAGCTAGTCCTAGCCCAAGGATATCAGGTAGAACCTCTCCTATTGTTACATTTTGTCTGCTACCTTTTGAATCCACTCAAACAACTAGTAGTAAAAGAAAAGCTACATCTCAACTCGCTTTGGAGAAAAAGGCCACTAAAGCTAGACATTCCAAGCCTAAAAGAAAGGAAAAATGAGAAAATTCAAATGAGGAAGAGTCGAATGATGTTGAGGAGATTGAAGAAGAATAAGTAATTGTTTTTTTTAGACAAAAGAGAGAAAAGTGTAATTCAAGGAAAAGAAGAAGAAATCTCAATATAGAAAAAGAAAGAAAAAGGGATTATTAAAGAAAAGAATGAGAAGGCTCCTTCAGCCACACATGACCCTCTAGACTTTGGTGCAATACTAAATGGAATTGTGGAGTATGATTTATTAAATGATATAATGATGTTGTATCTAGATGTTCCTCTAGGAGATAAAATGACAATTGAAAAGGTTATGATTGAATATATGTTGATGCAAAACATCCCCATCAAAGATATTGTTGACAAGGTTTTGTATAGCCTTGTTGATGCTTTGAGACAAAGAAGAGAAGATGCAATTAAAGTTGATGAAGATTTTAAACTACAAGCAATTGAAAAAATTGGGATCCTTGTTTCTCAAGAAGAAAAGGAAAATATTTTTTAGAGACAAGCTAAAGAGCTTTGTACCAAGAGGAGAATTGATCTTATAATGAGCTTGGATGAAGATGTACAAAGGAAGACTTAGAATGAAACTAAAGTCACCAAAAAGAAAATCATTGATAAGATGAAAAGGAATGTTGAGGTTGTTTCACAATAACCTCTAGATAATGTAAATATAGAAGATATATCTGGTCATAAAGAAATTCAAGGACCCTTCGGACAATGTGAAGTTGAAAGTATCTCAAGTGTGAAAATTGTCTCTAGAATGGAGATAGAAAAAGAAGAAGAGAAAGGGTCTAAAGAAAGACAGTCAAGATCCTTAAGGAAATGAAAATGAGTATGGATCAAACTTCTCTAGATTACACTATCCTAGAGGATATTCTTGATGTGTCTGCTCAAGACATAGATCTATCAATTTCTCAATGCAATATGACTATTGGTGATGAAAAGTAGAATGAGGATACTACTCCTCCAATAAAAATTGGTGCACAAGGCATTGAAAGTCAAAGTGAAGTTGATGTCCCTCCTTTGGAACATAATATTTCTCCTCCATAAAATTCAAGAAGTAATGTGTAGATGAATGAAGATAATCTTGAGATTGTTCAAGACACAAAAGATAAGGTTGTTGAGAAGCAAGATGCTTATGTGGGTAAAGGTCAAAGTTCATCATCTTTAGATTCACTTAAAGACATATTATCTTTACAGATGCAGTTCCAACATATGATAACACCTCAACTTCTACATATTCTTGCTCAGGAAGGTTAGGTAGATCTATCTAATATGTCTCCCCTTCACAAATTACAACTTGGTGATATTTTGTATACCTCTACAAGGAAGGAAATCTTACAAGAACATGTAAATAAAAGTGAATTAATTGATGATGTTGTAAAGATCACTTACGAGGGGTTACTATAAGTAAATATTGATGTTTCCTTGCCTTCAAAACATAAATTAAATCTTTTTATGGATTCCTTCAAGGATCATTCTGCTCACTTGGATAAAAAGGTAGAACAAGAGGCCATAAGGAAATTGAATGATAAAAGAATGGTAGAAGTATCTGACCAGTGTGCTAGTGCACATAATAAAATGCAATAAAACTTGAAAATGTTCAATGAATGTATAAATAGAGTGACTACTTTGTATCAGTTTTTCTTGAAGTGGCCAAGCTCCACCAAAAATATCAAGGATCAAAATGACTCCATTGAGTGACAAATTAGCAAATTGGATAAAGTATATGATTTATTAAAAGATATAAATGGATCAATAAGAGCTCAAATAAAAAATATTCATTTGCAATTGAAATTGCTTTAGGACCAAAGAGAGTAATTAAGGAAATAGTTTGGTCAGTTGAGGGAAGAAGTTAGCCTAAGACTTGCTTCATTATCAAGATTGATTCTAAATGTACAAAGTGTTGATAAGAAAATGAAGACTCTAAGTAATACGAAGGAGGCTGAGGATTTGTACATGCAGTGTGAATGCCAAAATAACATTCTTTCTTTAGAAAAAGTAGACTGGGTTGCAACTTTTGTGCAACTCCAATAAATTCACAAGAAAATCCTACCTTCCAAGGAAGGTACAAAGGTATAATCAACACATTTTTGGTCTTTGTGGAGTACTGCAACATATTTTTTGGTTTTTGTTTTGTACATAGCACTAGTTTTTAAGGCATCTCCATCTTAGGGGGAGTATTGGTTTTAGAATCGATATAACTAAGGGGGAGTTCATACAACTTTAGGATATTATAAATAGAAGATATTATGCCCTTTTCCCTTGACATTTGTCAAAGGGGGAGAGAAGCATATGTGTGTTTCCATAAATGACAAAGGGGGAGATTGTTGACAATAGGTGTTGTCATTGATGTCAACCCAATAGTGGGTGTCATTGATGTCAGATGAGTTACTGAAGAATGCACATACTTCAAAGATAGTAATTATGACATTATTTTAGTCGGTGCATGTTTGAGGAAGAATAATGTTCAATATGGTAACTAAGTTTGATGTGTTGAATGATTCACATGTCCTAATGTGTGTACAATATACTTACATTGATATCATTCTACTTTGATGTACCACACTTGTAGATATGTTGCAAAAGTCTTGCTAAGGCACTCACAGGGAAAAATCTAAGAGTCATGATATGGTGATCCACATTCTTCCATAGAGAAGTATTGTGTCTTGCAGTTTTGAAGGAAATATGATTGTGTTGTAAAGGTTCCACATCCAAGAAATAAATTTATCACACCTTCTACAGTGAGAGTTGCAAGTATTAGTGTTCTGGTATGTACCATGATAGAGGGGAGTAATGATGAAAGTTTGGTGGGATCCTCTCCATTCTTCTAGAAGTGAAGGTATGATCTTGTGGTTTTATAAATATGATTTGTAATGATAAAAGCATACTAATTAGTAGTATCAATTGATGTAGTGGTTTGCAAGTTCATTTTTTGAATGATAGTTGGCTACAGTTTGTCTGGATTGCTTTGTTCCTATATATTTAGTGGGTTTCTCCTTTTGCGCCAACATATGATGATAAGTTTCTTTAGGAGAAGGTTGGGGAGATATTTTGCATAAGTTTTAATGCTTACTTCTTGGTTTGCATGATAGTTTTGGTCTCTCCTCAGGAGTGTAAAGGTGAATTGATGGATTTTTTGGTAGTAGTATCATTATTTGGGCCAACAAACTTACTCCATCATTAGTGATTGATCCTGATTATTTAATTATATTTTGGAGAATGTGTTATAACATTTTTGAATCCTTTAATATCGTGTAATAATTCATAATGATTTCTCTTGTAAATATTATACAAATTGGATCTGACTAGTGAGATATCAAGCATTTCTTATAAAGATCATTTTGGAGCTGACCTAATAATGTTTTTGAGTTTTTGCAGTGGATATATATAGAAGATCAAATTCATTTGTGAAAATTAGAGTTGGTTTTTAGTGATGAGAATGCAAAATGCAATAAGGTGAAGTGTTTGAAATCAGTGTGAAGAGATAATTGTGCACAATAGTGACTACATATTCAACATGTGGTAGATGCTTCTTCATAGTAGTTCATAATCAATTTTTCTCTTTCTAATTTTTATGTATCCTTCTCTAAGACAGTGAGTCTCATTAGGTCCTGTTACCTAATTTTCACCCTCAGGCTCAATCAGGCAAGGCATCTATGTTGTAGGTGTTCATAAGGGTCAAATGGGATATCTCCATTGAGGGTTAGTTCATGCATCTGATGACATTTCACAGGGAGCTCAGTTAGGAAGCATGCTCTATTGGAAATATGCCTCAGTGGTTATAGGCTCAGCCTCCATTAGAGCCAGGTCGGCATGACATCTTCACTATCTGGCCGACTGGCTGCTTGATACATTCTATTTTGAACGGGTCGTTGTGACCCAGTCTCTATCTTGCTAAACGCATTCACTATGGAGCCTGTCGCTATAACAAGGGGTTCGGTATGACCTCTTACCGTGTGAATTTCTTTGGCCGATAGGCCATTCAATCGTCATTCGGGGAGACTTACGGCGACCACGGGTTTCGGGATAACCTATAGCGCTCGATGAGATGTCCCGGTGAAGAGTTAAGTCTCACCGACAGTGCTTTATTTTGAAGTTTTTGGCATGGCCATTTGAGTTTGCCAAGAGGTCTCAGCAACCTGGGGGTGCTATGGTGACAAGCGGGTCTTGACAAAGGTTTTTTCCTTCGGCAAAGTGTCTTGCCGAAGGATGAAGGTCACACCGAAGACAAAAGGGAGGCCTCGCCAAAAGTTGAAGCTTTCACAGTGATGTCCCAGCGATCAAGAATGTCTCGCCGAAGGCCGGGGGTCTCACCCAAGGGAAGTCAAGTCGGCGTGATGTCTCGACGACCGACAACGGTTGCACCGACAGTGTTTCACCGGGGAGTTTCGGCATAGAGCTTCCTCTTCGGTGAGATGTCTTCCCAAAAAGATGGGGTCTTGTTGATAAGAAGATAGGCTCGCCCAAAGATTTAAGGCTCGGCGAGAGGTCTCACCGAGATTTCAATGTCTCCTTGATTGAAGAAAAATCAACTCATCGCCGAAAGGATGGAGGGGTTGCCATGAAGTCTCAGCGATGCCCTAGGGTCTTGTCGATGTAGAATGAACCAGAGCAGAAAAGGAGAGAATGACAAGATGTCTCGCCGATGGCATGAAGTCTTCCCAACATGAAGGAGCTCGCCGAAGCATTTTTGGTTTTGGTAAAACGTCTCACCAACACATGGATGTCTTGCCGACTGAAAAGGAGCTCAAGCCCGGAGGAGAAGAGTGAGCTTGGGGTGAATGAAATGAGCTCGCCATGAGGTCCTGCCAACTCGGTAATGTCTTGCTGACATGGATGTTCTCGCCGAGGGCATGGGGGCTCGATAGAAGGTCTCATCGACTAGCAGAAGGTCTCCCCGCCCATGAGATGGGCTCACCGATAGTATATTGCCTGTGGTATGAGCTCTCACCGACTATTTTATGATATGTCGATAGATGCTGAGACACATAATCGTATCGATGAGACACTTCCAATGTCTCGCCGAGATGCGATTTTGAATGAAGGAGTTTTGACCACCCAAAGATCTACATGGAGTAGGCTCAACCAATCAGAGAAAGCTAAGGGCAAGTCGTGGCGGTCTGACCAGGGAGAAGGTGATTAACAGAAGGAAAAGCAACGTGAACTCAGGAGAATTCAAAGCAGCTTGACTGGGGGGAATTCAAAGATGGACATGAGGCCAGGAAATGAATGCGGTAGCTATGAAAGATCTAAGGGGCTTCTCTGGGGAATGTCTCTTCACTGACATGAACAACAAGACACGCAGGGTGCAACATTTATTACAGTCAAAAGATCTTAAGGCTGATCTTTCTAAGCCCGATATTTTGTAAGCCCTTAGGGGCCGACCTTACTTTTGTATATAAGGCATTTTTTCCTTCTTGTAAAGAGAGTTCTGGAGTATGCTCTTATGAAGTCTATGACCCTTTTGCAGTCCTCTCTCAGACTAGCAGGATTCTATAACTCAATTTGGAACATAATATACAAAATCTACCTTGGTTACCATTGATGGTCCATCATTCTGCCTGCTGATTCTTGTGAAGTATTGTGCATTCTTTTTTGATTCATTGAGCTACTTAGTGAAATTTTCTCTTTCCTTATAGCTTTTGTTTCATGTCGTGCCTTTCTTTGCAAAAGTAGTATCATGTAGGTTTCAAACTGTGTTTATTTAATCTTGCACATGATCTTCTAGTTTGTGAAACTTTGCCTTTCCTTCTTAAAGGCATGTGCATGTCAAACCTGTTTGAATGTGTGATCTACAGGATCTTGTTGTGCAGTCCCATGGCTGTCACCAGTATTCAAGTGTAGCTCAAGTATCTCATTGTTCCTGTCATTTCAGTGCATCACCTTAGGGTTTATTTTTCATTTTTATGCATTTTCTCTCTCCCTTTTCCTTCAAAAAATTAGTAGTTTTAGGTGACACCAAAGGAAGTCGGCCTTCTCTAGAGGTTCATTTCAACTATAGGTGACCCATGGCCTTGAAATGATCCCATGTTGCTCTAGAAAGCTCAGTTTTGTAAACTTTGCATAGGGTGCAATTCTAGGTGACAACAAGTCCTTCATATCTTGCTCTAAGGTTGTATACCTTAGTTTGCAAGTCCATAGGCAGTGAGCCTTAAACATTTTAATTCTTATTGGCAATGAGCTACATATATTGTGAGTTTATCCTCACCTTGGTTTTTTCTTCATTGGGTTTCCATGTAGAAATCTTGGTGTCTCTTTGTGGTGCATGTGTTCTCTTCTAGTTAATGTGATGCGTTATTAAACTACAAATATAAATAATTATGTTTTAATATATGTTGATTCACCCCCCCTCTCAACACATCATTGTGTTAAACAATTCATGCACATACAAAAATTATTTAGTAATCATGTTTACTACACATACTAGATCAATGAATATTCCCCTTGTGGGTTTATCGTTTATTCTACTAGTGATGCAAAAGGAACATTAGGTGTATGTATAGAAGCATCAATATGTGTAAAACTAATATCTGGTAAGTTTTTTTATTTTTGTGAGGATGAGTATAAATCATGTTAATCATATTAGGTATGTTGTCAACATCCTCTTCATTATCATTTTCTTTGACAAGATCATTTGAATGAGTAGGTAATGGATTGGTAAATATTTGTAAGTTTTGATTAGGTGGAGCTACTAATTTTTTCCCTTTATTGTTTGCACCAACCAAGTGGATCATATTAGAATTTATGAGATCTTGTACTTGGTGTTTAATACATGCATACATATTTTTCTATCATATCCAAGTGTACAATGATATTAACAAAAGGATTTTACATTAAAGTTAGGAGGTAATGGTTTTGTGGTATCAATAGGATAAATAGGAGGAAGTTGGATCATGTCCTTATTAAGCAATTGTAACATAATAAAGTGAAGAGAATTGAGAAATTATAGAAATATTCTATCTCTTGGCTTAAATTGATATGGTGTTGTAGATGTAGTAGCAACTTGCACTTGAAGGTTATTTTATGATTGAGGAGTTTTATTTTGATGAATATTTTTCTTTTCTTCTTAAATGATTGGTAGTTAGATTGAGGACCAATTTCAGATTTATTATTAGGATTTGATGAAGGTGTTCCTTCATATTCACTAATTAAGATTTGGTAATCATGAAGAGCCATACATAAATATGTAAATGATGAATTTTTCACATAATATCTTATCTCGAATGTTAGGTTGTATTTTTCCAATAAAGAATCTTTGTATATCGGCATCTAGGATGGAATGTGAGATTTGTGAATAAAGATCTTGGTATCATCCTATAAAATCACATTTTTCCTAGGTCCTTGTTTACAATGGACTAAATTAGTGAATGAAACTTGAGGTACAATGTTTGCTTGAAAATCTTGAAGGAATTCATTAACAAGTTGTGTAAAGGAAGTAATTGAATTATTAGGCAATGAAAAAAATCAATCTAAGGCCTTGCATTTCAATGATTGAGGAAAGATTTTAGCTAAGACAACATGTTCAAAAAGGAAATCATTGCATAGAGAAGTAAAAGATGATACGTGATTATTGGGATCTCCTTTTCTAGCATACTTCTCAAAGTGAGAAATCTCAATGTTTCATGTAATAGGTGTTTATAAGATAGCAAATAATAATGGAATACATGTGAGATATGTTGGAGGGATAGCATTGGATTGAATTGGGTTCATGTTTGAAATTTATTGTTGTAAGGATGGCATATTTTGTAAAAGTTAATTTGTTACACTTGATCACTTGGCGATATTTTTTGATAATGTACGAAGTGTGTAGGACTATTAGTAATGATTGGAGGTTTATTGTTTTGAAATTTGATGAGAGGTGAATAAAATGGAGGTGTGGTGGATGAAGGAATAAAACTATAAGGATTCCCACAATAAATCCCTAAACTAGAGTTAATACCATTACTATATTGTGTGGTTGATGCTAAAACTAGAGGGGTGAAAGTAGGAATAGAAGGTATTATCATAGGACAGGAAACTTATTTTCTTATTTGATTTTGAGCATTAGTAAGGGATTGAGCACAACTAGTTGTTGTAGGGATATTTTCATCCACTATATGAGCTAGGCTACACACCACTTTTATACCTTGTGAATCATTGATTAACTTTCTAAGGTTATCCATAAGAGGAATTATTTCTCCAATCAAGGATTTTGTGCTTAAGAATATTTGAAGGCTCTCTATGTCTTTGTCCAATTGTTTAAGCTTATCTTCAAGGACACGTGCAATAGCAATTCCCAAGTCCACATGAATAATTGGTGATGATGTAGGAATAGGAAAATTAGGAGTAGGGAGAGGATCATAGATATATTGTATAGATGCAATTCCTTAAGTGAAAGAGTTATGAAACTCAAACTCGACACCTAGTGTAATTACAACATGGGAAGCCATAAGTCTATAACGATGTCTTATAGGAGTATTTGATATTGGACATTAGGTTGTGAAGATCATAAATTGATTACAATATTCAAGACACTTAGTGTTCATATAATGAGGGGAAGAATTGATGATGATGAAAAAAATAGACATAAATCTCATAAACAAAAAATAGGTTTGCATAGAGGTTATAGAGACAACACTATGATTGAAATTTGGAGTGAAATTAGTAGGACAAGGGTGAGGGTGCCTTAGACCAAAGATGTAAACTTTTGCAAGTTTAAAGATCTAGAAATATTTTACAATGTTTAGAGGTCTAATTTTATACAAGTTTAGGTTTGACACCCAACAAAATTCTAAAAATACAAGAAAATGTAATTTGTTTACATAAAGCACATGTATGCATGGATTTTTTGTAATGTCATAAATTGTCACCCTTGACAATTTCACACTAGGTTTAGCTCCCCCTTATGTTCCTAGACTTAACTATGCTTATAAATTGCTCATTTATAGTCATTTCAAGAATATTGGGATAAAATGGAAATTAATATTAAATATTCATTTAACAACATGAAAAGCCCCAAAATAGGTCTAGTCTATGGTGCCCATGCCCTTGGCTAGCCTATTTTGGCCCAAATTTAAATATGTTATTATCAAAATTTTATATTTATGAATTTAAATTTATTTATTGGATCTTCATAATTAATTTTGTGAGAAACGAATAAATGCATATAAATACAAGTATTTTTCACCATTTAAATATCTAAGAAAAAATATAGCAATTGGAATTAAAAATTGGAGCAGCCTAAGAGAAGTCAAGAGTAGAATAAGTAGAATTACTATAACATCATTTCAGTCTAGCACCATGTCAATAATGCATCAAGTTTATGAGTAATATTGTTCATGTTTTTGTGTTCATTTGTTTTGTGAGTACTAACACATGCATGACCCTCAACCAAGCATCCAATTTTCCTTGCATGAGATGTTATCATTACTTCAATCCATTAAGGAGCTCAGATATGAGATGGTAAGTTACAACACTTTTCAATTTATCACTTGTTTTATCTATTTTGTCTTTGCCTTACCAAGGGTAATCACTCTTTACATCATCATTATTTTTATGGAGGTGGGAAAACTAAAATAGTGTTTGACTTAGGCAATCCATATATGACACAACCCTTTCTCTCCTTTCTTGTGCGCAAGTGATAAATCTATTTAGCAAATTTGATTCACGGCCTAATTGCAAGATTAAAAATTCAAGCACCCTATTTCAACAAATTAGGGCAAGGTGAATTATTTATTGATAGAAGAAATTTCAAAGTTGAAACCCAAAAGGAAGGACCTAAAAATTGTAACCTACTAAGATCTGTTTAGATATCTAAAAAGCAACATTTCTATTCTAGGACACCCACACCCCTGACCACCCAGCTTCAGCTTAAATTTGAATGTCAGGTTCTTCTATCTTTGCACTTTGCTTCCTTGTAATTTGTTTTTGTGTTTCAGTTCTACATTTTTTAAATTTTATTAGTATGTTGTAGGTAAATTATTCTCCTAATTAACTATTACATCACATACATCACTTCTAAATCAGGTCCAACTCCACTACCACAAAAAGGACCAAAACCATGATCAACCATTATGGATCTTCTATTGAGGATAGTAACCAAGTGGTATTTTGTGATCATTTTTGTGTCCCTAAATGTTATATGGGATAACATGTGATTTAGACCCTAGATCCCCCTTTTCCCCATCACTTTTTTATGTTTCAAAGTAATAAATTGAATGCAATAAGTCTTAATTTTTTGATAAATGACGATTTCTAGAAGGTAAGATATGGTATCTAACTGAATTCTCCTCTAAAATGTTGAAAACATAACATTTTTTAATATTGTGAAATTTAAATCTCCACTTTTTCAATCTGTAACATGAAATGCACTTTGAATGATAACCCTTTCAAACAACCTAAGATTTCACTCAAATTTTAAGAGAGTATATATGTAAATCAAAATCATGTAAATGTAAGATACATCAATCTCACCAAAATATGGTGTGAGAAAATGGGTCTAGGGCCTAAATTATACCTTTCCATACATCCCTTTTGAAGGACATAAAACTAATCATAAAAGACCGCTTGGCTATTGGCCTCAATGAAGAGCTAGGAAGGTTGATTAGGGTTTTAGTCTTCTTTAGGAAGGAATGTAGGGATTAAGATATGAATTGATTTGATTTTATAAAATAGGTCAATCATGCAACTACAAAAGCTGACGTGAATACAAGAAAAAAAATGATAAGTATATACTGAGAACAACAAAGTAGATAGAAGATACAAAGAAGCCACGTATTCAAATATGTATTGAAACTATCTAGTCACTTGGGTGCGGAATTATAAAAATTGATGTGAATAAAAGAAAAACACAAATGATAAGTAGATACTGAGAACAATAGAGTAGACAAAAGAGACAGAGGATCTAAGTATTCAAATATGTATTGAAACTATCTGGTTAGGGGTGTGGGTGCCCTAGACTGAGAATTAGGGTTTTTAGAATATTTGAACAAGTATCAGTGGGTTATAGTTTGTAGGTGCTTCCCTATTGAACTCATCTTCAGAACTTCATCTATTGATGAATAATTTCCCTTTCCCTAATTTGATGACTAAATACACTTGAATGCTTGATCTCGATGGTGATTCTTCAATCTTCTCTAAATCCACTTCATATTTTCCACTTGAAAGAAAGAGAGGAAAGAAAGGGTTGTTCCATAGAGGGGATTTCCTAATTCAAATCTCATTTTGGTGTTTCCACCTCTACAATGGCTATGATGATGTTGGATAAAGATTTCTTACCCTAGGTCATGTAGAGGAAAATAGATCAAACAAATAATAAATCACAAGTGTTGCAACCTACTATTCAAATCTTTCCTTGATGGACTGAAGTCATGTCACTCATTTCATTCAAGGAGAATTTGGTGCTTCATTGAAGGTCCTACAAGTGTTAGTACTTATAAACATAATGAACATAAAACATAAAACAATCTTAGATGATGCATTACTAACAAGAATTTTCATTGACGAAAAATGTTGTAAAATAATATTTATTCTGCTCTTGAATTTCCTTGACTACTTTTTAGGATGCTCAATTTGAATTCCAATTTCCTTCTTCCAGGCTTCTTAGGTGTTCAAATGGTGAAAAATGAAATGAAATATGCATCCACACAAGATAATTTCAACATAATTTAAATAGAGAAATCGATGCAAATAAGTATTCAAAATCTATATGAAAAAGAATAGACAACATACCATCAAAGATGACATAAGATATACCCTAGAAAATGCTAGAATTGTGAACGATACAAGACACATAATCAAACAGTGAATAAAGACACCTTCCACACAAGACAGTGAAAAAAATAAATATTTTCTATTTCTTAGCAAGAAAAACTTATAGAATGAAAATCTTCCATGATTCTCTAGAGAGATAATACAATGAGGGTTGAGTAGTTATAAGATTAAACCCTAAATGAGAAAGGGACTAGATTATTGGAACACAAATATCTACTAAGAAGGGGGTGAGTTCGTAGAGTAATTAAAACTTATCCTTTAACACTTTTAATGCAAATTAGAAGGACATGCAAATATCACACACACACAAGTATACATAACACCAAATATATGTGGAAAAGACAATATGGGAAAAACCGCAATGAGAATAGCTGCTAGGATCTACTATCCTAATCTAGCCTCACAACAAAAATCTCACTGGTTAAAATGTTTAAGGGCACCAACCCTAAGGAGACACCAATCCCATGATTTAAGAGCACCAACTCTAAGGAAGCACCTACTCCCTAACTGAGCACCTACTCAGCTTTCTGATGGCACCAACCAATCAAATTTATGAAGCTACAACTCCTGATTACAAATGAATCCAAATCTATGTTACAGATGGTTTTTGCAACTATTCATTCTCTTCTTCTCTGGTCTACTCATTTATCTTTAGAACATTCTATGTTCTTTACAACTATAGGAGCTTTTCCTCTCTCTGCTGCTAACTTCTTATCAACATACCTCTCTTCTCTTTTGCCTCTCTTCCATTCTCTTCTATTTTTCCACTTTACTCCACTTTTTCACCCTAAATGTGTATTCTAGATGATATATTTCTACATTTGATCTAGGTCTCTCCACATTGTATTTGTTCTACTAAACTCATTCACTTTTTCTTAATTGACAAGTCTTCTTTTCCTTGAGCCATGCACCACCACCAAAATTCTCTGTATTTTTACTGTTTTAGCATGTAGTAAGTCCTAGATTTGATATACATCAAATGAACATTCTCACATGGTTGAACAGCTATCAAATTTTGTAGTCATTTGTGCCTTATTGTCACTATCTATACATGTTAATCAACAATAAAAATACAAGTAAAGTAGTTGCAACAATCAATTTTGTCCTCTATGTCAAATTCCATCATTTGATTGAGAGTTCCACAACTTGACTATTGAGAGAATAGAGTCTTTAAATATGGGTCATAGATTTGCAACTTCACACCATGATCTGATGGTCTTCGTGCAATATTTTTCATCTTTAAAATACAATCGTTTGATCAAATTCCCTTTGAATATGCATCATAGATCTACAATTAAACTTCAAGTGAATATTTTTCTTTGGGCGGGCTTAACTTGAGCTACATCATCATGGACACAATTCATCATAATGCATTCCTGCAAAGCCAAAATGGGGACCCACCATTCTTTCCATGGAATAGCATAAACCATCTAATCTTCTTCTTTAAATGCACACTGTTGATCTGGAATGACTTAGCCTTTGTGCTATGCCAACATCATCAAGGACACATGTAAGTATCCCGTGTTCTCACATAGCCAACATTGGGACCCATCAATCTTTCCGTGAAATGGAAAAAAAGTGTCATCTATCCTGCATACATCATGTGGAACACATGGTGACATTTCACACCATCGCACATTCAACCTTGTCAGAGCGGATCGAAAAGGTAATGTAGCGACAATCGTTGATTTGCTCCCTATTTATCATAGTCATTGGTCTTTGTAAAGTAGAGAACATTGAACTCGATACCACTGGACACATGGTGTGATTTTTTGTTTCCATGATAAAAAAAATTAGGTCTACCAAATTGCGGACATATGGAAACTGTTTGATCTACTTGAAAATATCTTGACAATTTATCATGCTTGGACAAATATTAAACCTATGGACTTTGGAAATACTAAAGTCCTTTTTGTTTGGTCAATTGATAACTATTAGAACGAAGGGGTCAGTAACACGATGAACTATAGGGCTTAAGTTGTAACTTAAGCAACCTGTTATTGCCTATTTCCAATCAACGCGCAAATATGAAGACTATGTAGCACCATGACTGAAACCCTTATGGTTTTTCTGCAAAACCCTAGCTAGACTAGATATAAAAAATAATTCATTTCTAAGCTCAACACTTATCACTTGGGCTTGTGGACAATATATTTGAGATCTACTTGAAAAACCCATATCATATCTACTATTTGTTTCCTCCGTAACTACTTACATCTTCCTCTTGTAAGACTATGCAACGTTTGTGCAACTTTTGCAATGTTGTTTGATAACATTTGCAACTTTTCATCAATGACCTACATTGTGCAACTGCAAACAATATTTCTATCCTAGTGACCACTGACATTAATGACCATCATGACTATCCTGTGATGCCCTTTGAGATCAATGACAATCATATTGTCAACAATCTTCCCCTTTTTCATTGATGGCAAAATAAATGCTCTACTCATTCTCCTAATTGTACTCTTATTGGCTTCCGATGAATGCGAATGGAAGCTCTTCACAACAACCTTTCTCCCTCTTAGGTAATGGAGCATTTGGACATCATTTCTCCAAAACAAAACTTGGACATATAGAGCATTTGGAAAACTTTTCTCCCCCCTTTTATATCAATGGAAAAGGGACTCCTTTTGGACATAATTCTTCTACTTTTGTCCAAACTTCCCCCCCCCCCTACTAGAAAAAGGAGTTTGTGCAAGAATCTAGAACCATCAAGTCATTAGAAATTTGTAAAACCATTCATACTTGACTTGCCTTTCTCTCTACTTCAGGGGATGTGTTAAGGTGATCTGTGATCCTTCCCCTAGACTAATGTCCTATCACTAAGATCTAGTGATGTGAGGAAGGAGCAACCACTCCCAATTTATGTCTCAAATATTCAAATTGCTCTTTGGGAAGAGGTTTGGTGAATATGTATGCAACTTGATCCTGGGTTGGCACATATTGACCTCTTGATTTTCAACTATTTCTCTTAAGAAGTGATACTTGATTGATATATGCTTAGTTCTGGAATGCATCACTAGATTCTTTGATATGTTAATAACACTTGAATTGTCACAAATAATAGAGATAGGTTCTTTGTACTCTACCTTGATGTCTTTATGTGTTTGCTTCATCCATAATACTTGACTGCAACATACCGATACTGCAACATACTCTGCTTCAGCTCTGAACCACATTGTTTCCTAGTACCATTATGTTTTAGACATGGTAGATGATGAGAGGGTGATGCTAGATAAGGTTGAAATTTTATAGAATGTTGTAGATTTGTTAAAAAATTCCAATGAACACATAAAAGTTTAAACGGTGTTGTAAGTCTATGGGCCTCTTAGCTCCTAGTAGTTAGTTTTCAGTGTTGGAGTTCCCCTCTGCTCTTTTGTAAAGTGTATGACAAGTGGGAGAATGTTGAGAAAGGTGTCATAAAACTTGCATGTTAAGTTTTACATTTATTTATTTATGTTTATTAATAATTTTTCCTCACATGGAAGAGGGGGCATCCCACTTTTAGGTGACACTTTTGGCCATGTGTCAACTATCTTGTAATGTACACAAGAAGTTGTCATTATGATGTGTACAAAAGTATCTTATTGTAAGAGTTGGCATAAAATGCTCAATACCATGTGCAAGATTTGGCTATGGAGGTAGCCACCAAAAAAGTGTAGGACCTTCAAGGTATAAAAATAAATTGTGATAATACACAAGCATTAAACATTCAAATGTATTCAATAAGTGATAATGCATCTATCAATGCTTATAACCCATAAAAAAAAAACATATTCAATTTCTTTTAATGTCTAAGAATCATGAATTTATAATCTGGTTATTACATAATTATATCAAGAAAAAAATATAGTGTTATTAGAAAGTATATGTCTTGAAAATAAAATTATAAATTATCCCTTCTCATGATTAATATTGATTGTGTTATGTTGAGTAATTTTGGAAATAATCATCATTGCTAATAAATTAAAATATTTTTAAAGTTGCTTCTTTCTTATAAAATTACCAAAAATCTCTTAAATATTATACTCATAAAATTCTTGAAAAATGCCAAAGAAACCTTGGTTTGTTGATGTAATCAAATGGTTCTAAATGATCCCATTAGGGATCAAGTCTTGTTGAGTGCAAGGTCTCTAACAACATAAGGTACGAGTCTAGGATTGTGTTTTGGGTAACTTTGGTAGAATGTATATCCCTTAATCATTTGCTCTTAGTCAAAGGTGTATTAGCTTATACTTGTGCTCATGATACCAATGGGTTGTAAAAAATCAATCTAAAGATGGTTATAAACCTAAAAGAGAAAAAATGGTCGAAGAATATTTAAAAATTAAAAAAATGATTTAAGAATGGTTAAAAATGTCAAAAGAATATTAAAAACTAATAATAGTGCTAAGTTATGATATTAATATTAGGATTCAATTGTGTAGTTTTTTGAGTCAAACTCATTGACCTATATTTTGTGAGTAGTGGTTCACACTAATCAATCTCTCATGAGAATGAATGGTTTGTTTGGAACTCATTGCATCTAGGTGATGTTTATAGGGATGAAGCATCCAAACATTCAGAGAGGTCACCCATTCTAATACTACTTTGACTCAAGTCTTGATGTTTCACCCATGTGAACATCACCTAAATGCAATGAGTGCTAAATGGACCATTCATTTTCATGAGAGATGGGTTCGTGTGAATCACTACTCATGAACTAAGGGTCAATGAATTTGAATTAAAAACTATGCAATTGAATCCTTATATTAATATCATAACTAATAATAGTACCTAAAGATACTATCAAATTTAATTGATAGACATAAATATTTATAATTATATTATCTATGTTTTGTTGAACTCTCACACCTCATGAAACTCAATCCTTTTGTCCTTCTATTATTTTATTTTGTAAGTTACCTCTAATCTTATTTTTTATCATTATAAAAATATTATTTAAAAAAATATAAATATTAATTACTTAATTCAAAAGTATTATAAATATTTCCACTATCAACTATTTAATTAATACCTTTAAATATTATTAATTATATTAGATAAAAAGAAATTTATAGCCTACATTCTAATCAACTTTGTGACAAAGGTTTGTGCTTTAAAATAAAATAAAATTATAGATTCAAGTTCACTCTATGTAAGGTATGTACAAACATGGACACCATATCTAGTGCTGTTTTTGCTTAGCCTTAAAAAATTTGGAAACAACTCGATTAAGCACAAATTACCAGTAGTCTTAAGCCGGCAGAGTCTTTTTCCACTCAAGACCGTAGTGAGCTAAATCTTTCACTTTTATTTGCTTTCCATTAAGGCGACCCTCCTGAACTCCAATAACGTTTTCCTTTCGAAAAAACCATGGAAGGATTTGGCCGAGGAATATCCAGTCCTCTAAAGCAAGTGAATGACTTCAAATTCAGGAGCATATCTTATTCCAAATGTACCAAAGCCTCAGTTGGAAGCATGCTCGCTGGTGGAAACTTCTTGCATCTGAACAGTGGAGCAAAGATGCCAGTGATTGGATTGGGAATGGCTACAGAACCAATTGATTCTCACCAGCTCAAATCTTTGGTTCTCTATGCCATTCAGGTAACACTAAACCTCTTCTCGTTCCTCTTCACAACGCACAACTTGAATATCATTTCTGATATATAAGAAATTATAGTGCAGGTTGGTTATAGACATTTTGATTCTGCAAGCCTCTATACCTCACAAAGTGGGTTGGGAGATGCCCTCAATGAAGCCATGAAAGGCCAAATTATAAGTAGGGAGGAGGTTTTTGTTACTTCCAAAGTGTGGTGTACTGATGTTCATGCTGATGATGTTCTTCGCTCTTTACAAAATAGTTTAAGGTAAGTTATCTTCTCGTGAAAATTCGTTTATAATTATATGTATATATTTTG